>JANZLC010000008.1:32005683-32022087 GCA_026413385.1 Erythroxylum gracilipes | reverse complement strand
TCCCGGCGAGTCATCCAGGTGGGTCGGGACTCGGGCCCAATGGATTTCGGTACTATTGTTATGGATAGTTGGGCTCCAGAAACGGGGTCCAGCAGAAAAGTTCCTCATAATGACAATGGGGGAGGAACGAGTGATTTTGATGGTAACTTATCCATTTTCACATATCTTAGGCGAGCATATGGACGTGCAACAAGAAGAATGTTAATAGAGCAAGAAATTCAAGCTGCTCATGGTTACATTTTATTGAATTGTGAAGAGGTTCAACCTTTTGTGCAGTAAGTTGAACATGATTATGTCGGTTTTCAAATTTTGTCGTGTTTATAACTCAAATACATAATCATGTTTTTAGATTATATGAGACATTGTTACGTAAGATCATGCCAAACAGCACACAGGATGAAGTAAATAATGAGGTTGGAAGACAGTTTGCACGATGGTTAAAGAGATATATAAGTTTCCACTAACAAATATTCTCATAATTGAATTATAAGATTTAAGTGTTGAAATAACATTATACTCATTGATATGATAATATCTTTTTATGTAGGCCTTCGAAAATCCAATAGAGAACAAGTTCATTTGTGACCTTGCTAAGGGACCCCTGCGAACTGTTAAATCGTATCTGGTGTATTTCGTTAATGGATACAAATTTTATACAGAATATCATGGTCATAGCATGTCAACAATAAATAGTGGAGTTTCCATACATGGCAAAGTGTTGGATTACCATGGTAAATTAATTGAGATACTTGATGTTGAGTACCATGCATTGCCAATCAAGCGAACTGTGATATTTAAGTGTGATTGGTTTGACCCGACTCCAAATGTTGGAACAAAAGTGCATAGCTAATACAATCTTGCTGAAATTAACAGCCGAAGAAGATTGAGGCAATTTGAACCTTTCTTGATGGCTATGCAAGCGAAACAAGTGTGTTATGTCCCTTTTCCTAGCTTAAGATGAGATAAGTCAGATTGGTTGGTAGTTTGCAAAGTTAAACCTATAGGTGTTTTTCAGTCACATGGAAAAGGAGAAAAGGGAATTGAAAGTGAAGCATTTCAAGAAGATGCTTATTTTATAAATGCATCTGTCACATATGATGATAATGAACCTTTGAACAATCCATCCAACAAATATGTTGACATTTCATCTGGAGAGGAGGACGAGGGTCAGCGATCTGAAGAGGAGCCGAATTTTGATTCTTATTCTTCAGAAAATGAAGATGATTGCAATTTACAATTAAGTGATGATAGCGATTAATTTGTCTTTGTATGTGAATAATTTATTCGACAAAGAATATCATTTCAAACTTTTCAATATATTGTGTGAAATATTTAATTCTAATTCTTAATCAAGGCATGTCGACATGGTGTCTGATTTCGGATGGTAGTAATTTATTCCGTTGGGAGGAATGTGGCAAAATTGTCCCTGCCAAAGGATTACATAATGCAGCAAAAATCCCCACTTCTTTAAGTAATGATCGTTTGCCTTCCATGGCCGATCTTCTGCTTCAAGGTGTATAGTATTATCTGAACAAATCCACTATCCTTATTATGTACATCTAATTCCCTTTTATGAAGATATTATATCTATTAACATTTGATGATATAAACTACATGTTTTAAGCTTGCTTGCATCTCGAAGATGACATGTATGTTGAAGGAGACGGGAGCAATGACACAACGGTCGATGAAGGATTAGAGAAATCGGTTGCTTTGGAAAAGTTGTCAATTGCACATAGCTCATCTGTCAATTCACGTACGTATGAGTTTTCGTGATAGGTTCGTTTAACTAGCATCAAATCTGACAATATGTAAGTTCTATACTAATTGTGTTTTAGGTAAACCGTTTCATCTATATTTAAGGAGAGGATTGATCCTGAGGGTTATGTATGGAAGAAGATCTCTCAGGCCACAAAGGCATTTTACATTCAAGAGTTTGAGGTATATGTATGGAAATAATTTCCTTTTTCCATTTATTTGTAAACATTAATTACATAAATAATAGTAGGTTATAAGTACTCTAATGTTTTCCTTTCAATTTCATAAGCAATTTTACTGGGATTCTGGTATCGACGGGGTCATACATGGTTTATAGGAGGGGCGAGCTCGTACACGTTATCGCAACTTTATTGGTGTGATTCACAAGGCTGGTGTATGACTACCTTTTGTTTCTGAGGGCATATGGAGTCATTGGCAGGAGTACTGGGCATCACCTGAGGCAATGTACATATCAGGGCGTAACTTGACCAACAGACGTGGAGGCCCAAGGGGAGACAGCCTTCCCGTTCATACAGGAGGATCAATTACCTACTACGAGCATGCAGAGAGACTTGTAAGTATCTAACTATTACACTTATTTTGTAATTATTTACTTTGCTATTTTTCAATTTCAATTAATTTGTGAATGTTGTGATGATGGATAATGATCATGGTATAAATGTTTGGTGCTATATATGGCTATGCTTAGTTATTTTCTTTGTTTAACAGAGAGGAATATCATAAAAATAAAGGGAACTCTGTCGAATTTTTTATAAATTCTAGTCTAACTTAGAATATTTTATTGTTATGTAAGAAAAGTCTACTAGCGTAAGACCTACACCCTGTCAGTTGTTTTTGCTTACTCACACTAAGAAGCATAACAGTGTGACATTCATCAACAGTCGATGTAGAGAACTAAATGTATGTGAAATTCATGGTTTAATAATCATTCTTAATAATTATCACTTACTAATTATAATATAAGCATTGTCTCATAATAGGACCAAATACAACAAACAATTCAGCGACAGTCTCAGGAAGAACAACCTGTTGATGAGAGCCATGCATATTTTGCTGCAGTGGGTGGTAGGGACAGTCATGGAAGGATCTTCAAGCTAGGCTCATTTGGGAACACATGTTATTGGTAATCCTCTATGTCTAGTACAACAACATCTTCTATACGGCCAACAACCTTGAGAGCACAGTGCAGAACTTGATGGAGGTAATAACTAAGCTCCAAAATGACGTGGAGCAAATGAGGGGGAGGGGTACAGACTCAGACCATCCGTGCTCACCAGCACAATAGGATTGTTGTAGTCATTTGGTTTGAATTGATGTACAATTTAATGTTTTTATTATCAGTTATGAAATCTTTTTTAATTAAAACTTGAATTAAATTTTGGTCTAAACAAAATCAATATATAAACAACTCACAAAATTATGCGTGGATAATTTATAGCTGTTTACATTTAAATCAAATTTGACGTCAAGATTTTAAAAATAATTGGCATTCAACAAGTCATTTACAGAGAGTTAAAGATGACCTCAACAAGCGTATAGGAGCGGCAATGGGGGATTCATTTCAAGAATGAAAACTTCCGTCAGTAAATTAAGTTATATTTATCGACGGTTAGTGGCAAAATCGTCGGTATATGTTTAACGTTTTTACTTCACATTCACCGACGGTTATTGGCAAACCATTGGAAGCACCGAAAATCTTTATCGACGGTTATTGGCAAACCGTCGGCAAATTCACCGATGGCTTATCATAAATCGTCTGTAGCTGTTTTGACGAAATTGTTTCTTTCCGTCGGTCAATATACCGACGGAAACTAGATTCTATCGGAACAGTTTACCGACTGCGGATTTAGCGACGGAATTGTCCGTATAGACTATCGATAATATAATTTACCGACGGAAAGTTAAAGTTTTCCGTCGGTAATTTCTACCAGTAAATACCATTTTTCTTGTAGTGAGTTGCCACGTTACTGTTGTTGTGTTTTCCAAGTCACCAAGGCCTATCCGCACATAGGTCTATCAATGCATGTCTATAGACAAGTCCATCTTCCATGATTAAGCTCTCTCATAGTGTAATCTCATCGCTTCATGATTAAGTACAAGTCACAATTCGAGTTAGTATAAAACCTCGTATATTTCCCATACCCTCAACTTGCCTTGTCGAAGTCAAGTGCTTATGTACTTTGTCGCACTCGCATGCGTTTGCGCATCCTCACGAGGTCTCGCATGCCTTTACGCATTCTTGCGCACTCTTAGGTCTCGCATGACTTAATTCGCCAACTCTATGCGGCCTCGCATTCGAATCTTACATCTCGTTTAAGATTTCTGCTAATGTGCGCCTACACATGCCTATACATATCGAATCTCACCTATTCTTTATATCTGTGCCGATACTTCCTGCATTTCTCACCTATTTCGCAAGTTTCTCAGATTTTGCTCGCTAACTTACAAGACTTCGCCTTGTTTCCTTGTCAATATACCTTTTTTGTGTCAACTTGATTGCTAAACATTGACTAAGACTCGCTAACACTTTAGCATTATGCAATCTAAACCTAAGGATCTAGCAGTTAGTTCTAGAACCATCGTTGAAACTAGGAAGGAGATGTGGATAAGACACCACTCCTAGCATTGATCACCCTCGAAAATATCAAAGTTTTGACCTTTAGAGCAATAGTTTATTAGGTTACATGAAGCGACGGAGTAGGCGTCTATTTTTCCTTTGGTTTGCATGAACACGTTACCTTATTTCCCAACTCCACGTTGACACTTGCCCACTATTCCTTGGTCAAATCTCAATGCATAGCCGGATACGCTTCGTCATTGCCAACTTCAAGACTGTTCATTTAATTCAGTTATCGTATACAGATTGTGTCGATGATATTCAAGATACGTCGGTAATGGTGGGGGCTATATCCCATCTGAGATGGACACTTGTCATCTAAATCTTTGTGTTACAAATATCTCAAGACCATTTCTTGACTTGCTCCACCCTATCATCACGCTTTTTATGCAAAAACACAATGTCAACAGCAGCAGCCGACTTTCGGCGCAGTTTTGTTATGGAGACGGTGGACACCCGATGTTTAAGACACCGTCTATCTGTAATTACCTATACAAGTTCTCTAGAAGTTTACCAACCACCGGAATTCAAGTCTGACTGGCAAACTGGAAAAAGAAACATTTGCATGGAGTTTGGAATGCTTTTGGATGCAAATTCATCTGATTAATTAATGGACTCTGTGGAGAGTTATACTTAGCATTCCCCGAAGATGACCAGATCGTGTGCTCGCTCCTGTGGCTGAGAAGGTAAGGATTTGGTCTGTTTGGGTCGGGAGGACTCTGAAGGGTCTTGCGACGTGCATTTTGACAACTAAGGGTACAGCGAGGCAAAACATGCTTCCTTGTGCAGCTGTCCAACCAGAATCCTCCACGTACAAGCCCACTATCTGGAAAGCGGTGACGATCTCAATAGGGGGGGCCGACCAGTTGGGAGACCAAGGGCGGTTGGGATTTCCTGCTTCCATTCCATCATTTAATGATCGCCCATTTCCTTCGCCAGATATTAATATCGTCTTATTGGAGGGTATATTTATATCAAAGGATGGCAATTTTTGGTGGGTAAGTTTAAATTTAGTTATTTTTAATTGACTAATTTATTGGACAATTTTAAATTGAAACTAACTTAAAATTTAATTATTTTAAATAAAATAATATTATTTTTTAAAAAAATTAAGTATCTAGTAAATCTAAACTTAAACAGACTCAAATCTAATTAAAAAATAAATTATTAGATATTTTCTTTTAAAAAAAATTAGCTCATAAGTAACCAATATGATCATCCCTATTACATTTAGAAAGGAGTGAGACAAAGTTAGGTGGGTATACTTTGATGTCTTTGTGATGCTAAAACAAACTTGCTAAGAAGATTTGAACTTTACTGCTAACATGTCAATTGAATGAAAAATGTGGCCTAAGTGATACGTGAAGCTATTGATGATTCTACCTCACGTGTGTTAAAAATTAACAATAAGAGAATTTAAAGATAATGTAAATTAATGGGAAATAAAACATTGATATTAATTTTAAGTTTGAAAATAATATTCAGAATTAAATAGACAAATTCTTTGAATTTGGAAAATATTCTTTAATAATATTATTATTGTCTCTAGAAAAGGATGAAGGACGAAGAAAAAGGTCGTTAACTTGGGGTGTTGAAAAGACGGGAAGGAAGGGATGGTTGGAGGAGTCAAGAAAGACCGGTGTGCATCTTGAAAAGGTCCCAAAATAGTAACAAAGCCGAAAACATAGAAAAGTGAAGGCAGCGGCCTCCAGCTTCTGTGTACTTCCACAAGATTGGCTGGGCTGAGCCGCTGAGGGCCGGGCTGACAGTTGCGACGATTCATTTTATATCCTCACTTCCTTGGACTCAAAGGTTGAATCTCTAATTCTAAGCGGCTCAGTCGCAGACCTAACTATTGCTAGAGTATTGAAACGCGGTTTAATCCCAGACAATCTTTCAAGAAGGCGATCCAATATTCAGTGCGCACAAGGAGTCCCCCACTGGAGGAACCCCCACACTGCCACTGCCAAGATTCGAACCAGAGACTTTAAACTCAATTACCCTCCCAAGAAATCAACTGGGCTATCCGTGCGGGTTATATCCTCACTTCCTCTTTTGCGTAGCAAGAGCCCCAATTCTCTGATCAGGAGCGTCAACCATACGTCACTACGTTTTCTTCAACACGAAGATCCTTTTTTTTTTCAGCCCTAAATTTCAATTTATTAATTGTAACGAGAGAAGAAGTTGGAAGGGCCAAAACTTGCTCATGCATTCACGAACAAAATTTGATGTATTTTGATGGATGGAATTAAAAAGGAAAGTGTGAAGGGTCGGGATTTACACGTCGGTAGGAACGCGTGTGGCGTGAAAGCAGGAAAGCAAAGACAACGTGTCCCACGGGAAAGAGAGAGTGCGCGAACTGGTAGTGAAAAGGGTAATGAAAATGCTGAAGAGTGATTATATGTATTTATGGTCCTTAAAAGAAGCATCTCTACAGCAAGGTGTTCCAATAAACAGGGCGACGCCTGTCCTTCACTCTGTCTATATAAGTAAAAGAACTTCGCCAACATTTTTATCCCCACCATTCCTACTCCACTACACTGTTGCTAATTCCTAGCATCTGTTCAACTTGGCTTCTGCCACCTCTCTCTTCCTATTTCTTTTATTGATTTTCCATTTTTCTGATTTTTGTTGTTCTCATGTAACCTATTTCATCGGTCATCACCACCTCTAATTTTGCTTTGCGAACTTAGTTATTATTGTTATCTTCATCACCCTGTCTTCCTCATTATGATCCCTCTGCTTCTTTCCTGTTTTTTGGTCCTGCCTTTTATTCTTCTTTCTCTTCAATGGCACCAATCCAAGGCCAAGCGCCTTCCACCTGGCTCAATGGGCTGGCCTTATATTGGAGAGACCCTCAAGCTCTATACTGAAAACCCAAATTCCTTCTTTTCCAACAGGCGAAAACGGTACTATCACCACTCCACCTTCCCTAGCTCTTTTGGATACTACATCCTCGTCATCTATATACGTCTTTTTGTTATCTCCATGACTACTTTCTTCTATGTTTCCTTACATATAACAAGTTGGTACGTGGCTTTTTTATTATCCTGTGGCGATATTCTTACTTTTGCTTCCTCGTTCACTTTGTAGGTACGGTGACATATTTAAAACTCATATCTTAGGTTGTCCTTGTGTGATGATTTCGAGTCCAGAGGCAGCAAGGATTGTGCTAGTCACCATGGCTCACTTGTTCAAGCCAACATATCCAACGAGTAAAGAGAGAATGATAGGACCTGAAGCTCTCTTTTTCCATCAAGGGGCTTATCATTCGAGGCTCAAGAAGTTAGTGCAGGCCTCTTTTTTACCTTCTGCAATAAAAGGGTCAGTCTCAGAGATTGAAGGAAATGTGCTCAGATTTCTTCCTACCTGGAAAGATACAACCATTAACACTTTGCAAGAAATGAAAAGGGTACGTGTTTGTTATGTGAGTTTGTTGGAACAACAGAGCCAAATTTATATTTCATTTGGTGAAAAACTTGTCTTATTTATGATTCTAAAAGAGTTTGTTTCTCTCTCACCTTTTTGTCTGCTAGTATGCTTTTGATGTGGCGATGATTTCAGCCTTCGGCGAAATGAAGGAGTTGGAAATGGAAGGAATCAAACACCTGTACCAATGCCTGGAGAAGGGCTACAATTCTATGCCTTTGGATTTACCAGGAACTCCATTTCACAAAGCAATGAAAGTAAGCCCACATTGCCTCGAGCACTCGTAAAACCAAACGTTTCGCAAGATTATGGGAGTCAACTTGGGTTATTTGTTTAATTTTTCCTTGAAACTGCAGGCAAGGAAGCAACTAAATGAGACATTAAGGAGAATGATGGAGCAGAGAAGGCGAAGTGGGAAACAAGGAGGAGGGTTACTTGGAGTGCTACTAGAAGCTAGCGATGAAAAGCTTAATCAGCTAACAGATTCCCAGATTGCTGATAACATCATTGGACTGATTTTCGCTGCACATGATACAACAGCAAGTGTCCTCACTTGGGTTTTGAAGTACTTACATGACAACGAAGACGTACTAGAAGCAGTCATGGTAAATTTCATTATCCATTGTTTATGACTTCATTATTCATCCTTATCTTTCTCTTAGAGAGGGAAAGGGAACATACACATGTTCTTTGCTCTATGTTTCTTGAAGAGAGATCAACCTTTTTGTTTTGTCATCAATTGACTGACAAAACTTCATTTATTTTAGTCATGGCCATCTTATTAGTTCAGATTTTCGTTTTAAGCTCTCCTTTCCCTATTCTGAGCAATCATTGATTAAATATAAAAATGCCTTTTGAACAGAAACTTGCGGCACGTAATTTTGGCAACCAAAACTTTACACCATGCATTGCACTTTAATCATTGGCTTGGCTTTATTTTTGCAGAGGGAACAGGAAGGAATTAGACTCGAATTAATTGCGGCCAATCGACGGCTTACGTGGGATGATACCAGGCGCATGCCGTTGACTAGTAGGGTATGATTAATTTATATCACACAAAAGAATAAGAATATTATTAACAGCCAGACAATGCTCGCTAAGTTTGCTTGTAAGTACATGTCACAAGTGCTGTGGAATCATCCGTCTGAGTTCAATAGCTGCCTAAATAATTTGGAGTTAAAAAAACAAAAATCGTTTCTGTTCTGAAAAACTACGTACATTAATTGTAGTTGGTATGTTAACTTTTGTTAGAATTAATTAAAAGTCAACCTAAATTCAGGTGATTCAGGAGACACTAAGAACAGCAAGTATACTCTCATTCACGTTCAGAGAAGCTGTCCAAGATGTTGAGTTTGAGGGCTACTTCATTCCCAAGGGTTGGAAGGTTCTGCCACTCTTCAGAACCATTCATCACTGCGCAGATTTCTTCCAACAGCCAGAAAAATTTGACCCTTCAAGATTCGAGGTACCACTGTGTGTAATTCTTTTCCGTTTCAAACCCCAAAAGAGGAATACGTACATCTAATTACACTTAGCTAGAGCAACTGAGACTTTAAAAAAACGCACATGCCGTCTAGGCTATGTAACCAAATATTAATCTGTGTCACTCTGTAAAAAATGGGAAAAACGGGTCATCCACATTTACATTCTATCTTGTTGTGGTGGGGCAATATAAGGTTAATATTGGCTAGAATATGTTGTGCCATGAAATCTTTCAAGTATCAGGCTGATCACGTGAGCTAAAAGTTATGAGAATTGTTAAATCCAGTATATTAGTAGTACTGTATATAAATGTGTGTGTGTATAATTCACATTTTACATCTAGTTAATAATTTTGATGTGATGGGATTTTGAAATAATGAAACGTAATTATTAAATATAAACCTAATAAACATAAAATTAATTAAGATACATATATTAAAATAATAAAGTTAGAAATGATATGTTTATATACGAAAGATTTGAAAATATAAAATCCTAAGCTTTATGTATTATAGGTGATGGATAAGAGTTTCGAACATATATATACACAAGAAAGGGCAAGTAATCAAATGGTTTAACTCTGTGATCGTGCAGGTGCCACCGAGGCCTAACACGTACATGCCCTTTGGAAATGGAGTGCACTCATGTCCAGGCAGTGAACTTGCCAAGCTTGAGATGCTTATTCTTCTTCACCACCTATCTGTCAACTACAGGTATTAGCAGTAAATTTAAATTCACTCACTGTGAACGTAGTTCAGTTCAGCTAACGTTAAAAGATTTGGTAAAATTATGGTTGCAATTCTAAATTTAAAATCGGGAGTTGGTTCTTTGGATATAGATTAGTATAAGATGGTGAATATAATAAGAAAAGGGAAAATAATTAAATAAAAAAATAAAGACAAATATCAATGAAACAGTGATGACGTGCTCAAATGGAAGATAAGATAATTAATATGGTACCGCTCCAAGCTTTTTGTAAAAGTCCTTTTGGTCCAAACTGGGAACGGCGGGGGCTGTAATATCAATACTGGTGGTCCTGGTGTTCCTTTAGGCTGTGGAGGTGGTCCTACGCACCGGGCTAACCTGAGACTGGGCTTAGGTTTTGGAAGCCGAATGGGCACAAAACAAAAAAGGAATCATTTGACTTTCATAGTTTATATTTTTCTGTTTAAGGTACTGAAAGTGATATATGCGAAGAGTGATTCATGCACGAAACCTAGATTTTCACATTGAAGAACGTATTAACTAAATTAAGTCACTTATCTTGCGTAATCAATTTGTCTTTATCCAGGTATTTGTTCATACACATGGCTCTCATTCTTGGGATTGTACTTGTAAATTGCATTATTCCTAATAACAGCACAAAACTCATATCATACCATTGTGAATATCTTTTTTTTTTGGGTGAAAATAAAATGAACCACAATCTTATTCGAATAAAGGTGGCATACGTATCATAGTAGTTCTTTTTTTCCTTGATTTGGAAATATGATGGTGTGACGAAAATTTTAGTTGAAGATGTGTGGACCCTGTGTCTAATCATGATCACCACGAAACATCCCTGTCCATAGATGGCTAAGGTGGTCCATTCCATCCATGCAAGTTTTCTGAAATTTCGATGTCGTCCCCGTCATTGATTGATTAGTTGCAATGAAAGTATAAAATCCAAACTTCCCCTTCCCCTTCCCCTTAGTACAGACATATTTTCCCCGCTCCGTCTATGTGATTTGAAATGCTCTCCAATCACGACAAAATACGACGACGTGTATTCTGTAGGAACTCGTTTACTTGACACCACATCTTTGCTCTGCATTTCTCTTTCACGCTACAGCATTATTTACGTCTTTTTTTGTCATCTTATCATAAGTTTTACGTCTTAATTTGAGGATTATGTACTTATATGAAGAGAGAGAATTTTGTTTCTCTTGCACCGTATGAGGTGTACGGTGCTGCTCATCGCGAACGTAAAAACTAAAAAGAGGTCACGGGTTCCTTGGAGAAAATCGACAATGGCTTTCTTTGTATAACACCGAGGTTATGATTTGTGGAATAAGTTTGTTGACAAGATGAAAAGTACAACTGGTCCATTTTGTAGAGAAGAGGTCCATTTGCAATTGGTTTTGTTTGCTTGACTTTGAGATGGCTGGGTGCAGGTGGCAAGTTGTTGGAGATGAGGATGGAATCCAATATGGCCCTTTTCCTGTTCCCAAACGAGGATTGCCAATAAGGGTAACACAAAGGAAGAAACCAGCCTTTTAATGATTGAGAAAAGAATATGAAGACAAGTTCTTTTTCCTATAACATTAACGACAGAAGCAGCAACACCTAGCAGTTTGGATCCTCTAAAAGTAGTAGTGTTTTTTTCTTCCAAGAAGCTGTTCTTGAGAATCTTTTATCAAGTTGTTTTTGCTTTTTTTCCTTTTCTTTTTCATATTTTGTGTGGAGGGTTTCCATGAATGTAAGTTGGAAAGTGAGTGTCCAACTGCATTGGCGCCGAGCTGTAATTGTGCGTTTGTTGATGCCTGTAACTATGTCATTGTGCAGAAAATATAAAAAGAAAAAAAAAAGAGAAAGTGGAAAACGGAAAGAGTTTTCCGAAATTGTGCTTTTCGATTCGGGATCAAATGTGTGTGGTTCCGAATGTAAGCAAGGTAGTTATCATGTTCCTTAGATTTTTTTTTTCTTCCTTCTTCTCTGGTTTACATTGAGAACTTAACAGCCTTGTGCCAAAGATAAGCCATTGGGTGCCTCACACGTGGCATCCTTCAGCTGTGCACATTAGGATTCCACGTTGGACATTGATTGGGCACAAGTAAGCGTATCCGAATGGGACATTGTTCCAAAAATTTACAGGTCTGTCATTGGTGAGTGAGATTTGAAAGGATGTTGAAAATATATTGTCCATTTCTCCTCTTATCTGTTATTGGCGTAAGACATTCAAACAGCAAAGCATGTAAGAAGAAAATCGTTTTATTGACAAATAAGTTTATGATACAAGCCGTGGTTGAAAACATTTGATAGACAATTTTTTCTACAACACTCACAAGATGTGATACATTCAATGAATTTAAGAACTTATAGACCTTTCCTATTTTCAAATTTACATTAAAATTTCACCTAATTGTTCCCATAGCAACAGGAAAGATTATTTAATCAAAAATATCTCTCTGTAGAAGTTGACAAAAATGAATTTATTATATTTCAGCTTGTGTAAATTTTAAACTATGATAAAGTGGGCATAAGTTGAATAATACCTTGAATAACATGGTTTCACATAAGGTAACTATCAATCTCAAATAGGAGTGAATGACAGATAGGCCATGAAAACTAGTATCTTTGATGTAATAATGCATATAAAGAATAGTATAGAAATGGGTGGTATAAGGAGCTAACATGAATTGACTGATAATGTGAGCAATATTAAAAATATCAAGACGAGAGATAGTGATGTATAATATGGACATTAGATTTTAATAGGGTGTTAATTGTCTTGGTGATAATAATACTAGCACGAGAGATAAGGATAGTATCATAATTTTCTTATACAATAGCAATATTCATTAGATGAATTTCAGGATCCAACAAATAACTTAAATTATCCAAATCTTTGATTTCAAATTGTTGATGTAGGAAGAATTTAATAGTAGAAATACATGAAGTATCATTGCTCATAATTATCATGTGGTTAGTATAAAGGAGAACCAAAGTGTATCCTTAATTCGTTTTATGAATGAACAAGGCATGGTAGAAGCTAGACTAAAAGTCAAAGAGACTAGTAGTGGAGCTAAATTTGGAAAACCAAGGAAGAGCTTGTTTAGTCAATATAAGGCTTTATGAAGGCAACAAACCTTATTGGGTGGATGATGATAACCAACTGAAGTTTGCATATACATTTTTTTTTGTAAGATCACTATTGAGTAAGGCATTCTTAATGTTCATCTAAGATAACTGTCAAAAATTTCTATTAGTAACTATAATAAGACTATAGGCTGAAGTAAATGAGCTACTAAAGCAAATGTTTCCTTATAGTCATTATCATACTTTTGGGTAAATCCTTTAGCAATTAGTTACTCAACTAATCTATTAGCTCAAGCCTTAATCTTATAGACATATTTACAATTAACAATTTTTCTTGAGGTAAACTAACCTTGTCACAAGTATAACTAACCTTGTCACAAGTATTGGTTCTAGTAAATACCCATAATTCTCTAGCCATTACTTTTTTTATTACCATAGATGGCTAGGGCTTGCCTCAAAATATATTCAAGGTTCGTATAGAGAAACAATTTTGGAATAAATATCAAAATCTTAAAGTTAGATAGAATTTCATAAATAATGAGTATGGTGAGATGAAAGCATTAGTAGAATAGGGTAATGGCCTACCGAATATGGCATTGTACACAACAGGTACGTATATATTGTGAAATTCCACCAACTTGGTGGTTTATTTTGTATATTCCCTAATTATGATATGAAGATCCACTTTCTCCTCAGGTAAGACTTTATCTCTATGAAATCTTATCAATGAAAAATAAGTCAACTCGAAATGTTGTCACTTAAGTCCCATTGCCATGTATCATTATAGAAAAGGATGTCAACAGTGGTTATGATTCACTTAAATTAAAAATTTATGATGTTGTTTTTATGACTATCACACCTTTATAGAGGTTACACAAACTCGAATCATCTCCTTTTTTAAACATTGTCTCTATATGTATTGTCTGTTATTACTAATATATGTTGTGGTATTAACTTCTTTTTGTGTTGTACACGCCTTTTAAACCAAAATATGATTTAATTACTTTCTCCTCCATTAATCATGACCACCACTCACATATGGATTCCATTTATACTTCTTTAGGGTGTGTGACCATTACCTTTAACTCGATCAAAATTTCCCATAAATTTAAGACATCGATCAATTTTCCCATAAATTTGAGACCTTTACTAACAAATATTTTCTTTTATACCTTCAGTAAAATATTGGTCCAAATATCGCTAATGCAAGAGGCCCTTTTTGTTTATAATTAAGTTCTCAAATTCTTTAATGCCATGTTTGAAACCCATATGGAATTTTTGGTAACTTTTAGTTGATCTCCTCCCTACTGGATTTAGGTGAGGAGAGTTTTTCATATCCCATTCTTTAGTTAAGTTTAAAATATGGTTCAAAGATGTGTTTACTATAGGAAACTTAGTTAAAAGCCCAAATTGGGGTCAAACATTTTAGGGTTTGATCAATTTAAGACCAAACCTTTTAAGTTGCTCAATAAAAGTCTAAATGTTTAGGAG
Organism: Erythroxylum gracilipes; assembly: GCA_026413385.1. Taxonomy (NCBI): domain Eukaryota; kingdom Viridiplantae; phylum Streptophyta; class Magnoliopsida; order Malpighiales; family Erythroxylaceae; genus Erythroxylum; species Erythroxylum gracilipes. The sequence continues at coordinate 32,007,491 of JANZLC010000008.1, read as the reverse complement.
TCTGCTCAATTTTAAACTTTTTTGAATGGAAATTAGGAAGTTTCATATACGCGCCGTTATTAACAGGCCAGTTGGTCTTTACATGCCATGTTAAAAACAGGCGTGGCTTACATGGATTTATTTTAAAAAGGACATATATAAAATCATTTAAATTTTGTAGTAGGAACCCTAAATTAACTTTTCATCCCCAAATTTTCCCTTGTTTCTCTAAAAAACATAGCAATAGGGTTGTTTGATCATAGCTGATCCCTCCAATCCCTCTCACTGATCCACCCTCCTTCATGCGTCATCACTGTCAATCACTCCAATTCTTCTCGCTGATTCCCGTTCTAGTCCTTCAGCGTAAATGTTCTCTCTAGCAATCGCTAAGTACTTTTAAGTTTGAGGTTTGACAATTTGTGTAACTTTGAACAAAACAGTACCATTTTGAGTTGTTAACATTTTGCAAAACCTAACAAAATCTACGCTTTTTGTCCATATGCATGTTCTTCAATCAACATATTTGGTGACTTGTCTTTCTACATGAACTAAAGTTCACGTGGATCTTTTTTATTGGATGATTTCTATTTACTCTTTTGCAGTCATTTCACTAACAACTCTTGATAATTATTGATCATGGTGTGATCTCCCTTCTTCTTGCTCTCTGTCTATCTAAGGCTTGTAAAGGATTTATTGTTAATTTTGTAGGGTCGTATACAAAAGATAATGCAAGCGGATGAGGATGTTGGGAAGATAACTTTGTCAGTTCCTGTTATAGTTTATGAGTTACTCTTTTGATCTTTATTATATTACATTTTATGAATTTATGATTATATTCTTGTTTGATGTTATTGTAGCTAAAGCTTTGAAGTTGGTCTGACAAGATCTGTGTGATTGTATATATGAGATAACCCTTCAAAGAGGAGCACTAACTATGAATGCGTTGCATTTGAAAGTGGTAAATACCTGTTATTCCTTGTAACAACTTTTCTGGATCAATGTATGGAAAGCTTGTTTGTTCTCTACCTATTATTCCATTTAAAGGTATTTTATATTAGTTGGTATCTCTTCAGTCTCTTATCAAAAACTAATGGTTGCTATAAATTTATTAGGACTGAGGCTTTATGTAACCTCAAAGTTTCTTCAAATGGTTCTTCAACTATTTGAAGCTTGTTATTAAGCCTACAAGAAGGGTTTAGTTTAGTATGAATATCTAATTAGGCCTATCAAAGTAGAGGAAACGTTAATTTTTATTTTTCTTATGTGATACGTTAGATAATGTTATCTAGTTATGGTGTATAATACGTGGCACCTACATGATGTTTGTTAGGACCCGTTTCCAGAACCCAACCTCGAAATCAAAATTGATAAACCACAAGAGGCGAAAGAGAAATCAAAGAGAGCGAAATCTGAAAGAACGGATCACAAAACGAAGAACCAAATCGAATCGGAAATCATAAAGCAGAAGCAAACAAACTGGTCAAATGGAATCATATTGCGGAAACAAATCAATAACGGATCCGACTCAAATCCGAAGTGGAAACATAAGGCGAAAGAATCGAACACAAATTAAATTCAAATCGAATTGAAACGAATCTCCGACATCCATGAACAAAAACTTAGACAAGTATCGCGTTGGAAACCTTAAGACTATCGATCTAAACTAATCCAAATCCATGTACATTTTTTTCCTTTTTCAATCTTTAATCATTCTCATACAAAGCACTTCAATTCCTCAATCTATTTAAATTGCTCATATACAAATCATATCTCATATCTCAATCCCATATACTAGCTCACATACACAAATTTATATCTCAAGTCCATAC
>JANZLC010000008.1:31981904-31995303 GCA_026413385.1 Erythroxylum gracilipes | reverse complement strand
TACGTTGTAAATTATGGTTTATGAAATGAAATGAGGACATTTTGGATTTTTGATAATGTGTTATTTCTGATTTTGTTCATGATGCAAGTGATACAGTGAAGGTGAAATAGTTAATATGCCAATTCTGTTGGGCATGTGCACGTGTGACTGTACGTCACGCATACATGTGTCGGGCGAGATTGGGGTGTTACATCTATAACCTCTTAGACATCATAACATTGTTAACTTGATAGAAATTATCCCAATACCTCCTTTGTCCTTAGGTAGGTAGACTTCCTTCCATTGCATTCTAGCTCTTTTGAAAGTGTCCTCATTCCCATTCTATATCAACCTGTTACACAACATCTTTACGAATTTGATGACCCTCTTGGGAATAGTTACATGTGCAGCCCAAAAAGCGCTGATTAAGTTAAGCACATATGAAATAAATAGAGATCTACCAGTAATAAATAGAGGTTTGGAACTCCAAACAGAGATCCTATTGTTGATTATGTTAACAAGAATGTTGACATCTACATGGGAAGCATTGGTAGTTGAAATGGGAATGCCCAAGTATAACATAGGAAGTAGCTGTAATTTAAAGCATGTAACATAATTAATGACAAATCCATTACTTGTAGCTAATTTTGATAAATAATAACAAATTTTAGAGTAAATAGTTTCCAAACTAGACAACTAGCTAAAGATTTTTAAGGCTTTCATAAAAGTATAAACAAAAGCATGATCAACCTTAGAGAGGAGGATGAGATCATCACCAAAACATAGATTAATGATCTGTAGTTGTTTGCACCTGCAATGAAACTTAAAGCCCTTTGTTCTCTCCATAATTCTCTTCAAGGTTTTGTTGAAGACTTCCATAACAAGTACAAAGATATACGGAGATATGAGTTCACCTTATCTAAGTCCTTTAAGGCTTTTGAAGGACTTACTAGGTTGACCATTCACTAAGATTTTGAAAGAAGGAAAGGTGTAATTTTATAACTTGTAGTTTCTTATACCATTTACAATTTTATATCCTACAACTAATCGATTGATTTTAGTTAAGTGACATAATTATTTATAAACATTCTTTATACATATTTAAATGTAAATTATAAAGTCCATAAAATAAATACATGTTACAAATGAAGTTATGATGAAATCAGAATTATGAGATTCATATTGCATTTATTTATTATCACTAAATTGTTCCTAGTCGTTGTTTTATTAAGACTAGATATTAATAGAGCTTAAAAAGATCAACACACATTATATTTCTTTTAGGTTAATTACCAAAAAAAAGCCTAAACTTTCGTTAAATTTTCAATTCTAGCTCGAACTTTAAAAAATAGCAATAAAATGCCCAAACTTTCAAAATTTTCAATTATAGCCCAAACTTCAAAAAGTAACAATAAAATGCTCAAACTTTTAAAAATTTTCAATTCTGGTACAAAGTTAGTATTTCCGTTAAGTTTGCTGACGTAGCTTGCCATGTGTTTCAGAAACCTTAACTATTAATACACGTAAGCCAAAATTAACACAACAAATGAAGATTAATAAAATGACATCGTTTAATTACATAATTAAAACGTCGTTGTTTAAAAATGATCTAAATCAGATTACGCAGGTACGACAATCTTACGCTTTGATTTCAGTTTTTTCTTCATTTTCAGTTTTTTCTCTCGATGCCCTTACCCTTTGATTTTTAGATTACGTAGCCCTGATGCCCTCACACTAAGAGCATCAAGAGAATGAACTAAAAACAAAGAACTTACTGATGTTGTATGCCTTAATGAGCGAGTAGTTTGGAGCATCAAAAGAAGAAACAGAAAATAAAGGGTTGAGGGCATCGAGAGAACAACAGACAATGTTGGGCAAAAATTTAAGAAAACTGAAAGTTTGAGTATTTTATTGCCACTTTTTGAAGTTTGGGCTAGAATTGAAAATTTTGAAAATTTGGGCATTTTGCTACTTTTTAAAGTTTGGGCTATAATTGAAAATATAACATTTGAGATTTTTTTGGTAATTAACTCTATTTCTTTCTTATGAAGGAAGTAGTTGATATTATTGACTAAAGTAAGAAGATACTTAAGTAGACATGTAAGTTCTTATTAGAGAACAAGTTCACTGAACTAACCTTATATGAGAATTTCGTTTAGAACATTACTTGTATGTTTATATAAATTCTCATTATCACGATTGTATAAGTAATATTTTGACTTGAGATCTTTAAAATATCTCATATATGGATTTTTATTCTTTGATACTAGTTATGATTTATCCTAGCCAATGATAACTCAGTCAGTGATAATTAGATATAGCATAGACTATATGGAGGTAGTTAAATGATTGATATATGATTCATCCCCCTATAATTTTTACATAGGTATCAATTTGGACAAGATTTTTTTCTACAATTTGATGCATTTATCGTATAATAGATGCTTCGGCATTTGAATTAATAATATTTTCTACAACTTAGTATTTATTTGTTTTATTGGCACATAACTTAATAATGACATTAAGCAAAATTAACTGTGAGCATATAAAAATTATTTATCTAAATAACAATCTAAACAATAATAATTAAAAACAAAAATAGAATAAACTTGTTGCAACAAATTATAAAAGTTTAGGCAAAAAGTTAAAGATAGCTTTTGGCTATATTTTCACATGCTAGTAAGCATACTTATAAAATTATCAAATTGTAGCAAATAATTTATAACTGCGATAGCACAAAACATAGCCGAATAATATTTGGTACATATTTTCCCCATCAACATTGACTTTTTCTTTACAAATAGCTACATAGTTATGGTGTTTTTAATACGAAAATAACTTGTAGCTAATAATTTTACTTTGTCCAATATTTTAGAAAATATTGCCTAAAGTGTTTTGTGACAGAAAATTGGCAGGATTTGATAACGTCACAAATATAATCTGTGATGTTTTTGGACAAATTAGCTACTTTTTTATTTGTTGCAGGCAGCCGAGTTTGTTGTAGTGATTTTAATGGTGTAGAAGTACCGTTTGAACTTTTAGCATTAAATCATAAGACGTTATTATGTTACAGACAGTTGCATTACATTACAGGGACAATGCTAGATTAATTCTAGTGGAAACAACTTCATTACATTATGGAGACGGTACTAGGTTAGTCAAGGGTAAATATTTTCAATAAAAAATAATAAAATTTTATCATATTTAAGATTTTTTTTATGAACCAAATCTACAATTACAAAATTCATGACTCATAAAGGAAAGTTATGGATTTAAGAAACAAAGTAAGAAATAGATTTTCGATAAGATGCTCGAGTGCATCATCAAAAGTTAAGAGCACATAGAACATATGTGAAAGAAGAAGAAGAAGAAAAAAACAGTTTTCTTCGATCTCAAATAAAAAAAAATAATTACACCAAATTCACTTAGCAAGCTTCATTAGATAGTAAAGCTAAAACAATTAAAACACGCTTCACTTTCGCGAGTAACTTGAATGAGATTTAGTTTGATTGCTTCTAAATCCTTCCTTAAATGTTAATAGTTTGTTTGGTTTATACTATAATTTTTTATTTTTTGTTTTCCTTTTAAATTTAGTAAAAAATTATTTGTTTAAATTTTGGTTTTGGTTTTGATTTTTAATTTTAATTCTTCGAGTTTTGATATCCTATAAAAATTGTTAAAATTGATTTTATTTTTTTCCATAATCTAATTTACCATCAACTAAATATATATTATTTATTATTAATTGCTAATAAAAATTATTTAATTTAAAATAAAATATTTTAAAATTGATAATTATTTAATAAATTTATTTTAATTTAAATATAAGCATATAATTTTTAAATAAAATTAGTTTCAAAAATTAAAATATTTTAGTAAATAATATTAGTCACATGATTCTAAGTTGACATTGGTTATGAAAAATTAATTGCATAATATGATTAAGTACTTATAATAATTTTGACTTTGTAAATACTAGAAAAGTAAATTTGTTAAGTAATAATACTTGATTTGACATATTTTGGAGTGATTTGGTGAGAATTTGTACCTTCATACATATATCTTTTTTCAAATGTGGATGCCTTCTTTGATTTTGAATTTCAGTAACTTGAATCTCATCTTATTTTTTAGGTTATATGTTAAGATTTGTATAAGCACGAAGATGATAAAGACATTTAGGATTGAGATTTACGTAAAGTACGTGCCTTTTATACATTAATCCATTAATAAGGCCATTTGATCCTTTTATGAAATTTAGTCTTTTTCTTTGTCAACCTCTCCAAAGAGCTTTGAGTCTACAAGAAAACAAGTATCTACACCCTACGTGATTAGTAAAGCTTTTGCTTATAACTTGATATAGTTATTAGATATGTTATACAAAGAAACAAATGTGGGGAAGACGGTAAAGTGTGTGAAAGTGACAATGACAATGGGAATCTGATGTTAGATCATACATATATATATGTAAAGTATTGAACATTTGTTAGAATATGAGGAGTTTGTGTAATAATTGCTAATTTAGTTTTTGCAAATTTATTTGTAATACTTTACTAATTGTGACAATCTTTGTCTCTCTTATTCCCTTTTCTTTTGTTAACCTATTTAACCTTTTGGCTCCATTGCTACTTTATTAAAAGTTTTTTAATTTTTGTTTGTACATATCTAGGAGTAGATGACTTTTAACTCTATGGTAAGTTAACTTTCAATAGGAGATGATGAGAGTTTCTCACCAAATTTAAAAAATTGTTTGAATGAGTGATAAGTTATGAGGACTAGTAAATTCATAGTAATTGAACCTCATAGAGTGTACCAAAAAAAGTATCTACTTTGTCTTATTTGTATTATGATTTGTTTGTGAAATATTACTGGATTTGTATATCATATGGTATTGATTTTAAAGTTAACTAATATATGTATTAGGTTAATGTTTGTAGGTAGTATTAAAGTTATTAGGTAGCATTTACGTTAACTTTCAAGAGACTATAACTCCTCTACTAGTGACACCTAGTGGTTTAAAGAATTGTGATATATGCTAAATATTATCGTACATATATGAAAGTTGAATTATTTTTGTTTTAGTTTGTTTTGTACAAGTTAGCAATTAGGATTTAATTGCTTAAAGATAAGAAATGAGATAAACATGGGAGATAATTTGATATGTTGATATTTTACATATTACTTAGGGTCTATTCATGTGGTATTTGGCATATTTATAATATGTTTTATATGGATGTTATTATATTTTTCAAAGCTCAGTTTATTGTCTTGAAGCTAATAAAATTTGGGGGATAAATGAAAGACTTTTTAGACTAAACTTTTCCATAAAATTCCAACTAAAGATATTTTAGAGTTGTTTGAAAGGGAAAAGGGTGGAGGCCAATTTTTTAGAAGACTTTAGGGGCTAATTTTAAATCAAAGAGGGAAAAAAGTGGAAAAGTTTATTTGTATTTTTCAACTTTTATAAATTCATATTTTATTTTTTCACATTTAATTGACCTATTTTATACTATTTATATTCATGTGTTTAATGTTTTTGAAATTTAAAAAAGGAAGTAGAGTTTTTGAAAATTTTTGGGCTTATTTAAAGGGGTTTGGAAGATAAAAAGGATAAAATCATTTTAAAAAGATAAGGGCTAGAAATAAATTAAAATTTAAAAAGGAGACCAAGTTATAATTAGAAAGGACTCATTTAGAGAAAGTAGGAAAGTGGAGATTAAGTTTACAAATTAAAAGCTCAAAAAAGGTGCTCTGCTATATCATAAAATGCTAGAAATAAGAATAAATGAAGCAAAGAAAAAAAATAGTGGCACTTGAGAGAAGAAGATGATGTTCAAAACAATTCATTTTGTAATAACCTGTTCTCCATATTGAGGGTTAAAGCTTTAGTTGTCATTGGGAATTGATGAATTGCATTTCATTTATATACACATCATTACCATACACACATGAATTATGAATTATGATTTTGTACACATTGCAAGGAATACATATGCACTCAATTGACTTATTCCGGGGTATGAAAAGATTAAAACGTTCATGATGTGAACTGTGAATCATTTATGCCTTGAATTTTGGTTTGATTGATTCCAAGTAGTGAATTTGGAATTAATAGATATAATTGGAAAATTGAGGAATTAAATGTACGTTTGGTTTAGGAAAATGCTAAATGGTAAAAAAAAAGTTGATACATAAAAATTAGGATGATTAAGCCTATAATTGAGTGACATTTGACATTGATCATTGTGTGACTAATGGATTAGTAAGTTGATGACAATTGGCATCTGTGATTACATAATATACGAATTAGTATTATTGGTGATGTGTGGCAGCATATTTACTTGATAAATGTTGTACATGCCTTTAGACATATGACAATTTAATTTGGTGACACATGCCATTGTAGTAAGGTGACATTGAACACCTTAGGTGTAAGCTTTAGCAGGAGCAAATCTTAACTAAGCTCATTCTTGTTCTTCCTCCCTCTCACACACCACCGAAACACCTTCCCTTTCACCTCCCTGTGTTTGTTTATGATCATGTCCAATTTCTACACAAATAATCCATGTTTTACCTTCACAAAGTTAAGTAAAAGATTAGATTGTTATTGTTCATTAAACCTAACCTAAATCCATCCAAGTTCCACCTTGAATGTGTGATGATTCTGCATGTTTGGAATACTAATTTAGAGTGACTTTTGAGCTGGGATTAGAATTGAGCAGGTAACTAAAAGATTAGTGTTTATGGTATATTATAATAGAGAATTGATGATGATGAATTAGGATGAATTGTGAATGATGTTAATGATTGATTGTGCTGGAAATTTTTATATGAACTTGGGTACTTTTCTTTCTGTTTTTGCATGTAAGAAAATAGTACATTATAGAATGTTAAATGGATGATTTAGGTTGAGATTTGATGTGTAAATGAAAGTGGATTAATGTAAAGATAGGTGTTATTGAATTGTTCTTGAATATGGAAAATTAGAGCTTTAGGTCAAAATTCTGGTTTCAATTTCATCTTCCTCTTCTGATCTATTTTACATATCTTTAGGCATGAATTTGAAGAAACTCAAAGAATAAAATTTGTAGATATAGGTATTATCTTGACCTCTATGGAAGTGGCTTGATAAAATAGTGACTAGAGCTTGAGTTATGCTTGTTTTCCTAATACTTCCTGTGACAGACCCCTGTGTAGGAACCTTATATTATTTCCTGATTTTTGGGGACCTTAGAGCTCGAATTAGTCAAAGTATAAAACATGAAAAATGTTTATTTATGTCTTATTAAAGCTTCTGTGAAACAGTTTGGCTAGAAGATATCTTGATAAGTTTATACAGTTAATTGAAGTCATAACCTGAAGAAGGGACTATTTTGATGTGGTTGAGTTCAAATCTAGAAAATTATGATTTGTTAAAGGAATACATGGGTTATTTTAATGCAAACATGATCTTAAGAACATGATAGATGTGTATAAGGTATGGATGAATGAGCATTGAAGAACATGGGATAATTATGAATGAGAATTGAGTAAATGTATGAAAATATATTGCTAGAAAAAGTTTGGTGAATGTATAGATTTAGCATGCTGAAAGTCCAAATTTAAAGTAACAATTGCGTGTATGTTATAAAAGGTTTTTGATCATGAAAATGTTCACGGATAAGTGTAACATATGAGTTGTTAATAGTGTAAAGATGTTTTTATGAATGCAGATGAGATCTAAAGAGTATGAGTATGGTGAATCAGTTATGATTGAATAAGAATTGAGGAAATTGTGTGAATGTATAATACTAGGAAAACTTGATGAATTTATGAATGATGAATGGAAAGTGATCAAGTTTACTTAAGGCATAAACCTAATTGCAAACTAAATGATGTACAAGTCATGATATATAAATAATTAAGATTTATGAATAAGGTTACATACCGGGAATGATCAATTGAGCATGCATTAAACACGACACATATACATGTGTAAATTTAAGTATTTATCTGATTGATCAAGTAGTGATATGTAAATGTGTGTATTGCTTGATTTAGAGGCACAAATCGACCAACACCATCCAAAAGCCGGTTCGTCGAGGCAATAGCTAACTGGAGTGCATTGTGAGTAACCTAGATGTGTGACCTCGATTAGAAATGTGTTCTGTTCATATTGTTTTGATTAAATTTGATTTCTCTATATTGAATCAATATTGATATAATTGTGACATTGAAGATTCCAGACAATTGATTGTCTGAGGAGTTTGATATTTGGAACTGTATTGGGAGTGTTTGTGATTTGAATGTGAATAAGGAAAATGAATTCTCAACTATATGTTGAATGTCGGACATAGATCTGATGAATTGTGGTAATTGAATGTGTTTCTTGACTGAAAGTAATTGGTGATTTATTATGTTAAAATGTTGCACTTCATACATGAATATGCATGTTCATATAAAGGAGTTGTGACCAGAGCAGCCAACGTGAAAAGAGCTTAAGCTCAGACATGTGCACACAAAGCCTCAGGCTTAACATTTAATGAACCTAGTATCCACAACGGGTACGGGACAATACTGAAATGAGCTTGGAATCCACAACAGATACGGGATCGATAACTAGTAAATAGGCGCTTGGTCACAATAAAGTAAAAATGAATGTGAGTCTCATTTGCATTTGCATTTGTATCTTTACATGTGTTTATGAAATTGTTTGCAAATGAATGTTGAATTATATTAAGATAATATTGTGAAATGCCTATGAACTTGATGGTGAAATGAAGAATTGTGATAAATGAGTGAAATATTCTGAGATGATTATATGAAGTTTTTGTATTCATAAGGTGCTTCTGAAATGATTAAGTGATTGTATTGTTAAGGTGCTTGTTGAAGCATGATGAATAATGTGATATATAAGGCATAAATCTGTATGATGTGTTATATTGATTGAGCTGGGTTTTATTCATGTGATATATATGATCTATTTTGAGTGAACACATTGATGATGACTCACTTATTGAATTAGCAAAACTTATCAAAATTGCAACATTGATTTTCAAGTACTGAAAGGAGACCTTGCTTATTAAGCAATCTAGTTGGAGTCTAGTATTATCCATTTTGGGATAAGATATGGCTCAAATGTCTGGTCAACTGTCATTTGAGGAGTTTAGATAGAGTGACTTTGTATAGTTTTTCATCTCATGTAGAATATTTTGTATAAACAGTATGAACACAGATGGTTTTTGTATTGTAACTATATGGATGGTTTGTAATTAAATGAAAATATAAAACATGTTTTGTTAATGAAATGAGATATGTTAACATTTTAAATACTTATGTTCTTTATGATGGCATATGAAGAGAATGTGATTGCTCTAACATGCTATTCCTGTAGGGTATGTACTCAGATATTTTGAAGAATGTCGGGCATATATCTTATGGTAGTCGAAGGTTACAATTTTTGGTATTAGAGCATGGTTTGGTATCCATAGGGACATATAACAATATTTAGACATAATATATAGTGAGATATTCGTATAGTGATCACGAGTATTGTTTGTTATAGGTCATCTATTATAGGAGATCAAGTCATAGAATCAGCTGACCTTGAGTCCATAGGAGCCAATAGAGAGTCTCCGATACCTCAGTCTAAATAGATGCCTCTAAGAATTCTTGGGAGAAGGGAAATGAGGTATGATAAGCTTAGAAAATAGGGAGTTGTAGACTTCTATGGAATTACATATCCTGCGAAGGCAAATGGTTGGTTGGAGAGAGCTGAACGGGTGTCCGATCAGATGGACTGTGAGTCTAATAAAAATTTGATTATGCAGTCTCGGTACTACAAGGTCCAGCATATCAGTGGTGGAAGACTGTTCCTGGTAGTTCCGCTCGACCTTGTAGGCTAAAGTGGGATGATTTTATGAGAGCTTTTAAGGAAAATTACATGCCAAGATCTATCTGGGTAGGAAGATGAAGGAGTTCCTAGATCTGAAACAAGGAAGTCTTACTATAGTCGAATATGAGGTGAAGTTTAATGAGTTGATGGGTTATGCTACTGCTTTAATTCCGACTAAGGAAGATAAGTGCAAGTGGTTTGATGATGGACTGAATATGGAAATCAGAACGAGGCTATCCATTACTAATCTGAGTAGTTTTGTTAAACTGAGAGCTGCATCAATTCGAATTGAGCAGTTACTAAAGGATTGACAAGTAGAGTATAGACAGGAGCCCAGAATGAAGAGATCTGGAGAATTTCAAGCTAATTCTAGTAGAAGATTTAGTAAATGCCAGAGTAGACCATCATGATCACAACAGAGATCAAGTTATTCTAGCAGAGGTCAGTTGTCTGAAGGGCAGACATATAGCAGGCAATCACCATAGATGCCCAGTTGTGAGCACTGAGGAAAGAAACATGGTGGAGAATGTTGGAGGTTAACGGGAGCTTGTTTACGTTGTGGCTCTCATGAGCATCAGCTTAGAGTCTATCCTCAAATTTCTGGAGCCCAGTCTGGAGTGAGAGTGGGCTCAGTGACTGAGATGACTGTCCAAAAAAGTAGAGCTAGTAGAGCGGGACAAAGAGGCAGAGGTAGAGGCAAAACTAGTTCAACAGGTTTTAGTGTTAGGATTGAAGTGTGCATTAATCAGCTGCAGGCTCAAGCCCGAATTTTTTCCATCACCAGATAGTAGGCACAAAACTCCCTAGATGTTGTTGCAGATGTGTTGCATGTCTTTCAATTTGAGGCATTTGCATTATTAAATCCAGGATCCATACATTCATTCATTGCACTGCATCTGGCATCTAAACTGCATTATGAGAGAGAGGTGATGAAATGTGGCTTAGTAATAAGTACACTAGTAGGAAGTACTACAGTTAGTGGGGAAGTCTGTAAAGGGTGTAACATTCGGATTGATTAGGCATAATTAAAGGCCAGTTTGATAGCATTGTAGTTAAAAGAGATAGATCTCATATTAGGTATGGACTGGCTTACTACTTATAGGGTAGTAATGAATTGTTATACTAAGGAAGGGACTGTTGAATCCCCTAATCAACTAAGGGTGGTATTTCGAGGTGTTAGTCAAGCAGCGCCAGTGATTGAACCCAAGTTTTCTATATCAATTGGTGACAATTTCATGGTTTCTATTATACTTCTTAGCTTTTATTTTCGAATTTTGTGCTTAATTTAACTCTTAAGGGCTTATCTTGAATTAATGTAGTTTGAGGGTAAAATTGTCACAACTAATTAGTAATTCCACTAAATTGATTTTCTTAGAATAATTGATATTGCAAACTACTATTTTTCATTGTAGGAGATTCAAGAAGTAGAGCTAAAGAGTGAAGAACAAGAGCACAAATCAACAAGTCAACGGGGTGCAACAGGCAAGTTTGTTGCGGCGACGTTGATGTTTTGCCGCGGTGAAATCTGAATATCTACTAAAGAGACCTTTTAGGAAAAGTTCGCTGCGGCGAAGATAATGTTTGCGCCGCGGAGAAAGCTGAAGTTGACTGAATAAATATTTAGTAAAAAGTTCACCATGGGGAACTCATCCTCTCGCCGCAGCAAAACCTTCAAATTGGCACAAACCTGGACCATTTTTGGCAAATTAACCAACTATGCAACCCGATCCATCAACCCATTTTATAAAAAAGACCTATTTTAGGCTAACTTAGAATAAGGAGAGAAAGCTGACACCTCTAGACTATTATTCCATCATCTGATACAACTCCATCTTCACGCACACACTATCGTCTTCTCCCATCCATACCATTTTCTTCTACTTTCCACCATCGATTACTACCATGGGTATCTCCAGTGGGTTCTCGGTTATGAAGTCTCTTGGAGCGCTAGGCACCTCTCTCCTTTTAAAGATGTAGCAATAGCTTAAGTTCAATGGGCTTAAAAGGGGAGTAGCTTAATCCATGTTCATCTATGATTTATGAACTCCTAGGTTTAGGATTTGTAATTTGTAGTTGAACATTCTTGATTAGAGTTTAATCAAGTGTTGGATATTCAATGTGTGGTCGGGATTTGTTGATGTAGAACTTTGAGCTTAAATATATGAAGTCTCATATATGTCTATTTGTGATCTTGTTAAATATCTTTTATCTTGTATAGTTGTGTTTGATATTGAGTTGATTTAAGATCCCAAAGTGACTTGTTGTATGGACTTACCCACTACGCACACTAAGGGCATTTAACAAGGTCTTAAGAAATAGAGTTCATTGATTAAGACCTTAGACTTAAAAGAGTTCTTTGAGGTTTACCATTTGAAACTTAGTGATTTCCACTCCCATCGAAAATTGATTTCGAACTATGATAACCAAAGCTCATTTTCAAGAGGCCATTATCACCATTTGACCATTGTCTTTATCTTTTTGTTTTTCCATTCCCAAAAATCCAAAAATACTTTTTACACATTTTTCTTACAATTCCATTTAATTCTGTTAAGGTTTCCAACGATCAAAACCCCCTCCTTACTAATTTAGCTCGCATTTCATGACATATAGGTTAGCATAGGTCCATTCGTTTAGGTTCCAATTAAGTGAGATGACTCGAGGTTGCTAACTATATTGCAATCCTTGGATTATATTTTTGATTTGACCTCCAAGGGAAAGAACTAAGGTCCGAATCAAAATGACGCCGTTGCTGGGGAGTGAAGAAATTGGTTTTCTAGGTTAGCTTTTGTCATTTTGCTGTTAAGCAAGGTTAGGAGCCTTTTCTTTAGATTGCATTCTAGACAGTTTTGCTTCATACTTGTCAATAGTATAGGATTTCATTTTCTTTGCATAGAATCAAAATTTTAAAAATACAAAACAAAAGGATACTGAACATTCAAACTTAGCATTTTTGCACCCTCATAGTTTTGAATATTGCCTTTGATTTCTTTTTGATCCATACATATATACTTTACTCGCATACATACTTGTATACATACTTTAGCACACTTACACACTTGCATCCATCACATCTCGTCTTTTTATTTGACTTTGTGTACTTGCAAGTAAATTTTGTTACATCTTATCTTCATTTGAATTATTCCCGTGCATGCTCCAGAAAACCAAACTTCTACCTTTCTACCCTGAAATTGAGAGACGTTTGAGAAATATTAGAAAGGAAAGGAGAGAAAAAGAGAGAAGCAAGGTAGTTGTTGAAGAGGGGTCTAGTCAGCCAAGTAGTGAGAGTGACTCGTTAGAAGGAGTGATAATGACTGAAAACCCAGTTTTTCTACAAAACCATAACCTTAATGTTAATCAAACAAGGAATGGAGATAATGGAGGTAATGGGGAGCAAGAACGAGTGGGTGAGAATAATCGAAATCATAGGAGGAGGACTATTAGGGAAGCCACTACTTCTGATGTTAATTATGACCCTTTTACTGCTGCTTGTCCTAATTTTGACGTGAATTTTGAAGTTAAAGGATTGCTCATTAACTCTCTTCCTAAATT
>JANZLC010000008.1:31942101-31974098 GCA_026413385.1 Erythroxylum gracilipes | reverse complement strand
TCTAACCCTCCTTCTTCATTCTATTTGATTCTAAAGCCCAACTTCCAAAGCCCATCCTTAATAATCTAACACTTTAGGTCAAATTCTACATTTCTAATTTCCCTTTTTATATTACTAAAATAAATAAGACTTAAAACAATTAAAGCAAAATTATGAAATAACCAGAAGAATAACAAATAAATAAATAAATAAAATAAAATAAAAAATAAAAATTTTCGGGGCCCAACAGCCACCACAACAGCTAGTAGTGGTACCTAGTCTTGCATTAGGGCAACATTCGATGCTTGAAATCTCGGGGTATATTAAGAAGGTAAGGAATCTCAAGTGCGATACTTTTGATAGGTGCAGTGATGTTATTGAGGCCAAAACTTGGATGAGATAGACCATAGAGACATTTCACGATATGGGGCTATCTAATGAGATGAAGTTGAAGGTAGTTATCTGATTGTTGGAGGGTGATGCTAGAGTCTGGTGGGAAAATGTCTAGGGATGTTACCGTAATTAGATTACCTAGATGGATTTTATTAATGAATTCAACGAATAATATTACACCAGATTTGATAGAGATCAGAAGAAGGCTACCTTCTTTACACTGACATAGGGGAATAGGTCGGTGCACAAGTTTGAGATAGAGTTGAAAGAGCTTCCCACCTATGTCCCTAAATATGTGGCAAATGAAGAAAATCTGTGTTTTTGGTTTAAGACCAGATTGCATTTGGCAATCCAGGAGAGGATGACGGTTACCCCCACTACCATGCTCAAGGAGATGGTATAGTCGGCCAAGAGAGCGAAAGGTTAGTGAAAGAGTGTGGAAGATAGTGGGAGGAAAAGAACCAGAAAAGGAAGGGAGGAGGTTCCTCCAACCAGAAGCCCAAGAGGAGTCATGGTAGTTCAGCTCCGAGTAGGTGTTGCATCAACAGCTGTCAATTTAATGTCACCATAACCAGGATGTCAGAGCACTACCTTATTACCAGCTTTGCTTCTCGAGCTTGACCATCTCGATCTGAACAGTGTAGAAACTGTAGAAAGGTACATTTAAGCAAGTGTATATAGCCAAGAAAGTGTTTTCAGTATGGAGAGACAGGGCATAAAAGGAAAGATTGTCCACAGTTGGCTTGGACTTCAACTCGAGAAGGAGATAGCTCAGTGCAGCTAGTGAGACATAGAGGGGAAACTACCAGGGCAGGTGCTTAGTCTTTTGGATCTACACAAAGGACTGGTGTAGGCAGTGGTACACCTCCAACAGGTCAGCAACGTCCTGCTTCGCGAGCTCAAGTATGAGTTTATGCAATGACGGATGAGGACGTTCTAGCCAATCTGAACACGATTACAGGTGTTATGTATTTTCTTGGTAGAGATGTTAAAGTTTTGATTGACACTGGCGCACAAAGGTCTTTTGTTAGTGTGACCTTCATCGAGGATATTAATCACCTCCTGGAGCCATTGGATCGCCCTCTCATTGTAGTCACTCCTCTTAAAGAGCAAGTGGCTTATGATGAAGTATATACAGCCTGTGAGATAAAGATCAGTGATGCTGTGTTAGAGGCAGATCTTATTCCCCTCTATCTCTAGGATTTTGAGGTGATATTGGGGATTGACTAATTAAAGAGGTATCGCACCAAGGTTGATTTTTTTAAGAAAGAGGTGGAGTTTGACCCTCAAGGTGGAGTCCCGATTAAATTTACCGGTGACAGAAGGATATTCCCGAGTTGTTTGATATCAGTGATTAAGGCTAAGAGGTTGATTTGTCAGGGATTCCAGGCATACCTCGCATATATGATTGACACTTTAGCACAAAGGGTTGAACTGGGAGATGTCCCTATTGTGTGTAAGTTCCCTGATGTCTTTCCAGAGAAGTTATCTAAATTTCCATCTAATCAGGAGTTTGATTTTACTATTGACTTGATCCCAGGGACGATACCAATATCTATACTACCGTATCGTATGGCAGTAGCAGAATTGAAAGAGTTGAAGATTCAATTACAAGAGTTATTAGACAAGGGTTTCACCAAACCAAGCCATTCACCGTGGAGAGCACCAATATTGTTTTTCAAAAAGAAGGATGGGGCCCTTCGCTTATGTATTGATTATAGGTAGTTAAATAGGGTTACCATCAAGAATAAATATCCACTCCCCAGGGTTAATGATCTGTTTGATCAGTTAAGAGGAGCTATAGTATTCTCAAAGATAGATCTGAGGTCTGGGTATCATCAGTTGAAGATTGATGAAAATAATATACACAAGACTACTTTTCGGGCAAAAAATAATAATTAAGCTCAAAGACTTGTACTACAATAAAACACTTAAAACATAAATAATTAACAAACTAACACAACTTGAACCTAAACACATACTAAATGATTGAATTAACAACTAAACACATATCAAACTATGCCCTAAAACACGATGCAATTTACACTTATCAAAACCTCAGCCCATGGTCAAGAAAATCTAGCAGCTGACATGTATGGTATTCCTATCAGGTGACTTTCAAAAGTTGATGGGGATGCATAACAAAGTTTAGTCCAAACAAGAATGGTACCATGAAATTACAAAGTAATTTTGGAAATGTAAAAAGTAGACCTCAGGAGGGTGTTATTATGGATGATTATGTGAAGACCATAGTTGGCAATTTAATTCTGGAAAGAGGCATTCAATAACCTACTCTAGCAGCCTCCAAAGAAAAATCAGTAGCTAACACTCTCCATAAAAAGATTGATCACACCATCATCCAAGGGGGCTTAGCTCTCACGTGGAAGTAACATCCAAAGCATCTTAAATGGAGGAATCTAGTATTTGTCTAACCAAACTTGTTGATACGTCGCTTGGTGATGGAGGAGTTCATCAGGTAACATGTGATATGAAATATTCCAAGGCTCCAATAGTACCTTGTGAGGATAATTTGGGTCCAATAGATGTTGTTGAAGATGATTAAATGACGTGTGAGCAAAACATCCTAGAGTCTCCAATAGTGATGAATGTTACTAATAATTTATGTCCAAAAGTTGTTGTTACTGATAAGCAATTTGAAAATGTAGATCATCACTTTGAAACCATTAATAGAAGGACGTCTAATATAAAAAATAGGACTCCAAACAAGTTACTAGATCAATGATAATTCTTTCATAGAATGTTAGGGGAGTTAATAACAAAGTTGCTTATTAAGAATTTGGTTATACAAAATAAAGTTTAAGTGGTTGGTTTTCTGGAGACAAGAGTTTGAAAGGGGAGTGACAGCTTGCTTGAATATTTTCTAGCTGATTGGAAAGAGATTACTAACCACAATATTCATCCAAATGGAAGAATAGTTATCCTCTATGATTCATCCATTGTTTTTACTTGCACAACTTTCATTTCTGAGCATTTGGTAAATTTGGAATTTTTATATAAGAGTTAAAATCATTCCTTTTGCACTTCCTTTATGTATGCTTTTAATACATCTTACCATAGAAGTTTTCTGTGGAACTATGTTAAGAACCTAGTAACCTCTATTCAGATTCCTCAAATCGTTATAGGGGATTTTAACTCTATCTTAAAGTTGGATGAAGTAGAAGGCCCTAGATCTATGGAAATTCCTTGTCCAAAGTTAAGGAAATATGTTGAAGAAGCTCATCGAGTCGATATTTCAACTGGTGGTAATTATTTCACATAGAGCTAAATTCATTCGAAAAAATCACGATAGAAGTTTAGCTAACATTCAATAGATGGTGAGGTACCCCAATTATTATTCTACTTATATTAATATCAGCCTTGTGGATTTCTCACCTATTATTACTCAAGTAAGTGATATTTCTCCATGGAGGCCTTTTTCGATTCAATAATTTTTTGTGTGAGCTAGTACATTTTGATGGGAAAGATTTCATGGGACTAAGCAATATATCCTCTTCAAGAAATTGAAGGTGATGAAGATGGAAATGAAGACATTGTTCAACAACAACGTAAGAAATACACATCATCTGCTAAACACTATAAAAGGCAATCTAGAAAGCATCTAACAAGAAATTTATAACAATCCCAATTCTAGCCATTTACTAGAAATGGAGAAAATTGTTATCCACAACTACTCCAAAGCTTTATAGTTTAATTATTCTCTTATGAAACAGAGATCAAGACTCTAGTGGATAAAATGTGGGGATAGAAATACTTTGGTGTTCCATAAATCAATCATTGAAATGAAAGTTATCAATAGAATTGTCTCTCTTGAACTAAATGGTGTGCAACTAAATTCCTAGGATGAGTTGCTGCTGGGTGCATTCAATTATTTTTCTGAATTCATGAATAAATCCTTAAAAGCACATTCTTCAGTACCTCTTCTCTAGTAGATTTTACAATATGGTTTGTCCTCTCAAGAGGCTAATATTCCCATCTAATATATTATAATTGTGGAGATTAAAGAATCATTGAAGTCCCTTCATCCCAACAAGGCTCCTAGCCCTGATGGCTTCACTATATATTTCTTTATGAAGTCTTGGCCATTTACAAGGAATATGGTGTCTAAAGCAATTCATGAATTCCTCAACAATGGTTCCCTCTTGACTACCCTAATTAGAAACTTTATCACTCTTATTCCTAAAAGTGGGGAGCTTCAATACTTTTCTGATTATCGACCTATATCATGTTGTAATTCCATCTATGAGTTGATATCTAAGAAATTGGCTCATAGGATTCGAAAAATTATCCCTAGTCATATTGGTGACTCATAGGGTGCTTATATCCCAGGTAGATCAATTGGAGGTAATGTATTGATATTTTAAAAGTTAATAAGATCTTACTCTAAAAGAAATGGAAAAGTTAATTATTGCATCAAAATAGATATCAAAAAGGCATATGACAGTGTGGATTAGAAGTTCATCATAAACATGTTATCTGCATTAAATTTTCTAGGTTTATTCATAGAGTGGATCTCTCAGTGCATTTCAACACTAAGTTTCAAAGTTCTTATCAATGTCTAACCTACAAATACACTCATATGCTCAAAGGGGATAAAACATGGTGATCCCATCCCACCATATCTCTTTGGTTTTGTAATGGACATACCTTCAAAAGATGGTGAAGGTACCAAAGTCTTTAAATTTCATTCCAAATGTAGGAGATTGGGGCTATTTGCTAATGACCTTATATTGCTTTTTAAAGCTGATCCTAATTCTGTATCAATGCTTATGAAATGTCTTAAACTGTTCAACAAAATGTCTGGTCGTACTATTAATTGCTCAAATAGTGGTTTATTCTTATCTCATAAGGCTTCCAATCTATAAGCAACCTTATCCACCATTTCAAGAATTTCTAAATAACAACTACATTTTATGTATCTTAGCATACCTATGAAAGATACTAAGATGGGTGTCAGGAATTATGCTTGTGTTATTGAAAAAACAATGTTAGAATTGCTTCTATGAGCTTTAGATATCTTTCATTAGCTAGTAGGGTACAACTTATCATATCCATTTTGAATTCCATCAGTGTGTATTGGGCAACTCATATTTCTTTTCCTATTAAAGTAATAAAAACTTTTGACAGGATCCTTAGTAGATTCTTATGGTTTGGTGACAAAGTGAAGATGAAGTAGAGACATGCTTGTATTCCATTATGAGGATGAGAGATAGGATAAGACTTCACTTTATTCATTTGATTGGATATGGGAAGAACACCTTCTTTTGGTTTGATAATTGGCTATCTATTGGGCCTTTGATTAAACTACATGAAGCTTAACCTCTTAAATCTTTTATTAACTTACAGAATTTAGTAGCTCAAGCTCTCACTGAGAGGAAACATTTCATATATTTTAGTATACCTACAAATTTGAAGACTGAAATTATTCAAGCTTATATTACTTCATATGAGGATAATGTAATATGAAGAAATAATACTAATGGAAGATTCACTAATTCCACTTATAGAAAGTTGATTGTAGGTGACTTGCCAACACTTCTTTGGATAGGTTTAGTTTAGCTTGATCATCATCATCCTTGAGCTTCTACAACTTTATGGGTGGTTATGTTTAATAATTTATCAAACCTCGATAGAATTCCAAAATTCACACAACTTGCTAATTGGTGCATTCTTTCTAAGAAGGCTTAGGAAAATTTTAATCATTTATTTTTTGAGTGCATCTATGTGTTCAACACTTAGAAAGCCTTATTTCATAGATGTCTCATTTTTAAAATCCTACAGACTCTAAGCCAGATCAAGGAGTTGTGCATTGATATGAGATTCCAAAATAAAACTGCGGGATGGTGTTTTTGCATTTACTTATCATTTCTTGTTGATGCTATGTGGGATGAAAGAAATGTTTAGACTTCCCATGATATGAACATTCCTATCTGACAATTTGGTGTCCTTTTAATGCAGAGGATAAGAATGCATATTAGCTTACACATATATAAGGAATTATATCTTCATTTGCTCAAATCACATTGAGGAGTATAACTTTAATTTGTAATTGTTATGATGATTAAAGTTTTAGCTTATGGTTTGTTGTTTCACTTGCAGTTTACAAGTTGTCATGTACTAGAACTTTTATTTTGAGTGCCTTTTATGGCTTAATTTAATTATTCATACATTTCTAAAAAAATAAATTTAAAAGGTTTTTATTTAATTTTGATAAAATTTCCTTTAATATTAGAAAATAGTTTTCAAATTAAGAAAATTTAATTTCTAATCAGATTAGAACTAGTTTTCTAATCAGATTATAATTTCTTGATGAATTCCTGAAAAGGAGTTTTCTAAATTATAACAAGTAAAAACATAGTTTATTGAAAAATGTTCAATTAAATTTTGTGGAAGAAGTCAAGATAATTAGAAATAGTTTTCAATTGACTTTGAAAATTGATTTCAATTCAAATTAAATTTCTAACTAGAGTAGGAATTTAATTTATTTAGGAATCAATGGGTTTAATATAATTTAATTTTTCTATAGAGTTGGAAATATCACTTTAGATTATGAAGATCAATAACTAGAATCAAACAAAGCTTGATATTTTATGTATAAAATTTGGGTATGAGTGCATAAGTTGCATACTTTATTTATATGTTATATACATATATAAATATTATATGCATGTTAAATTATATGTTTTATATGTAAGATATTTTACATGGAATTTGTGTTTGATGGGATGAATAACATTCAATCCTTTGTTAAAACATTAACTGCTCATTGAGAATGTGATTATTGTCTTTCATTGTTATGCCAAAGTTCTATTTATTATTAGGATTGATGAACAAATTCAAGGACGTGTTAACCTAAATATGTTTATTCTTATAACAATAAGTCTTAACTAACTAAAGTTTTGATTTGGATTAGCAACTCATGATCATATGAATTTAGAAGTAGGGTTAGGAATAATATATAAGATATGTTTTTAGTAAGAGTTGTTACCTAATAAATCTAGGAATCACATAAGATATGATTTATCTAGTTGTTTTCTAATTATTTTAAGTTTAGTTAATTTGTATAGCAAAGCTAAGAACAACTAAATTTTAATGGGATCATAACCTACTAAAGAGATTAGGGTAACATTTCTGAATAGTATTATTTTGAATAAAATAGTAGGAGTAATTGACCAATGTCCTAATCTTATTTATTTGTCATGAATATAACTAATACTTGTTGTCTTACATTTATGCCTTGTTCTAAGTGGAATTTACCTTGTTTAGTATAGTTGATATAAGAATTAGTTAATCAAATTTCATAGACATAAGTTATGCTTGAGAAAAGTTCTCAAAGTCAGATAGAAGGTTATATGTCCATTACACAATTTTGGTATGATTCCTATTAAAGATTCGGTGATAAAGTTTTAGAGTTATGTCAAAATCATATTAATGAAAAAATGTAATGACATTTTGAGTTCAATAATGTCTCATAAACTTTAATGGCATCATATAAAATGTATGTTAATACCATGATAGCAAGATGTAAGAGGTTGCATAGAGATAAAAGGTATAATACCTTTGTTGGCCCCCAAATTTTTTTTCTTGATAAATAAGCATGATTAGATTATTTTGGGGTCTTGCTAGATAAATTTGTGTTGGAATTAATTGACATGTTAATGTGAATGAGATTAGGTGACATGAGTTAAGGGAATTAAAGTGTTAACGTGGTAACTTATGTATGAGGGGTAGTTTAGGAAGATCACTTAAGTGGGAGAGTCTTAAGGCTTTGAAGGAAGGGCAAAAGGGACATTGTGCATTCATTAATGGTTTAAAAAAGGGAAGAGAAATGAGTGGTCTTTCAATTAGAAGAAGCAAAACGAAATTTGGAGAGAAGAGAAGAGAGAGAGTGTCGTGTGGGAGGAATGAAGAGAAAGAAAAGAGGGCTAAGCTAGGTTTCAACTTTTCTTAACCTTCAAGAGGGATTTTGGGTTTGAGCAAGAAGGAAAAAGAGAGAGGAAGGTTAAAGCTTCCATTTGAGCCAAGAAATCCTTTGGTTGGCTGAAGATTCAAGGTAAGTGATTTTTAATGTTTTGAATTTTTGGAGTGTTTTTGGTTCAAAGAGCTTAGGAAATGTATGGGTTTAGGTATTCTAGGATCAATTTCATGCATTGGGTTCTTTAGGTTTTTCAATTTGAATTCTATTGATTTGGGAATTTTTGACATTATTAAAGGGAGGCAAGAGAGGCAAGAGGAGCAAGAAAAGACACATCCTTGAACAAACAAGAAAATCAAGGTGGGTGACATTTTTATAATTGAGTAAATAAGCTATTAAAGTTGCTTTCAAATAAATGGAATTAAATGATTTTCAACTACCTTGATAATGTGCATTTATTGTTCTTTAAGATGGTTTGAGAATGTTCCATATGTTTTTGCATATAAATTTTGTGAATGAATTTTTGAGCGATATGAGAATGATTTAACAATTGTTCCATAATAGTTGTATTTGTGGATTTTAGATTATTTGAGAAATGGTTATATGATTGGTATGGGATTTTAGTTGATGAATTGTGAAATGATGATAGAAATGCATATGACATATGTCATGCTCATGAAATCAAGTTTCCCAAATTGTGTCATATAGGCAACATGTTTCAAGTTCATGAATTACATGTTATGTGGGTTTGTGGTGGTCTGGTCTATCAGTCAAGTGCACTTCTCTAAAGGCTTCTCCCGCCTGTCCGCTAGTAGCATGGAGCTCCCTCGCAGACTCCCATAAGTTCACGGCTATGCAAGACTACTTGGTGAAATTGCAATAGTACGTTTTGTTCACGGCTACACAAGACCCTAATGGGAAATGTGTAGTACGTTCTGTTACGGATCCACCCGAACCATTCTGATGTGTTTAATGGATTTTGATGTTGATTTTGATGTGTTTGATTGGTTATGATGTATGGGCAAGTTTAATGGATGTATGATTTATGTGAATTGTGTTTTGGTTTGACAAGTTGAGTAATAGATGTTTTATGGATTTTGTGATAAATTGTCATGAAAGTTTAAAATGGTTTTTGGTTTATTACCGATTATAAAATTGTTACCCACGAGCATTAAGCTTACCCTCTCACCTTCCCATCCACAGGCGATGAGAAAGATATCGAGCTATCGAGTTGAGCGTCAAGGTATCACTCCATGTTGCACTTTTGTTCTTTTGACCTTTGAAAGTTGGAATTTGTAAAACAATTCTTTAGTTGCATTTTGAGAAATTATTGCTTTTACAAAGTTTGTATTTTGGATTATGATGTATTTGTGGCTCAAAATGCTCACTAAAGCATTGTAAACTCTTTTCTTTTGATGGGAATGCAAAACATATGCATTATGTTTGCTTATGCCATTTCAAGTTTTTACATTGCTATTTTCAATTTTCATAAGGGTAGGATTGTGTTCTGAATTCAAGGGGAAATTCTGGAATTATCTAGGTAGAATTGGTAAAAATTGTCTTCTTGGAAGTTGGAGATAATCTTTCTAGCTTTTCAACGATATAAAGTTTGTAATTTTTGGATATCAGAATGGAAAGATATGAATGTTACAAGCTATGATGTTGCATAGGATTTGGTGTATGTGACAGCTATGGTAAATGATAGGAAATTGTGGTTTTGATGAACCAAAGGAGTTGAGAATTGAGAATGTTGTGAGATAAATTTGGTGTTTGAGTTGTTATTATGTGATTTGGCACTAGAAGAGTTGAATTTGGGGAGATTTTGAGTAAATATGAAGTTAGATTGGATGTAGGAAGCATTTGAAGAGCCTTGGAGGGGTTTGGGAAACCCCTATGTCCGTTAGACGGACATTAGGTCCGTTTAACGGACCTTCTCGGGTGTAAAAACACCCCCAGGCCAGTATATGTCCGTTAAACGGACCTTCTCGGGCCAAATTAGCTGTTAAACCCGATACATGTCCATTAAACGGATATTCACGGGATAACTTTAGAAAATTGTGATTTTTAACCCTTTTGGAGGCAGAATCTCACTTTGTGGTCTTCATAAAAGTTATAGATATAGAAGTCTTATTTCTAATGGTCTAAAAATTAACTCAATCAGACATCTAGATTCAAAGTTAGGGCAATCGCGCCAAGATAGGTACAAATTGAATGAGGGTAAAAACATGCTCGGTTCTTTCAGGTATAACTTCCTCATCCGACCTCCAAATGAAGTGATTCTTAAAGCATTGGATTTCTAAATCTATCTCTACATAAAAATTTGTACATTTTGGAATTTATTTAAGAAAGTTTAATGGAAAGAAAGAGAGGGGTCGGTTGGGAGAGCCTAATTGGGGTATGAGCACACTTAAGCTTTTTAAGCATTTTTGACCTATAGAGCTCTGTTTGAGATGATTCTTTCTTCAAAACAAACTTGAGACTTAGATATACCATTTTTGTGAAGAAGTCAAATTATGATTTTGGTGATTGATTAGTGTGGGCTCACCACCCTTGTGAGATGACGGCCAAAGAGGGTTCTTTAAATAACCATACAAGTTTACCAGCTCAAGGTTTATGATTCCGGATGTTGGGCTCCGGAAAGGGGTCCAACAACCTTCATGAAATTGTTTCATTCAATTTAGCCTACTAAAATCATAAATAAGGAATGCAATTAAAGGCATTTGCAATATTATGATAATAGTTATCATTAAAAGAAAATTAATTGCATGATTTTTCTTTCTTATAGGTGATATGATAGAAATCATATATATTTCTAATTCATGTTTTTGAGAATTTGATTTAAATTTAGATTTAACATCATTACAATGTTCAAGGCATGATAAGAAATAAATTGTTAAGTAAAAGTAGTTGATTTAATTTTTATGGAAATAGTTTGTATCTAGTGAATTAAGTAAGACTTATGCTTAACATTAATGGCAAGAATACAAAGTTAGATGAAGAGACTACCCTTGTATGTCACGTTAGTGAAATTATCATAATAAGAATCATAAAGTTACATACAAGGATAAATGTATCCTTTTAATTATGAATCATATGAAACTTGTTAAGATGAAGAATAACCAAATTAATCTTTGGTGAAAGGAAGATGGTGGCAATGAATTTTTAAATTTTATTCATAGGATATATGAGATGTAAAAACAATTCGCAAAAGTATAATGCTTGTATTTCATTAAATTAATAATGACTTTATATGATATAGTCGTATGTATTAAATGAAATATTGATTTACATTTTTAAAAAGTTCAAATTGTTTAAATCTAAGTAGAAACTAAGAATTGAGAATGTTAAAGCATTTTGATGAGAATGATGTGGTGAGCTAAAAAAACTTGGTTATCTATAGGGAATGAGATTCTCTAGTGAATATCTCCACAACTAAATTTCATAAGAGTATGGTTTTATATAAGGAGGAAAATACAATATTAGATATTATGAGATACAATATTTATTTCTTTTATAGTTATTTCTAGTACTACAACTTACCTTCATTAGTTCCAATTAAGTCAATTAGCAAGATTTCACATTAGATATGAAATGGTATGACTTTAAAAGAGTCAAAGTTAATGATTTTTGGATGTGATACTTAGTCAAAGCATGTATTATCCAATAAGTTTAGAACTAAATTGTATAATAGTTGGTTATAAGAGATTCGAAAGATTATATGTAATCTTATATACCCAATGGACATATTTTTATTTTAATGAATAATTATAGGAGAATTGTTCTTAAGATAAGTAGTGGGATTAAGATTAAATTTGAAATGTTCAAATCTTATGATAATAGATCCAATTGAAACTAGAGCCTTTGTTGATACATCTGATGTGTAGTAGAAAGGCTATGAGACGTTGAAAGATTCACTTTTGTCATGAATTTAAAAGATTTTGTTATATAGATGGTTATGAATTTATCATGTATATAAGAAGGTTAGTGGGAGTATAATTGTCCTCTTCAATGGGAGTATATAGAGGCATATTGCTCATAGAGAACAAATTTCATATTTTTAATTGTTTGAAATATAATTGTTCAAGAACAACTCTTATTGAATGCGAAAAAGGTAACAATCTAATTATGAGAATTTAATCTATAAAGATAGATATGGAAGTTTTTCACCTATTCTGGTCTAACTACATAAATAATGTACCAAATATGTTTAATATTTGGGATATCCAATACTTATGAAGCATTAAAGATATCCATTATTCTATGTATTAATTAATATTTGAATTCAAGTTTATATGGATATTAACTCTAGAAGTAAATCCTAATTAAGGTATATTTTACTTACATGAATATTATTTTGAGATTGGAAATGTTCCAATGCAGCATAATTGCTAACAAGGCCATAATACAATTTTTCTTTTAATTTAAATGATTATTTGGATTAGGAGTTCTTTAATGAACTTAGTATAGTTCCTTACATTGTTCAAACAATAATGTACTGTAGAATATTATAGTCGTTGGGCATGTAAAAGGTGCTAATCATATATCTAAGTATGTGTTTAGGTAGTTTCTCTTAATAATAATGGTAATTAGGATGAAATTTGTAAGATTTAAGCAATGACTCACTATATAAAATCTTTTAGAATTCTCTCACTAGGCCACTATCCCAACAATAGCATGATTGTCATATTTTAATATGGTTTAAGATACTTAAACAATTGGCTTAATGCAAGTAGGAGATTGTTGGTTTATACCCCATAGCAAATTGGTTGTATGTAGTTTTTCTATTATACATATTTAGATGTATAAATATACATTGTAAATGAAATTATGATTAAATCATAATTATAATATTCATATTGTATTTATGTATTATTCCTAAATTATTCTTGGTCATTATTAAGACTGAACATTAATTGAGCGTAATAAGACTAACACACTATTTAATGTTAATTAGAATGTAGGCATTCTAGGTAGGAATTCTCCCATAATTTATACCTAACTTCTTATCCACGATATAAGTGGGCTTTGGAAAACTTAAAAAGTGGAGTTCTAAACTACCAAAAGAGAATTCAATATACCAAAGGTGAATTTACAAAGTAAATAAAGATGAAAAATAACAAAATGTGTTTCAAATAGGTTGATTGGCTTCTCAAGAGAGTGATTCTTTTATTGTACTATGATTGTATTTGTCTGAGAATTGTGTTGTATGGATTGTCTCAATGCTGATGAATTTATAATCCTTTTAACCTTGAGCAGTTTTCTGTAATAAACACCAATTTCCATATATTTTAACTAACTACTTACCACTATTCATGTTTTGGAATTATTTCACTTCCAACCCACTTAACCATATTCTTATTAACTATCTTCTATCATTTTTTCAACTTCCACATTCTGCTCAAGTAACTTCCTAACTTCCATTCCATTCCCTTATGTTTTAACTAACTACCCTCCCACACTATTTTTAAAAGCATACGCTAATTTAATTGTATGGAATTCTTGAATCCTAGACTTCTCAACTGATTACTATATGTATGAATTATCTAGCTAAATGACTTCTTAGGACTTTTATTATTTAGGTCACTTTCACTTGTGGGCCAAATAGGCTGAATTACTTTAGGTTATCAACAAACATATTATGTTTCTTCCTTATAAAGAAAGACGTCAATCTTATAGACTAAAGTATGGAGATACTTAAATAAACATGCAGGTGTTTGTTAGAGAGCAAGTTCACCAAACTAACCCCATATAAGAAATCCATTTGAAACATTACTTATATGTTTATGAAAATTCTCATTCTGATGATTGTATAAATGATCCTTTGACTTGAGATCACCAAAGTATCTCATATAGGTATTGCTATATTTTGATACTACTTATGACCTATTATACTCGCAGGTAGCTCAGTTGGTAGTTATTGGATATAACATGAACTATATAGAGATAGTTAAGTGATCAATATATAACTCTTCACCCTAAAGTTATTAGGGAGAATATTTTGTTGTTCTTGATTAGTATTAATTCAGGAAATCTTTACCCAAGGTAGAATGACACTTTAAAATTTGTTTTCAAATGTCATTAATAGAATCAAATAATAATGATGGAGAACTAATATGATTGAATTCAAGTAGAGTAATTATTATTTCCATGTTTTATGTCTAATTAAAACATTTTATAATGATTGATTGAATTATATGAAAAAAATCACTCACAGAAAGGTTAGTCAAAATCACTTTGACACTCCTAATATATGATTGGTTATAATTTGTTGCTATTATTAATATTGATCTACGGTATAAATTACTTATTAGAGAATTAAAGATAAATTAAAGTAGTTTAATTTATCTAATCCTAGATATGATTTAGGATTATAATTTACAATCATTGCCAACCTATTTAAGAGCCTAATGGGTCACACTCAAAGAACTGGTTAAATAATATAAGATATTAGATCTTATTTAGACATAATTAGTATTTAATTATAATTAATTGTAACTCTAATTAAAATTTAATTGAAATTAGAATTTTATTTCAATTATATTACCAGAATGTTTTAAATAT
This sequence comes from Erythroxylum gracilipes, assembly GCA_026413385.1. Classification (NCBI taxonomy): domain Eukaryota; kingdom Viridiplantae; phylum Streptophyta; class Magnoliopsida; order Malpighiales; family Erythroxylaceae; genus Erythroxylum; species Erythroxylum gracilipes. The sequence goes on along the minus strand of JANZLC010000008.1, from coordinate 31,959,232 downwards.
ATTATAAATAGGTTTAGGCTTTAAAGGAGCTAACACTTCTAGCCTAGCTCTCTCTACAATAGTTGTAGAGTTCTGTCAACACATTTTATGGATATTGCTATGAATTAAGAAAAGGGATGGGAAGAGCTTGCAGAAATCAATAGCTCTCACTCCCTTTATATACTGGATTTCATATAAGTTAAGTTGTAATTATAATCATAATCAAATCAAATCATAATTCCTAAAGATACATTATGTAATCCCTACAGATAATGAATCACTTCACCTAAAGATACTAAATCATATCAGAATTAGATCTTAATCTCTAACACTCCCCCTCAAGATAGAGAACATATATCATAAGCTTTAAGCTTGTTACATAGTTCTGTTACACAACTTCCAACCAAAGGCTTGGTAAATATATTAGCTAACTAGTCCTCAAACTTCTCATGAGTGGTTTTTATCACATTTTGTTGAACCTTCATTATGAAAAAGTGACAATCTACCTCAATATGCTTTGTTCTTTCATGAAAAACTAGATTAGAAGCAATGTAAATGGCTACTTGATTATCACACATTAGCTCCATGTGTTAGTTGAAATCCAAGTTCTTATAACATATGTTTTACCCAGACAAGTTCTCGAGTTGTATACATCATGGCTTTGTATTTTGATTCTACACTTGAACAAGAAAAAACTATTTGCCTTTTACTTTTCCATGAAATCATATTACCACCAATAAACACACAAGACCCTGTAGAAGATTGTCGATTAGTCTTAGAACCAGCACAATCAACGTCACTATAGGCCTGAACTAAATAATGCCTATGATTTTTATATAAGAGTCCTTTGCCAAGATTGTTCTTAAGGTATCTCAAGATTCGAATAGCCACATTTCAATGGCTAGTCCGAGGAGATTGTATAAATTAACTCACCACACTTGTAATGAATGAAATGTCAGGCCTAACAACTATAAGATAGTTTAAATTGCGAATTAGTCTCCTATAGTTTTCTAGATCTTTTAAGAGATCTCCTTAGTCTGCCTCAAGTTTGAGGTTGAGATCCATTGGTGAATCTACATGTTTACATCCCAAAAATCTAGTTTCTTTTAGGAGATTAAAAACATACTTACATTGGGAGAGACAAATACCATCTTTATATTTTGCAACTTTAATTCCCAAAAAGAATACTTCAATAGACTAAGATCTTTTATTTGGAATTGTTGTTGTAGTAATTCCTTTAACCTATGAATTCCATTTTGATCATCACTACTAATAACAATATTATCAACATATATGATCAACAAAATTTTATCAGATCTTATATGTTGATAGAATACCAAATGGTCTCCTCTAAACTGCTTGAGACCAAATTTCTTCACAACTGAGCTAAATCATTCAAACCATATTTTAGGAGATTGTTTTAAACCATATAAAGATTTCTTCAATAGGTACACTTTCTCAAACTCCCCTAAGCAACAAACCCCGAAGGTTGCTCTATATAGATTGTTTCTACTAGATCACAATGGAGGAATGAATTTTTTATTTCAAGTTGGTAGAGAAGCCAAGAATAAGTTGTGTTTAAAGAGATAAACATACGAACTGATGCCATTTTTGCCACAGGAGAAAAAGTTTCAAAATAATCAATACCATAGACTTGTGTGTATCCTTTAGCAACAAGATAATCCTTGATTCGTTTGATAAATCCATCAGTAATAGGATATACCCATCGACAACTAACAACTGAGGCATTAAGAGGAGGACATCCTGTGTCATTTGACCATAAAGCATCTATTTCCTCTTGTATAGCTTGCTTCCACTCAGGGTTTTGTATAGCCTTTGTTATATTTTTAGATATAGACACAAAAGTCAAGTTTGATTAAAAAAAGAAAAAAAGAAGGGGGACACGTGGTTATAAGAAATAACATTAGAAATCTTATAATGGGCACAAGATCGTTTACCTTTCTTTAAAGCAATAGGCCTATCTAGGTCACTGTTTTCCAGATTTAGCGACAAATTAGACATTGGAGGAGAGGGCAAATTTGGATGACCATCTACCATTCAATTAGGTTATCAAGAATAAACCTATTAATCTGCTATATATAATTGATGAAAGGAAGAAGGATTAGAATTTGAATTCACTTTTAGACAAATTCTCCAAGTAGTTGTCAAAAAGTGAGGGTAAACAATAATGGAATCTTTTGACATCTTAACTCTAGAAAAAGTATACAGTGTTCTCAAAGAATGTTACATCTGGGCACATAGAGAATCTTTTAACTTAGGGAATGTAATAACGATAACCTTTTTTAAACCTCGGGTAACCGAGGAAGATACATTTGATGGCTTATAGAGATAATTTTTCAACTCCTAGCTGGAGTTGGTGGACAAAACAGACACATCCAAAGATAAGAGGCTAAAGAGGAAACAAAGGGGTATTATGAAACATAAGAATATAAGTGATCTGACCTTTGAGAGTAGTGGATGGCATTGTGTTAATAATATAAGAAGAAGCGAGGATAACATCACTCCAAAACTTTTTGGGAACCTTCATCTCAATTAGTAAGGTTCGCGCAACTTCTATGATATGACTGATTTTTCTTTCAGCAACTCCATTTTTTGTGGTGTATAAGGACAAGAAGATTGGTGAATTATACTATAACAGCTCAAACCACCCACCCACAAATATTACCCGCTTTGGGCTCTAAGCCCCTCACGGTTTTGCTCTTCCCACCCTTGGGAAGACTCGTCATTGGGGGAGAAGTATCCATACCCTTATAAGGCATACTTTGTTTCCCTCTCTAACAAATGTGGGATCTCACAATCCACCCCCTCTCAGGGCCCAGCGTCCTACACTAGCATAATGGGTCAGGAACTAACTTTGATACCATTTGTAACAGCCCAGATCACCTGCCCACAGATATTGTCCACTTTGGGCTGCCCCTCGAGCCAAGCCCTTCACAGTTTTGCTCTTCCTGCACTTGGGAAGACGCGTCTAACCTGGTGTAGGAAGAGCAAAATCGTGAGGAGTTTAGCCAAGGGGCAACCCAAAGCAGACAATATCTATGGACAGGTGGTCCAGGCTTTTACGTATACCACAATCTTTTATGTAGGTTGAAGGGATTCAGAAAAAAAAAATACTCTTTGGCATTATCACTTCTAAGGATACAAATAAGACAACCATATTGAGTTTTGGTTTCAGAGCAAAAGGATTGAAAAATAGAAAACAATTTGGAACGTTTTTTCATTAGATATAACCACGTCACTCTAGACTAATCATTGACAAAAACGACAAAATAATGAAAACCAAGTTTCAAGGTCATAAGAGATGGACCGCAAACATCATAATGAACTAACAAAAAAGAGCTTTTGGCTCTATTATTAACTCTAGATGGAAAAGCAACATGATGATTTTTCCCAAGTTGAAAAGACTCACAATCTGGCTGAATATTTAAATTCAAATTAGAAATCAATTTTTTTTATTTTTATATGGATGGATGAACAAGGAGATTATTGTTTCACATAGGTGAACTAACAGTTGAGCAGGCAGTTAAATGATTGTCAAAATAGTAGAGACCTCTAGATTCATTCCCTTCTCCAATCATCTTCTTTGTCATCAAATACTAGATAACAACATAATGAGGGGAAAAGAGATAGAATAATTCAATGATTTGGTTGGATAGTTTACTAACAGACATTAAGTTGAACAAAAATTTAGGGATATATAGTGTTGCTGGTAACATCATTAAAGGAGAGAGAAACATAGTGCCAACCCCACTTATACCATTAGTGGAATCATTAGCAACAGTAAGTTGGTGAGAGTCTAGTGAGCGTTGTATATTGTATCGTGTTTTAGTGGGTAGTTTGGCATGTGTTTAGTTGTTAATTTGATTATTTAGTATATGTTTAGGGTACAGTTGTGTTAGTTTGTTAAATATTTGTGTTTTGAGTATTTTATGGGTTAGAGCATGCTTTTGAGCTTCAATGTTATGTATTTGAGGTGCCTTGATGAGCTTGCTAGTATTTTAGGGCTAATATTGAGGAACAGAGGAGTTTTGGAGGAGGCTCAAACCAAAGACGAGGCCCACGATCATGGCCAGTAAGCTACAATCATGACAAAAGTAGGTGCAAGGAGCCACAATCGTGGCCCTATCTGCCACAATCGTGACAGAAGGAAAAACCACGATTGTGGCCTGCATGACAGAATACACGCACAGCCTTCCCGACTTGAGTTTTTGAGGGACTTTCAGACCCAGAAAGACCTTAAGGTTACCTTAATTGGAAAAATTATATAAGGGAAAGAGATGTAACCATAAAGGGAGCCTCCATTTTTTCCATCTTGGGAAAGCTTTAAGGATAGAGAAAGAAGAGAGAGAGAAGATAAAGAAGAGGAGAAAGAAGCGGGTCTTCACGGCTACTGCTCTCTTGAGGCATTCGAATTATCATTCTATTGTGTATTTTTTTCATTTTGTTGTTCTTTTTTTGAATATGAAGATGAATATGAATATATGTATAGATTTGGGTTTGATCAAGATGTTTTAACTTTCCTTCGGGATTTGACCTTGACTTAATGGTAATTTAATTATTATTTTATTATTGTGATTGGGTATTATGATTGATTGTGGTATTTGCATACTTCAGTAAAAAATAAGAGGGTGAATGAGAGTTAGGTGATCTAATTGACTAAGCAATCAATCTAGTTGGTTATTATATGGAGAGAGATCTCATGTGAGACCCGATTGTTTATTAGAGGGCCTTAGATCTAATTAGAATTGTGGGCCTTTTGTTAACTAAGAGATTGCAAATTTCATAATTCAATTAAGGTTTATGATTTAGGGTTCAATGATTATAACTTGAGAGAGAGAGTAATCCACTCTATGATAGTTTAGAACCGACCCCACAATAACACATAAATGACTAGATTAGCATTAATGATAGGAAAAATCCCATCTCTCATAATTTGGAAACTCTTCTTGTGTGATTCTCATTATCAATTTGGTGTTGCTCAATTTTGATTTCTTTGTTTTACTTTTACAGCTTCAATTTCAATCATTCCATATCTAATTGCGTACTTTTCTGCTTGATTTTTGTTTTCATTTAATTTTCTTTTAGGCCTTAGACAATTTAGAATTCGATTAGTTCACCAACTCCTCGAGGGATCGACACCTCTTATACTACACTCGCAACCTGTGCGTTTGCGATATTTTTTAGGATTTTAAATAGATTAAAACTTGCCTCAACATTTAGTATAATGGTAATTTGATCAAAATATTTTGGGTTACCGGCAATATGGTCAGTGGCTCTTGAATCTATAACCCAAGGTTTAACAAAGGATGATATACAAGCTATGTGATTACTTAAGTGAGCAAATGATGCAATTGGCGTAATTACTTGTTTAGTCGCTTGATATTGGAGAAAACTACTTATTCTTCTTCATATACCAACTTGTTTCCACTTATTAAGGTAGAACTACTAGAAACACTAGAAGCCTCCATAATATTAGCATAATCAAAGGGCTTCGAGCATAACTCTAGGTATAAATTCCAACAATAGTCCTAAACATGGCCATCATTGCCATAATGGTCACATTTTATTTGGTCTCCTTTTCCCCTTCCTCCATGACCACCACAACCACCTCGGTTACATGGGCCTCAATTACCTCTTCCACTATTGTAAACAATGAAAGTAAACTTGTCACAACTTTCTTATGTTGGACTCTTCAAGGATCAAGATATGCATGAATACACCTCAATAAGTGATGGAAGCTCAGTGCCACCAAGGATTGGGGCCTAATTGGTTCACGTTATGTTCTTAAGCCAACCAAGTATCTCAGTACAAATAACTCTTCTCTTTCCTTTAGAAGTTGATCCTTATTTGTTACTACCGAGTGGGCTACTAAATGTTCTACAAATAGATTCTTTATTTTTGAAAAATATTTTGTGTGATTCTTCTCTCCCTTCTTACACTTGAACAATTCCACAGATAAATCATACATACGAGTAACATTATTGGAAAATAAAAGTCTCACACACTCCCATAACTCCTTTGATGAGTTTACATGCTGACACATTTAAGCAATATTTAACTCCATTGAGTTCCAAAGGCTTGTCATTATTTAATTATCATGTCGTTTCTACTTCTTATACCTCATGACTTAATATCAAGAGTCGGATCTATAAGATGCTCATACCTACCTAGGCCTCTGAGATATACAATGATTACCTTCGCCCAAGCAATGTAATTTGTTCCATTCAATTTTTTATTTTTTATTTGTTTAACCATAATTAGTGGTTATCTATCAATACTGTCAATTTTGAAGTCACTTATGATGTAACCAATATAAAAAGACGTTAACAAAAAAAATAACTTCAAATATCAACAACTTGTGTAACAACAAAAAAGGGACTGCAACTACAATAGAATTAGCAACCCAATTTTCAATCATTAAAGGTCAAAAAAACACATCATCAACCATGGTTAAACACACAAACCCAATTTTCAGCAATTAAAAGCAGAAAAAAAACACGTCACTAATAGATCTCTGGAGTTGGTGCGACTCAGTGCAAAGCAGCAAGGTCAACATAGCGTCACTAAAAGGTGACACTGGACTACACATGTCGGATGAATAGTGGTATATTGGCGACACGTGGGGGCACCTAGGACACTCGCCAACATTGTTTCTTCATTTATCTTGGTCATCAATGTTGCTTGAGTTATTTATATTTTTTAAGTTAGTTTTATTTTTGTGAGAAAGGTTTGGGTATGGGTCTTTGGTTGTGAGAAAACATGAATTAGAGACAGGATTAAAAAACCTATCTTGATACCATGTTGTGAATTAACAAAATGGATGGGAAGAGCTTGCAGAAATCAGCAGCTCTCAGTCCCTTTATATACTAGATTTCATAGAAGGTAAGTCACAATTATAATCTTAATTAAATCAAATCATAATTTCTAATGATACATTTTGTATTCCCTAAAGATACTGATTCATATCATAATCAAATCTTAACCCTCTAACAGATACGTTAAAGGTTGGATACTTATATAATTATAGTGGTTGAGCTCAAAAAAACGACAAGAAAATGATCAAATTTCATAATAGGGTATGAATTATGATTCATACTTTGTTGTTTTATGTATTAGTCATATTATAGAATTTAATTAGTCTTGACTTGCATAAAATCAAACCAAATAGATTTGTAATTATTCTACTGTGAACAGGGGATTAAACTCCTCCTGATTTCCCAATATGTTGTTTATTTTCAAATCAACGGGTTGCAAATAAAATCAAGGCCTTGGTATTTTAGAATTTTACAATTAATATTAGTTAACCCTAGTCATATGTATTACTATCCTTTAAAATGAATGCAAATATGTTTAGTATAAAATTCACAATCAAAATCGAAATAAAAGTAATGAAGAAGTTTTCTTTTCTTTCCTTTTCATTATTTCCTTTACTTAGTTATTTGCATTTGTTCAAACAGTGTGCACGTGAAGAGATAAAGAGAGATCAGATTAAGAAAAATGAGCTTACTAAATTTTGATAACTAATAAAAATTGAAATGCTTAAATTTAATTTTTCAAAAGAGAAAAGATCAAAGCCCAAGTTTGCTTTTGGGCCCAAATTATTTTTATAATTTGATAGTTATTCAATTTACTCCTTTAATATAATTAAAATCTAAAATCAGTAATGACAATTATAATGCACAAATTAAAAAACTATGATACATTTGGTGTGACGTATCTACCTATATAATGTAATATCTTTATCATTAACTTGATTTTTTTTTTCTCTCATGAGGTGTCCACTGGACTAAAGCCGGTGTGACTAATCCCCTTCACTATACTAATACATCTCATTCGGAGGTTGTAACTGACCCAAGAATTTGTTACATTTCCAAAGGTAAGGATCAAATCGAGACTTAATTAAGTGATAAAGGTATACACCACCTAAGCCGTCCCATTGGATTATCAACTTGAATACAATAAACGTTGTTATGTTAGGCCATGCAAAATATCAGAGAGGACAAGAAGATATTTGGGAATATATTTTTTAAAATTTAACGAGTCGCAATTGAAATCTATGGGCTGTCTCGGTATTGGTGGTGTCTAACGTGTTTATCAAGTTCTCCAATGAAACATAAGAACATAGCTAAGCCAAACCAAACACGAGTAGAAGATTACTTACTTTTTCATCTGGTGCTCGCACAACAACTCCTACGCATATACTTCCTTCCCTCTTTTATGGGGGTTTCTGATTGTCTCTTTGATTGCGTAGGTTATTGTACCAGATTATTGTTTTAGATCTGTTATTTAATTTTTTGTTAAGAGTTAAATAATGATTTTCTCGAAGCTTTCCCGTTCATTCAATCGATCTTCTCGGTCTAGAGTGAGTGTTTTCCCTCCCTGTCTCTCTTCGTTTTGAAATTGCTATTATTCCTAACTGGGAACCATAATTGGGTCTCTTGTGTAATGGTAGAGTGTATTGAAGAGTGGTGCGGGTGGGTACGTCAGATATGGGAATACTGGATTACCCGGCGTTGGGGTGTATGTGGATGGTGTTGGAGGATTAGGGTTTTTGAGGCGCTATTTAGCTTCAATCGGACGTCACAAGGACTTCCTGCCGAGTTCCCATTTGTCGGATTTGAATTCCGTTCTTGCAAACCCTAGAATTCGTCGTTTCTTCTCCAACGAAGCTCCCAAAAAGAAGAGTAAGTAAATTGTATAAATGTATAGCTTCTGGCTTCTTTCTGTGAAATTTTGTTTGATAAGCTCCAATTGATTTATCTAAAGTGAAGGAAGGAGTGGTCTTGTCATTTGTAGCAACGAAAAAGTCAAGTAGTGCTGTTAGATGTTCTTTGGCAATGTAGTGCATTTTGTTGGTGCTTCTCACTCGTTTGTACGTTTGCGTCATTTGTGTTTTGATGCCTCTTACCAGATTATGAGAACTTCTATCCCAAGGAAAAAAAAGAATCCCCGAAGGGGAATGGCGATGGGAAAAATGAGCAGAAATCTGAATCCAAAGGTGACACACTTTCTAAGACTTAATATTTAGCTTTTTATTTCTTATGCCTTCCATTATCCCTTGTCACTATTTGATGGGAAATATCCAGGATGTTCAAGTTAATCTTTCTTTCTATATCAGAGGAGTCAAATGCTGATGAAGAGTGGAATTTTCAGAAAATGACTATGAAGCAGATCAATTTACTTCTACCTCTCATGGTGATTGGGTTTTTCCTTTCCTCGTTACCTATTGGAGCTCATGAGCAGCAACAGGTAACCATATCCTTGAAGGAAGGTTTTGACATACTGAGTGTGTTTTTTGAGGCTCATCTCGTAATTGTTGGCATTCTTTGTGGGCCTGACATATTGTTCTGCATTTCGCTTTGTGTGCCTAGTTTGGTCAAGTTTTGACACTTTTTTCACACTCTTTTAAGATTCGAAAACTTTCCTTTTTGGGGATTAAGTTTTGTTTCTATGCCAAAATACTCTTTTACTCAACTGCCTGACATTGAGTGAAAGAGGTAATGCAAGGTATAAGTACAGAAAGTAATTCTTCTGTTTTTGTGAAGTGGTGGTGAAATGAGGGCTGATCTTTGAGATCAGGTTGATTTGTACTGCGGAGGATAATCCAGTTTTTTGGCCCTTAGTAGAAGAAAACTCATCTTGTAATATCGAATATGCACCAATTACTTTATAGGTCAAACATTGCCTTTGTTACAGTTGTGTTAGCATTTAGAGGGTCTGATAATGTGTGCATTTCGTTTCTGCAATTCTGGGATCTTGACTGTTGAGTTATAATTGGGCACAAACCAACCTGTATAACAACAGATTGCTTTTGGTTTTGAGACATGGAATAGGAAAGACGGAATAAAGGGGCCTAAATAGTTGAGGGATCCTCTTCTGCAGGAAATTTTTATCCATAATTGTGTATCTTATTCTTGCTGTCGTAGTTTGTCAATTCCCTACTTCTTATTGCCTTCTAGGCAATTACTTATTGAAATTGACTTAAGACTTGGGAAATTTTGCTGCATTCTGTTTTGGTAGCTTGACATTTCATGTTAAAGAAAGGTTGATAGGGTTAATTTAGTGGAATTTTACCATTTGTTTTTATTTCCAGGAAGTTATTTTGCATTTTACCATGATGAAGTATGTAAATGTTCTGTCAAGTTACTGCTTTGAAAATTAGGCCTGCAGCTATATTGAACTAATATACATCTATGAACTGCTTTTGACTCTTTTCTCGTGTGAAATTTAATTGGTTAGTGTTCCATTGATCTGAAGAATATGTTGCCTAACCTTTTTACTATAAACTATAGTAAACAAGATATGGGACGTCCTGCACATGTATATTTAGTTTCATAGTTTTCAAAATTTTATTTTCTTGCTGGTTTTGGTTGAGATGAATTCCGTTGGATGTGTTCAACAAGTATTTGCTCATTATTGCTTTAGGTGATTGCTTAAGTTGGATCACCTGTACTTCTGAGTTTGATTGTATGGTGTAATATATTTTTGTGTCTTGATAATTTACCTTTCATTTCTTGTTTATTTGCAAGTTCGATGTATACGTTTTGACATTTATTCTTGACAGATTAGTTTCCAAGAGTTCAAAAACAAGCTTTTGGAACCAGGTTTAGTGGACCATATTGTAGTTTCAAACAAATCAGTCGCAAAGGTGTATGTGAGGAACTCACCAAGGAATCAAACAAATGATGATGCTGCTGGAGATGCTCACAGTGATGGTACCCGGGCCAGAGGACAATATAAATACTACTTCAATATTGGAAGTGTTGAATCTTTTGAGGAGAAGCTAGAGGAAGCACAGGAAGCATTGGGGATTGATCCTCATGAGTTTGTCCCAGTCACATATACCTCTGAAATGGTGTGGTACCAAGAACTGATGAGGTTTGCGCCAACACTCTTACTTCTTGGATCACTCATGTACATGGGGAGAAGGATGCAAGGTGGATTTGGTGTTGGTGGTACTGGTGGAAAGGGTGGACGTGGGATTTTCAACATAGGAAAGGCCCACGTAACAAAAGTGGATAAAAATGCTAAAAACAAGGTGAGCTGAATGTTTGCTTTATCAATAGCGAATGATTTAATATGCTGTTACCTAGCTTTTAAAGTTCCAAGTTTGTGCACACTTGGTGGTATTTTGATAGATGCATGTCTTTGGCATTTGGATGTGGAGGATAGTTTCCACTCTTTGTGAGATATGGTTTCATATTGTTCCTTGTTTGATGTTATTCAGGTCTATTTCAAAGATGTGGCAGGCTGTGACGAGGCAAAGCAAGAAATCATGGAGTTTGTGCACTTCCTTAAGAATCCAAAGAAATACGAGGAATTGGGAGCCAAAATTCCAAAAGGTGCTCTCTTGGTAGGTCCTCCTGGAACTGGAAAGACTCTTCTAGCAAAGGCAACTGCTGGGGAATCTGCTGTGCCATTTCTTTCTATATCAGGTTCAGATTTTATGGAGATGTTTGTTGGTGTTGGGCCATCCCGAGTTCGGAACTTGTTTCAAGAAGCAAGGCAGTGTGCTCCTAGTATTATATTCATCGATGAAATTGATGCAATAGGTAGAGCAAGAGGTCGTGGTGGCTTCTCAGGTTCCAATGATGAGCGTGAAAGTACCCTTAATCAATTGTTGGTAGAAATGGATGGCTTTGGAACTACTTCTGGAGTTGTTGTACTGGCTGGAACTAATAGGCCTGACATTTTAGATAAAGCTTTGTTAAGGCCTGGCCGATTTGACCGCCAAATTTCCATTGACAAACCTGATATCAAAGGCCGTGAGCAGATATTTCAGATCTATTTGAAAAAGATCAAACTTGATCAAAAGCCTTCTTTCTACTCTCAGAGGCTTGCTGCTCTCACCCCTGGGTTTGCTGGAGCAGACATAGCAAATGTTTGTAATGAAGCTGCTCTAATTGCTGCAAGGGGTGAAGGATCACAGGTTACCATGGAACATTTTGAGGCAGCAATTGATAGAATCATTGGAGGTTTAGAGAAGAAGAACAAGGTAATCAATTTTTTTTTCCATTTTGTTTTATCCAAAAACCAAAGTATTTGTTTGCAGATAATGAACATTTTTGAATTCTTAGAATCCTTTTTAATATGGTTGAACTTCAGATTATTTGTCATGCCTGTGCAAGATATTTTAATCTCTTATTTCTCAAGCAGGTGATAAGCAAGCTGGAAAGGCGGACTGTTGCTTACCATGAATCTGGTCATGCTGTTACTGGCTGGTTCTTAGAACATGCTGAGCCCCTCCTAAAAGTGACAATTGTTCCACGTGGTACAGCTGCCCTTGGGTTTGCTCAGTATGTTCCTAATGAAAATCTCCTCATGACGAAGGAGCAGCTTTTTGATATGACTTGCATGACTCTTGGTGGTCGAGCAGCTGAACAGGTAAACTTCAGTCCAAAGTTGTTATTTTAGCTCTGTTGATCCTAGTTATTCAACTATTACACTTGGGCAATACATACCTAGCACTCTGACTTTGTTTGGCTGCTAAAAATGCATCACCTTACTGTTACTGAGCAGGATTCTTATGATTTCAGGTTTTGTTGGGAAAAATATCGACAGGAGCCCAAAATGACTTGGAGAAGGTGACAAAGATGACTTATGCCCAAGTAGCAGTTTATGGTTTTAGTGACAAGGTTGGGCTCCTCTCTTTTCCTGTTAGGGAGGATGGATTTGAAATGACCAAACCCTATAGCAGCAAGACAGCAGCAATCATTGATGGTGAAGTTCGAGAGTGGGTGGGGAAGGCATATGATCGCACCCTCCAGCTTATTGAAGAGCACAAAGAACATGTTGCTCAGATTGCTGAGATGTTACTAGAAAAGGAAGTTCTTCACCAAGATGACTTGCTTCGAGTTCTGGGCGAAAGGCCATTTAAATCAGCCGAAGTCTCTAACTATGACAGATTCAAGGAAGGTTTCAAAGACGAAGAGAAGCAGGTAGAGACCCAAGTGAGTGGTGAAGAGGATGATGACCCTTCAGCTATACAGGTTACCCCTGCTTAGTTCATGGATATGTTGGGATATTTGTATATTAAATTGGAAATCATTTTTTTTTTCCGTTTCTCTTTTGGCCAACTTTTGTATAATTAATTGCCATTGGTGATCATAGAGTGTAGTCCCTTTCAGTTTATAGTCGCTTTTAAGTTCATACTTAACAAGAAGAATGGATAATCAGAATTTCAGACATATGAATTGTTATCTACCTATCATGTATCATTTAGGCAATGTTTAATTGGGAGTTTTATAATAGAATGGAATATAATGAGATGAAAGGGAAAGGTTTTATATTAAATTTTATTCCATTTTAAACAATTAAAAAAATTAATTTGAAGAGTTCATAATAGAATGAAAAATGATATATAACTTTATATTACATTATATTATAAGTCTTTGATTTAAGTAATATTTTAATATATCATATTATGAATTCGGTTTTTTTTCAAATAATAATATTTTGATATTACATTTATTTATTTTCTATTCTTTGTCCTACTGAATTAATTTGTGATTCTGCCTTGAATCGACACTCTTAACAAGTATTGATCATTCACGCATTCGTTTTCTTGATTTTGTTGAATGATGATTTATTAATAGGAATAACATACACCTAGAACTGTAGCTTCAATACAACCTTCTGTCACCTGGGAAACAATCACCATGCCTCCTGATGCTACCACATAGAACGTATAAGGCAATCTTCTAGACTTTAATACAAGAAATGAGAGAAAAGGACCCCATGCACGCTGTACTTGGAAGACTAAACTGTCAAAGACGCGTTTAGATGTTTCCCAAACTTTTATGTTATTGAAGTGACCACTCTAGAATATTTTGAAATCATACGCATATTATACATTTGACTTGAAATATGAACACAAAAAAGTTATATGGTGACGGAGGAGATGACTAGCCAAATAAATTCGCTTTTGAATATTGATTTCATGAATCTTTTGTCAAAATTTGCTTAACCCCTTGAAGGGTATTAGAGAATTATCAGTAACGAGCCTCCTAAGCATAAAATCACACTAAAATTTGTAACATTAATTCCGACAAGTGACTCAGGAAGCGATCTTGTCTCCTCCCTAGCACGTAATTCCTTCATATCATTTCCTCAATGAGACCATGTGAAAGTGTACCAAGGTAGCTCAAATCAATTAGCCTGTTCTTAGTCAGAGACCACTTTGTTAATTCGTTTAGGACCACGCTTCACCAACTCTATTAAGAATTTCACTCAAGTCTCCCCAACAGGCAACGACCTGACCTCTCTGTTTGCAGAATATTATAATTAGAAAACAGAAAATTCTTGTTACATATGAGGAAAAATTGGACTGCCTCTGTCTAATATTATAGTATATTATTTTATCTAATAAATCTCAACTCTTTATTTATATGAGTCTCGTATTTATTTATGTAAAATTCACACAAAATTTAAATAAATAAATAACTGATATTCGTAAATTCAGAATAAAACACTGAGAGAATCCGTACTTATGTTTCCACACTGTGCATTTTTTAACTAAACATAAAACACAACGCACTTCACCCTTTTTTTTTGCCCCCTTCCCACGCCTTTTGGAGTCTTCGTTCCAAAGACTTTCACTATTTAAACCCAACATCTCCCCTGTCTTTCTTCATCTCAGCTGCTTTCCTCTTTCTAACTATACAGTCTCGTCTCTCTCTCTCTTTTTCTATCAGGTACCTTCTGGGTTAAGGTCTTGTAATATTGAGCTTTTATAACTTGACAATAGCAACTTGTTTTTCCATGCATGGTTGCGTAGTTACAGAGGAATATGGGCACTGATTTTCTATCGAATTTGAACTTCTTTATTTGTCCTCCTTTGAATTCAGTCCCATCCCATGTTTCTTTGCAACAACTTCTCTTCGTAACAACCTTTTCTTTTCCTTTCCTTTTCTCCAAAATCTCTTGTATCTTTAGTTACCTGTTTACTATTATTTGTTTTTCTGACCCCTGTTTCCTACCCTGATTTTCTCTCAGCATTTGTTTTTAAAAGATTCGATTGACTAAGATGCCTTACGACGATCAATATCAGCACGAAACTTTGATGTCTAATTGCGAGTGTTTACTCTTTGGTAAGCAGTCCCTCGTTCAGTTACTATAGCTTCTGATCACCCTTGGACCAGAATCGATAAAAATGTTAATTATCTGTGAAAATTATTCAGATGTGGACGATACCCTTTATTCTCGAAGTTCTGGTTTATCTGAGGCATGCACGAGGAATATTGAAGGTATGCAGATTTATTTCATAATCAGGTTCTCTTCCCATGTTTCTGCAGATAGTTCAGCTGCCTAGGTTATTTAGGCTACATATGCTATAAACTGCAACCTCATGTCCTTGTCCAGAATATATGTCTACGGAGCTAGGTCTGGAAAAAAAAGAAATATCTCAGTTGAATCGTATACTGTACAAGGAGTACGGGACATCAATGGCAGGTCTTAAGGTTTGTATCACCTGTAATCTAATGTTTACGTCACTTGAGCAGAAATAAATTTCAAAAGTTCAAGTTGAATTTAAGCTGACAGCTGTGTTCTACGATTTTGGTCCTACTGACAGGCCATTGGCTATGATTTTGACGATGATGAGTATCATAGGTACCGGACCTTCCCCTCTTTGTTTTTCTCTCGTGTCCATATACAAGCTTTGGTGGTCTCATACTTTCTAACTGTCACAGTTTCGTTCACGGAAGATTACAATATGAGAATCTTAAGCCTGACCCGTTTCTGAGAAATCTGCTGCATAGCTTGCCCATTCGTAAAGTTGTAAGTTACTATGCCACAAAATGGACACAAGTGTATGGTTACCTTAATTTGAAGCTTCCTTTTGATAATGTTCCAATTTCTAATTAAACATTAGATATTTTCAAACGCGGACAAGACACATGTCTCTAAAGTTCTAAGCAAGCTTGGATTGGAGGATTGCTTCGAACAAGTTATATGTTTTGAGACCCTTAATCCCAAGAACACAAGTCATGAGTTCAATACAAATTATGCGTCCTCCAACAATAAACATGGCGGAGGTTCAATATTTCCAAAGACTCCAATTGTGTGCAAACCCTTTGAAGATGCATTTCAGCAGGCTTTCAAGTTAGCCAACATCAACCCTTCAAGAACTGTAAGTGGATTTTTCAGAAATTATAGGCCTTTGAATTTGTGCAATTTAGAGATTCTCATAATGAGTAAAATCTGACATTCCCATTTCTTTCTCAGGTATTCTTTGATGACAGCACTCGCAACATAGAAACTGGCAAGCGAATGGGCCTCCAGACTGTGTTGGTAGGTGAAGAAAGAATCTACGGTTCAAAATTTTTACTTTTGCTGATATGACATCAAAAGAAAAAGTTGTTCTCTAACAGTCTCAAATAAATGGCTCCAGGTGGGCACTTCAAATCAAACAAGTGGTGCTGATCATGCGCTGGAGAGCATCCACAACATTAAGGAAGCGTTGCCAGATCTCTTCACAGCAAGTAAAGAGCCAAAATTCAATATACACGAAGGAAAGGTTGGAATTGAGACACCCGTGACTGCTTAACCATAATTTAATTGCTTCTAAGTATTGTAATAAGCTTTTTGAGTAGTGGGTCTCTTTTAATTTAATAGAATTTTGCTTTTTTATATAGATTGAGTTGCATCTGATTCCTATCTGTTAATCAGCAAACTTGCATACAACATCAGAGTTTCTTATGATAAAAGTATGTCTAAAGCAGCACAAGTATGAAAGAAAGAAAGAATCTAAAGTTAAAGAAATGCATCACTTTCTCTTTTTTCAAATGAGCGTGCCTTTTTATATACGCATGGAGCTGTACAATGTGGAATGTGTACATCAACTCAACCTATTTTAAGGAATGCAACGAGTAAACAACAAAGTGAGAGAGCTACGATATCTTAACAGGCGGTAGCTAGAGTGGAGGAGCTATTGGTCCTAGCAAGTAGTAGAGTGAAGGATGTGTAAGTGTGTACAAAGAAATATTAAAAATGTTGAAAAGAAATTGAAAGAGTTCGTTATTTGTGACTGAAAATATTTGTGAAGGTAGAAGACCATGTTAGAAATACATGTTACCGGACTGGACTACTATAATTACAACTTAATTTCATAGTCGGACCACAAATTGAATTG
>JANZLC010000008.1:31899190-31911875 GCA_026413385.1 Erythroxylum gracilipes | reverse complement strand
AACTTATTGGGCTTCAATAATTCCTAATAAGAATAGGGATTAGGTTTTCTCTATAAATAGAGAAACTTATGCCTCATCAGAGAGAGACGAAAAAACCCCTAGCCACCTCTGAGAGAAAGATTGTGCGGCATTCGAAAAGGTTTTTGGACGTGTTAGCACACACTAGCCACTGCCCGGATCATTCATCCTCGTGTGGATACCGGTAGAGGACATTCACGCATTGCAGTGTCTACAAATCTGAAAAAAGAAACAACCAATCCTCGTCAAGAGGTAATTTCATACATGTTATGTACTTCGATTATACTTCTTGTTGTTATAATATGGTCCATTCTGCTACGTATTATGAATACCTGGGCCATTGGCGATCCAACACCACCAGCACATCACAAGATCCAATCATCCCATGCAGACCAGATCCAAAGATAACATTTACAAACCTATTCAAAAACTCAATCTTCATACCCAATTAACCAAATCTCATGATGTTGAACCCACCACACCAGCTCAAGCTCTTAAGGATCCAAAATGGAGACAGGCCATGTCTTAAGAATATAATGCTCTTGTTCGAAATAGGACTTGGGAGCTAGTTCCACCTCATCCTACTCAAAATATTGTTGATTGTAGATGGATTTTTTGCATTAAACGAAAGTTTGATGGCTCTGACAGGTTCAAGGTTCGCTTGGTTGTAAAAGGTTTTCATCAACGTCTAGGAGTTGATTATTATGACATATTCAGCCCGGTAGTCAAACCCACTACAATTCAACTTGTTCTCAGTCTTGCAGTAAGTCATGGATGGACTCTTTGTCAACTTGATTTTAACAATGCATTTTTGCAAAGTCATCTTCATGAAACAGTGTATATGCATCAACCCCCTAGTTTTGTGGACTAAGATTTTCCATTGCATGTAAGTAAATTGCAAAAGGCAATCTATAGGCTAAAACAGGCTCTGCATGCTTGGTATCAAGAAATTCACAATTTTCTTCTTTAAAGCGGTTTCAAAAACTCTCATTCTGATACATCTTTATTTGTGTTCAAGTCTGGTGGACACCTATTATATCTACTTGTATATGTTGATGATATCATTATTACAGGGGATGATGCACCTTTAGTGAATCAGTTGGTTCAATCACTTGCCAATTGCTTCTCACTTAAAGATCTTGGAAATCTTTCCTATTTTCTAGGGGTAGAAATTATACCTAACAAGCAAGGCTTTCTGCTGTCACAGCGACGATATTTACAAGATCTTCTTGCTCGTACTCGTATTTCTGATTCAAAACTAGTTCAAACTCCACTTCCAACAGATTCCACACTTTCTTTACATTCATGGGCTAATTTATCTGATCCTATAGAATTTTGAGCTGTTGTGGGTAGTCTCTAGTACCTTCTTCTCACTCGTCTGGATATTGCTTCTGCTGTCAACAAACTCTCTCAGTTTATGCACAAGCCTACAACTGAGCATTGGACTCTTGTTAAGCGTTTGCTTCATTATCTTTGTGGAACTCTTAATCTTGGCCTTCAGCTATATTGTGATTCTCCACTTTCATTGCATGCCTTCTTAGATGCAAATTGGGTAGGTGACAAGGATACTTTTTCCTCAACTAGTGTTTACATTGTTTACCTTAGTAGAAATACAATTTTGGGGAGTTCAAAGAAACAACTCTCTGTAGCTTGTTCCTCTACTGAGACATAATATCGTTATGTTGCCAATACCACTGTTGAAATCAATTGGGTGTGTTCTTTATTAGATGACCTTGGTATTCAGTTGCAAAATTGTCCTGTGATTTACTGTGATAACATTGGCACAAATCAATTGTGCTCCAATCCTGTCTTACACTCCAGAATGAGGCATGAGGCTATCGATTTTCACTTCATACGTGATCAAGTTCAAAACGGCACTCTCAGAGTTGCTCACGTCCCCTCCACAGATCAACTTGCAGACGTCTTAACCAAGCCACTTCCACGAACTCACTTTCTTTTACTATGAGACAAGATTGATCTCCTCACCGAGACCCATCTTGAGGGGGAATAATATCGCCATTTAATTTTTTGATTTTTTTTCAAACTGTTCCATCTATACTAAGGCTCGTCTGTCCTATAAATTTGTATCTTTCGTTTCAAGGGAATATATAAAAGTTATAAGATATTTCCTCTGTTACAGCCAACCTAGTGAAAGCAAAAGGTATGAGATGACCAAAGCTTGAACGTAGACTCATACCTGTGTGTAATACAAGTAAAGATGACATGTGGATGTGCTTTTACAAAATCAAAGACGATTAGAAAGTGGTGTTTGATGTGCTCTTCCAACTTCGTGCATCCTTTACTTACGATGAGTTGACTTGTTCATTTGAGAAGGATAAAGATGGTTTGTTCTATTCAGGATTTAATTTGACAAGGTTTGTGGATATGAACTGTGATAGAGTTGTAAAATAAAATAAAATATCCCTTTCTTATACAAATATCTTGTTTACGGTGATTCTAATATTGATTTTTATGTTATGTTCGTAGAATTATAAAATTATAGAAATAAATTTCGATGTGAAATTTTTAAAGAAAGAATGTGAGATGAAAAGGGTACATTTTAGGTAATGGTGGAAGTCATTACTCTTTAGAGCATTATCATATCTTAGTACCTACTTGGATAGGCTTTCTGGAGACTAATAAACTTTTTTTTTACCACAAAATTTTTTTTTAAGAAAAATAGGTGTTTAGTTGGAAAATAATTTTTTTTAATAGATATGACTTTTTTAGCAGCCAAAATACAGCTTTTTAAGAAGCTCAAATTTGGAGCTTCTTAAAAAAATACTTTTTTAGGTAAATTTTTCAGATCAATTAATGAGCCTATTTTTTAGTCTCTTTTGTCCTTATGTTTTACACATAATTCTCACGATACTCACAAACTCATCTCCCCGTTTATTATGTATTTATTTATTTACTCAACTTTGATATTTATTTTGAACTTTATATAATATTATTTGACTTTTTTATATGTTTTAATATTTATTTTCAATATTAATTTATTTATGTTATAATCTATATAAAAGGTTTGGTTATATATATTTTCATTTATGTTTCATATGGTTTAAATTTATATAATGATTAATATATTGTAATTTGCATATTGTTAATATACTTTAAATAATATTTATATACATAAATAATTTTTATTATTAAATAAAATATAGTTAAAATTAAAAGTGTTTTTTTTATCAATGTTTTAAAAACCAAACCGGTGACTGAACCAGAGAAGGAACTAATTCAAGGGTCAATGGTTTAACCAGAATTAAACCGTGATCGAACCGGTGACTAATAATATATAAATTTTTATTTTATATATTATATATATAAGATAATGTTTAAACATACTATTTAATTATTTATCTAATTGTAAATTTAACTTAAACCTTCAAACTTCAAAACATACAAGTTTTTTTTTAAGTTCACCAATACAACGCAAAATAAAATAACAAAATTCACTAGCCATATTTCATCAAAAAATTAAAAAAAAAAGATCACTAATCATAATATTCATTCAAATTGAAATCATCAAAATCAAGGTATTTTAAATGAAACGACCGATTTTTCTTTCACTGGTTCAGAGATTTTTACCGGTCCGACTGCAAAATAAGTGGTCCAATTACTCACAAAAAATAAGAACAAAATCGGACCGTTTCATACTGCAAGTCACTGGTTCTCCAATCCGACCGGCCAGTTCAGTCCGAATTTTAAAATACTGTATTTAACTACATGATATTCAAAGTTCAGTTACTGAATTGTACAATAACTATTACTCTCTATTCTCTAAAAAATGTTCAGTTCTACTTAGCTAAGTATTAAAAAAAAGGAGTAAATTGGCTAAGTATGGAGAGTAAAAGTGAGATATGCATCGGGAACAGCAAGTCCTTCACGAATGCCGTGGAAGTATTATGGCGTTGATTATTGGTGCCTTCTTCTCTTTCAAAAAAAAAATATTATTGGTGCCTTCTTCTCTTTCAAAAAAAATATTATTGGTGCCTTCTTAAAGTGAAATCATAGAATTTAAAAGCTTTTATAAATGGTGTCTTTGTCAAATTCCTTAAAACAGATTCATAAATTATTAATACCTATTATTGAATTAATTATATGAATAAAAGATGTTTATTATTTGATAGAATTTTAGAATTTAGCCAAGGGGAAATTAATACTCTATGACTAATAAGCATAATAGAGAAAAATCAATATTAAATTGTCAAATATGTTATGTATTCAAAAACATTGATTGTAATCAAGGAGTTTTTATTTGACATGCTAGATAAAGTTAGTCTGACATTAAATTTATGATAATATATTATTAAGTTTTCCCAAAAGAAACTTTCAATATCCTAAATGCCTAATTATTTGAATATGATGACTTAATGAGCATTTATATATTTGCAACTATTTCTCTTCATTCGCATGCTTCTTGTGTTACAGGATTTAATGGTTTGAACTTCTCTAAATGATGTGCACAAGTAAATTTCCATTTAGGTGTTTTACATCTTGATATAGCGTTGTTGGAAGAAAAACTTACTGCTATTATGGATACAAGCGATGAGGTTGAGAAGACAAGCTATAAAATATAGGAAGGTCTAACAAATTATGTCTTAATTTCATACAAATAACTATTTCCAACAACATTAAGACCATTATTGTACAAAATAAAAGTGCTAAAGAATACCTTAAGTTTATGGAATAAATTTTTTGTTGTATGGACAAATGTCTCGTTGTTACATTATTGGCTAAACTCACGACCATGAAGTTTGATGTGTTGCAAAACATGAAACAACATGTTTTAAAGATTGACGAATATTGCCCTAAAATTAAAGACACTAGGTATGACAATTGATGACTCCTTAGTGCAATTCATTATGAACTTGTTACCTCCTACCTTAAGGGGTGAAGGAGCTCGCAAGATTCATAAGCCAAAGGCTAAGAAATTTAAGAAGAAAGACTATGGTAAAGCACACAAGTTATCAGTATGTTGATAAGAAAATACAGATAAATGTCATTTTTATAAGAGAATGGGACACTATCAAAAATATCTTAATAGTAAGGCTTAGTTTGAAAAAGAAAGGTATATCTATCCTTTTTGTATGTTCCGAACTAAACTTAGCTGAAATTCCTTATAATACTTAGTGGCTTAATTTTGGTGATATTACTCATGTTTCTAATGTTATATAAGGATTCCTTATAATCCAAACTATAAACCCAATCGACAACTTTACGTTTGTGGGAAACTATATGAAGGTCCCAATTGAAGGCGTTGTGACTTATCATATAATATTAGATACTAGTTATCACCAGGTTCTAATACAAAGTCTATATACACCTTTAATTTTTAGAAACCTAATTTTTATTTCTAAAATTGATGAAAGTGGGTTTACTTTTAAGTTTGGTGATTTTTTTTCAGTTTATTTAAATATTTTTTCATTATTGGTTGTGGAATTCTCATGGATGGTTTATATAAGTTGAAATTAATGTTAGTTTTTCTGAATCCCTATTTTCTCCTCAACAAACCCTTAAAACTAAACGTAACATAATGAATGATAATTTAGCTTACTTATGGCATAAATGTTTGGGTCGTATATCTAAAAAATATTAGAAAGACTAGTAAAGAATGAAATTCTTCCAAATTAGATTTTATTAATCTTGATATATATATATAGATTGCGTTAAGGGAAAAGAAATCAAACATAGTAAAAAAGGAGTTGTAAAAAGTACTCAACTCTTTGAAATTATACACATTGATATATGTGACCTTTTGACATTGTATTCTTTGTTGGAGATAAGTATTTTATCACCTTTATAGATGATTTTTCACGATATGGATATGTCTACATGCTTAAGGGAAAATCACAAGTTGTAAACGCCCTTAAGGTGTTTGTAAAGGAGGTTAAAATGCAATTAGATTTAAAAAAAAGTGAAAATTGTAAAATCTGATAGAGGCGGGGAATATTATGGGAAATATAATGAATCAAGATAATATCTAGGTCTATTTGCAAAGTTTCCTGAAAAACCTAGCATATGTGCATAATATATATACACTATGTCAGGCACACTTGAACAAAATAGTATGGAAAAAAGACATGATAGGATATTTAATGGATATGGCTAGGAGTATGATAAGTAATTCCTCATTAAGGAAAACCTTATGGATGCATACACCTAAAACTCCTTTTGAATTATGGACTAGAAGAAAACCTAGTATATGACACCTATATATTTGGGGTCATCCAACAGAAGCAAGATTTTATAATTCACATGAAAAGAAATTTGATTCTTAAACAGTTAGCAATTACTTTATTAGTTACCTAGAGAAATCTAAAGGGTGTAGGTTTTACTGTCCAAACCATAGTCCAAGAATTGTTGAAATAGTTAATGTTAAGTTCATTGAAAATGGTGAAGTTAGTGAGAGCGCTAAAAAAATCTTATGGATATTAATGAAATAAGAATTGATGTTCCATTACCCATAAATGTTCCAATATCCATATGTATACTAAATCTTGTCCCAATATTGGGAAGCCAAAATGATTTTAGACAACATTTGGATGAAACAAGACCTCATAAAGAAACTAAGACCTCATAAAGAAAATAACTTATAGCCAATGGACATAAATGAACTACATCGAATAGCTTTAAATAAACTTGTAAGAATAAGGAGATCAACTATTCCTGATAACTATGTAGTTTATCTATATGAGTCAGAATTTGATTATGGCATTAATAATGATCTTATTTCATTTTTACTAGCTATAGAAAGTGATAAATCTGATAAATGGATTGAAGGATAGTTATAGTTATAATAAATTAATACACAATTTGTATAAGAGACATTTGCTTTTTAATTGCAAAATGCTTGCACAAATAGATATATTAAATAGAATTATCTTTATATAATTTTGAATGACATTACAAAGAAAAATAAGGAAATTAGAGAGAAGCCATCTAAGTCTTTTACATAAACTTCACTGGAGAATAAATTCAGGGCAAGTATAATAGAAATTAGTATGATAAAATATACTAAGAATATGATCAAGTAGTTAAACTAAGAAAAAACATTAAATAAAGAAAAGATTGATTCTTGTTCCCTATTTATTTTATAAAAGATTAGTTAAATTTAATGGCACAAAACAATGTATAAGACCTTGCTGATTCATAAGAAGGATCTAAGTGAATTAGATGCAAATAGGTCTTTAAGACCAAATATGACTTGAATGGCAATTATTGAACAATAAAGCTAGACTTGTTAACAAAGGGTATTCTTAAAAGGATGGCATTGAATATAAAAAGACTTGTTCATCTATCTAAAGAAAGATTCATTGAGAATAATTATGACAATAGTGGCTTAGTCTGATTTAGAGCTACATCAAACGGATGTGAAAATTACCTTTTTGAATGGTGATCTCAAGAAGGAAGTTAATATGGATCAACCTAAAGGTTTTTTCATAAAAAGAAAAGAACACATTGTGTGTAAACTTAATAAATCAATATATAGACTTAAACAAACTTCTCGACAATGATATATTAAGTTTAATGATGTCATAATATCTTTTGGTTTTTAAGAAAAATAATGTTGATTGTTGTATCTAACGAAAGATTAGTAGGAGTGAAATTTTTAGTTTTATATATGGATGATATTTTATTTAATAATGGTTTGGAATTATAAAAAAGATTTTCTCCCTAAGAATTTTGAAATAAAAGATATGGGAGAGACATCTTATATTATAGGAATTTCAATATTCCAAGATAGATCACATAAACTAGTAGATTGTCTTAAAAAGACTATATCAAAAGAATTCTTGAGAGATTCAATATGAACAACGTTTGGCAGGGCTATCCCGATACAAAAAGGGAATAAATTTATTAGCATGCAATGTCCAAAGAATGATGTGGAATGTAAACAAATGAAATCTATTCTATATGCTTCTATTGTTAGTAGTCTGATTTATTTGTAAATATGCACGAGACTTGATATCAGCTTCGCGGTTGGAATCTTAGGAAGATATCAAAGTAACCTTGATATAGACCATTGGAAAGCTACAAAGAAAGTCTTAAGGCATCTTTAAGGAATAAAGGATTATATGCTTATGTATAAAAGATTTAATCCATTACAAGTGATTAGATATTTGAATTTAGATTTTGCTACATGCATTGAAAGTATAAAATCAACATTTATCCACTTGTTTCTACTAGTAGAAGGAACAATTTGATGGAAAAGTGCTAAATAATCTGTAATTGTTTTATCCACTATAGAAGCAAAATTTATATCTTACTTTGTTGCCATAATTCATATTTACAAAGCTTTATTTCAGGGCTTGAGGTTGTCGACACTGTTACTTAATAACTGAAAATTTATTATGATAGTTTTGTAGTAGTTTTCTTCTTCAAAAATGACAAGTGTTATATAGGTGTTAAACATATGAAGTTAAAATATTTTGTTGTAAAAGAAGAAGTTCATAAACAAAGAGTTTATATTGAATACATTAGGACATATCTTATGATTGCATATCTCTTAACCAAAGTCCTACAACCAAATATTTAAAGAACATATCAAAGAATGGACCTTGATTATATTGATAATTGCTTTTAATGATCTTTTAATATTCTTAAGCTCAATAAGTTTCTAATTAACAATTCTATTATGATTGTGTACATCTAACTATTATTAAATAAGAAATAAAATTGTCTACGAGATGTTAATTTGGACCTTTATGATATTTATATATCACTTATGTTACCCGACTTGATATATTACTAGTGTTATAGTATATGGAAGGAAGTATGATACATTGAAGTGTATGGACATCATAACCTGCATTATGTGATTTATTACGTTAAGATAAATTATGAAGATGTTAAGAAATCTGTTTATGCACGCTTAATGTTTACATTATTAAAATTAAAGTTTGAAGTATTAATCTAAGTGGGAGAAGGTTAGAATATGGACCAATTTATGGTCATATTTTATATACATCAATAATATTATTGATATCATTAAAGAGTCATATTTAGTCAATATTTTCTATTTAATATTGGAATAAATCTCAACTATATATTCTGATTAGTTGATGGGCATATCAGAATAAAAGTTATAAATATAATTTCCCTTACTACTAATTAGGGTTACAAATAATTTTCTATTAAGTTTATGTAACTGTAAGAGAGTCAAGAGAGAGAAACTAATTTTAACTAAGAAGATAGTAAGTAAAGTTTCTTTATGATAATGGTATAATCCATTTCAGATACAAAATTTTCTACTATAATGATTTGTGCCAAAGTAATGAGCATGGATTTTGATTTTATATCATAATGATTATATTTACATCAACTTCTTCCAAAATCAATTTTCCTTAGTTTTTAAAGTCGAGCACCTTATCCTCTCAGATATCTCTATTGAAAGTGACTAGCTTTCGGACTACAGGAAGATTGAGGACTAGATTCTATCAAAGTCATATATCCCTCAGTCGTAACTTATGTATATGCTCTTAGGACTAAGAATAGAATTTCTCATTTGTTAGTTCATAAAGCACATCTTGTTTACTTATCAACTTTGGACGACAATTATTCGTAGTTGGCTTATACTTGAGGCTTTAACCGATGTGATTTGGTAGAAGCTTGCTACATTTATTAATTAACCATATATTGGTTTAACACGTGAAATCCAATTTTGTTAGGTTATATAAGGACACCTGTGCATATCTTTGTACGTTAACTTTTCTTTATTTAATGATGGGGCACTGTCTATACTACTTATTGCTTAAGTAATGAATCCCCTAGGCATTACCAAAAGCAAGACAAGAAATTTAAGAGAATCACCTCTTTTGCATAAGTTAATAGGATTTAATAAAGAAAAAAACATAGGTGCATTAAAACAAAATTTTGTTATTCCAGAATTGATTCTTATCTCAGCAATACCAATTACAAGCCTCAAAAAGCTATATATATATATAAATACATATATAGCACTTATATAAGATAAGGAAGGAAAAATTACAGTTTTATCTACTTCAACTAAAATACAAAAGAGATATCATCACTATCAGATGGAATTTCCTTTATCTAATAAACTACCACATCTAATGAACAACCACTTCAGTAGGAATTTCTTACTCTTTGGAAGTCCTTGTCACCAACCATATTTCCTTTGATAATTTTATGAATACGATCAACCTTATGACTCCATGATTTGTGGGACTTCTTATGACCATCCTTATCACTCCATGATTTGCTAATAGTATCATCCTTATCACTCCACGGAGGTTGTAGATTGTTAATATCCCCCAACAAACTGAGTTGGGGTTGAAGGCACAATTTGTTGCAAAAATATGCCAAGGTAGTCTTGGATATAGGTTTAGTAACTAAATCAGCAACTTATTTATTAGAGGAGACATGTTTAGTGACAAATAATCTAAGTGCAACTCATTCGAGTACAAAATGGTAATCCAACTTGATCTATTTTCTTTGAACATGAAAGACAGGATTGATTGTCATGTATAGTGCACTGATATTATCACAATAGAGGACTAGCGGAGATAAGAGAAAGATGCAAAGATCTTTAAGAATATAAGTGAGCCATGTAAGTTTGGCAGCAGTATTAGTGTAAGGATACTTAGCTTTAGTCCTGGATTGAGAGATTGCGTGTTGTTTCTTAGCACACCCTGAAATGATATTTGTGCCAAGAAAAGTGTAGTAACTGGTGGTAGATCTCCTTATTGTAGGGCAGCCAACCCAATCAACATCAAAGTAAGTAGACAATTCAAAAGTTGTATTAGAAGTGAGGTGTAAACTAGTGTTAAGTGTTCCTTTCAGGTATCAAAGGATTCTTTGGACCAATTTCAAATGAGCAACTATAGGAGCGTGCATGAATTATGAAACATAGTTGACAATATAGGATAGATCTGGACACGTCAATGTGAGATATTGGATAGTACCAACAATTCCTCGAAAGTGTCTGGGATCAGTAATAAGAGTAATATCTATAGCTAGTTTGAATTTGACCTCTAAAGGCATAGGCATAGGCTTGTAATGAAGCATATTGGATCGTTCAAGAATGGTAAGTGTATAATATGACTAGGATAGATGTAGTCCATCAATTAAGCTAGAAATCTCAACACCAAGAAAGTGATGCACTAGACCTAAATCTTTCATAGAGAACTCAGAACTCATAATTTGAATAAAAGAGGAAACAAGCTTTGTGGATGACACTGTAAGAATCATATCATCAATGTAGAGAAGTAAGATAAGTGAACCTTGATCAGAATGAAAAATAAAAAGTGAAGGATCAGCTAAACTACAAAAGAAACCATATGATATAAGAAATTCACTTAGTATATCAAACCAAACACTTGGTGCTTGTTTAATTCCATACAAAGCACGCTGGAGCTTACATACATGCAAAGGTTTCTGTGGATCAGTCATTCTAGACAGTTGTTCCATATATATATATCTTCAATGATGTTGCCATGTAAAAGAGCATTTTTAACATCGAGTTGATGAATGGGACAATGTCTCACAAGAGCAATAGTTAAGATGGGTCAAATTGTACTTGGTTTGATTATAGGAGAAAACGTCTCTGTGTAGTCAATACCATCAATCTGATGATATCCTTTGGCGACTACATATGCTTTGAGATGATCTAATTTACCATCAGGTCATAGCTTGGTCTTAAAAATCCATTTGGATCTAATCACATATATATCTGAAGTGTGTGGAACTAATTGTCATGTTTCATTTTGATGTAGTGCAACAAGTTCATCACGCATAGAAACTTTCCATCGAGGATACGATAAGGCTGATTTAATATTTTTTCAGTTCACAAGGTATTGTAGCAAACGAGGTTATTGTTAAGGAATATTTAGGATTTGGGTTAACAACTCCAAGTTTGGACCTGGTTAGCATGGGATGAGTAATTGGTGCTTCATGAGGTGGCATTGTATTTATAGAAGGAAGGGACTCAGGTGCAGGCACGCGTTCAAAAAATAAGTCAGTCAATAGTGTAGGTAGATTCAGACCTTCAAAACTCTAATGATCAAAGACAGTTCTAACATTATCAAGCTCAAGTGCGTCTTGTGGTGAATTTGGTATAGATTCTGAGCCATAAATATCAACAGATAGTAATGGGATGGAAGTTGTCAATGCACACATTTGTGAATGACTACATGAAGCAAGAAGATTGTTAGAAGAAGGCAACCAAGAATCAAATATGTTAAGAGCATGTGATTTAGAAGTGGAAAGAGATGAAGACTTAAAAGGAAAAATAGTCTCATCAAACACAACATGACGAGAAATGAAAAATTTGCAACTAGGTGGATGGAAGCACTTATATCCTTTATGCTTTTCATTGTATCCTACAAAAACACAAAAGATGGTTTTAGGGTCAATTTTATGTTTTCTTGTAACCTATGTATATGGAAAACATTTAGAACCAAAAACTCGAAGTGAAGTGAAGTTAGGATGAGTCCCATGTAACATGAAATATGAAGTGTCAAACTGAAGAGATGAAGATGATAATCGATTAAGAAGAAAAACTGATGTCGTAAAACCTTCTACTCATAAAAAAAGAGGTGCATAACTATGAAACAATTGTTGGATCAGAAAAAGAAAGCATGCTTTATTTGGAGAAACAGTAGATTTCAAAACTTTTAAGAAATCATTTTGCAGCGGAAGCAAC
>JANZLC010000008.1:31885828-31899090 GCA_026413385.1 Erythroxylum gracilipes | reverse complement strand
AGTCTGAGTTTTGTGTCGCTCGAATATGTATTTTGTTTAGTTTGTTTGGGCCTGTAAATATTCTTTGAATTTGTTTTTGGAATTATGAGATGTATATTATGCATGTTAAGTTTAAATTCTAAAAATACATGTATGATAAATGTTTTGGTTTGTTTGTTCTGTCTTGGGTGGCATCCATGTATTCTCCCAGGGGGTATTTGGGTGTTACATATCATGTGATTTGAAGCTCCTACATTAGAAGTCCATTTTGTTTCGACAATGGAGTTGTCTAAAGTGAGAGTCATAAGGGCTTGTGGAATTTCATCATTTTGAGTTGTTTGTTTTGGTATATCCACCAACAAATTTTAGCAATATGGCTTGGTTTCCCACAATATTGACATGTTTCATTGTGATACAGGACTTGCTCTGTGGCTTCCATATGTTGTTCTCCTAAAGGTTATGGTAATCATCGTTGTTGTGTACCTGATATTGAGTCTCCTGGATAGCTTTGATTTTGGTTTCGAAACTATTGTGCTTGAAATCCACAACTTGAGGAAGTAAAGGTACTGTTACAATTCCTTAAACTAGTACTTTGAGATTGTTTCTATTGCTAGCTATAGAAGGCTAAATGTGCAGTGAGATGAGATAGAGACACATTTGACTGATTTAAAAACCACTTTCGTCGCTGACCAAGAGTTTGCAATTGCGAGATCAACTCGGAGTAAGTTGGTCTTAGTGGTTTCAACATCGTTGTTGTAAAGGTTTCATATTATAGACCAAGACTTGTGAAGAGACAGAAGACTTTTTTTCTATCTAGCATAGGTTTTCCGATAGCAGTAAGATTGTAACACAAACCTTTAAAAACATATATGTGATCTCCAATAGTCTTGTTATCATCCTTGCGAAGATAAGTCAATTGTTGTCAGAGTGTAAACTCTCACTCTTAAAAGTTTTATGCATAAGCATCTTTCAGTGCTTCCCAAACTGCATGTGTTGCGTCTATGCCAATGACAAGTCCAAGAGCTTTTTTAGAAAGGATTCCAATAATCCAACCCCAGAGAAGGCAATCAGACTTTTTCCAAGTAGCGAACTCTTCTGTCAACTATGATGTGGTGTTTTCGGTGTTTGAATTTGAGGTTGTATATTTTGTTGGAACTGGTGTTTCATTAGTGAGATGACCAACCAAATCTTGGCTTTGTGCTAATCCTAAAGCTTGTTCTCTCCATAATGGATAATTTGATTGTGTGAGTTTTAGTGTGATGAAATTTTCAACATTTAAAGACAACAAAGTCATGGCTCTAATACCAAGAGAAAAAAACAGAGGTGCAGTAAAAGAGAATTTTGTTACTCTGGAATTGATTCTTATCTCATCGATACCAATTACAAGCCTCAAAAAGCTATATATGTAGATTAATACATATATAGCACTTGTACAAGATAAGGAAGGAAAGATTACATTTTTATGTATTGCAACTAAAATATGAAAGAGATATCATCACTATCAGATGGAGTTTTCTTTATCTAATAAACTATCACATTTAATGAACTACCACTTTAGTAGGAATTTGTTACTCTTTGGAAGTTCTTGTCACTAACTATATTTCCTTTGATAATTTTATGAGTACGATCAATCTTATCACTCCATGATTTGTGGGACTTCTTATGATCATCTTTACCATTCCATGATTTGCTCATAGTAGCATCCTTATCACTCGACAGAGGCTATAGATTGTTAATATTCAGTTCACGAGTTTGATGTAAAAAACATATTTATCTAACCTTTATCTCAAACTTAATCCACCAATTTACCTGTTGTTTGTCAATGTAAGAGACTCCAAGAGTACAGATGGGGGTTGTGAGAATCACGAAAGAAGATTGGCACCACTAACAGGCAGGGACGGATTTTGAAAATTTTTTGAGTGGGGAAAAATTTTAATGGGAGCAAAATTGTATTTTTATTGGAGGTAAAATTTTAATAGGAGCAAAATTTTATTTTTTTATGAGATCAAAACTTAAAATAACTATTTTTTATATAAAATTTTTTGGAGACATTGGGAGCACTGCACTTTCCCTCAACATAGATCCGTCCATGCTAACAGGTGGCCAACTTTCAATGACAAAATGCTGATCCTTCCTTCCCTCTAGTATCCATACCTATACTTGGTCATGTTTTAATTATGTAGCTAATAATGCAAGTTAGGACAAAAGTTCCATCATCAGTCATAATCAGATAATAAACATTGCTTTCAATGATCTGGAATCATCAAACAGAATCGTGGGTTTTAGGTCAAACTTGTTCTGTGTCGTGTGTCAATGCCATTTCTTTTTAATTCAGACCACGGTCTCTCGAGTTA
Organism: Erythroxylum gracilipes; assembly: GCA_026413385.1. Taxonomy (NCBI): domain Eukaryota; kingdom Viridiplantae; phylum Streptophyta; class Magnoliopsida; order Malpighiales; family Erythroxylaceae; genus Erythroxylum; species Erythroxylum gracilipes. The sequence goes on along the minus strand of JANZLC010000008.1, from coordinate 31,896,757 downwards.
AAAGCTTGACCAATGAATCATCTTATAAGTACTAAACCCTTCAAGTTGTCATTTTTCCTGAAACTCTGTACCAACAGTACCTTTCTGAATCTGTCCCAAACAAGCTTCTACAATTTAACCTTTTCTCTTGGATTGGTATACCATCTATTTACATTTCACAGATGTGCTGGATGTCATAATTTAGTGATTTTGAAGAAACGCCATTTACAGAGCAACTGTATGAGCTGACAAGCGGTAAATTATGAGCTCCAAGTACTATATAAACAACTGTAGGGAGCATGGCCATTTACAAACATCAACATGCGAGTCATGCTTCCTCAATTATATAGAAAGGTTACACGCTACATTCATCGAAAGATGAATTCTTTAAGACCCCAAGACACCAATAATATTCTACTTCTAAGCAAATATGCTACTTCTCAAACGGTACCAAAGCTGATAATGCATAGATTATTCGTCCCTTCCAGCCCTGAAGCATCCATTGGCCGTCCTCATCTATAACAAAGTTGTCATTGTAGTTCGATTTCACTATGGTTCTCATTTTCTTTAAGATATCCTGATCAAGTGGAAGTTGCTTGAACCCAGCCCTCTGGTGTCGAATTTTCCATTGCTTGTAAGACTCAGGCCTTTCTAGCCTCTCCCCACCTTCGCAGGCTATGACATTTGTAGCAAACCTGCCCCATACTTCTCTCTCCATCAGTAATCTCCCTTGATCTTCCCTGGGAATAGTTGCATCAATCATGTCAAACATCGCTGAGAAGTGGTAGTATGCGTCCCTAAAGCGAGTGAGGAAGAAGGGTGCATTGTAAGTTCCATTTACCACCCCGTGGATAAAAATATCAGGGTTAATTCTTCGCATCAGCTTTAGAACAGCGTCTCGAGCACTGTTCATCGTCATGGTGTCATCAGGAAGAGTCTTTAACTTGTACAAACAGTTAATGACAGTTATCTCACTTCTATCAATCTTTAGATCTTCGTACCGTATAGTTTCCCATCTCTTAGCTATACCATAATATTCAAATGGGATATTGAACTTCTGACAGAACTTCCCTAGACGGCGACCTGTCTCGTCAACCCTTTCTGCAGGCCGAAAACCTGGTTGAGGAAAATCAATTCCTGTAATCCGCAACTTTGGAGGTCCTTCAGATCGTGTTGAGAGATTTTCAATGAGGGAAGGCCACTGAAAGCCATGTCGAATGCCAAAATCAATAATGTGGATCCTGCTTGCTTTCGCTGCTAGTTTCACAATATGTTGTTCTGCAAAGAAATCTGACATTCTATTGAAGGGACATGTTGTCACATAAACTTGGTAAGCTCTTAGGAGATCTGCAGCTGATATCCTGCCGCTTATATGTGGTGTGTACCCAGGCGTCCCCGTGCCAGCCAGCCTGGCCTCAAGTCCATTGGCAAAATAATGAGCCAACCTTTGGTTTCCATCACCAAAAGGAGAAGAGTGTTGCCTAATCTGCCTTACAAGCTCTGTTGTGGCCTTTTGGTCATTTCCAGCTACAGCTTGTGCACATTGAGATAGGAGTGTCCACAAATCTACCAGATCCCTTTTCTTACCCCTCTTCTTTGAGCGAGCTGTTCGGCCATCACACCCTTTTGTATGCTTATTTGACTTTACACTTACTTCATTTTTTGATGCATTCTGACGAGTGCATGTTTCTGACTCGTTCTGATAGAGCAATATGGTATCTAATATCTCAGATTCCTCAGGTTCTTCAATTGAAACTGCAGACTGCTTGTTGCTTCTCCCTTCAGAGTATGCAATGGTTTTACGATGACGGTGTGTACTTTCCGTTGAATTACTTAAGTTCCTATTGTCCTTTTCATGATTAAGAACTGGAATCAAAGAATTACAAAATGAAAGTGACTCGGTGCATGAATCCAGTTCATGATTTTCGAAAGAAACCACAAATGAGTTCTCTGTAGAAGAGGGTTTTAGTTCACTATGATCAAACATCCACATAGATTCAACCAAATTGATGGCTGTAGTGTTGCTGCTATCATCTATGGAACTCCAAACCGAACTGCCATCTAATTCACTCTGATTGCTTTGTGCAAAGCAAAGAGATTCACTTGACTTTGGGTACTCCTGTCCCAGGACGTCATAGAATGATTTCTCAGCGGCTTGGAGGGCCAAGTGATCCTGCAAATTGGGGGCCTCGCCCTCTAAGTCTTCTTCCATGAGCATATCACTTATGTACTTGAGAACGGCATTGGAGAAGTCAGTACCGTCTAAAGAGTCTCCATCTGAGCTTGAGAGATGAGAAGTTGCTAATTCAGTGCTTGGACAGTGTGCATTTGCTGGAATTGGTGGATGATGAGGACCCACATCGAGTTCAAAACTACTGTGATTTTGATTCTTAATGATCGAAATTGTGCCATGTTCATTGTTGAATGTGGTCATATGACTTGGAAAATCTTGGGAAACAGCATTATCCATGATTTTTGTTGATCAGAGAGACAGACTTGTGGTTTCCCAGGGCTTACAACTAGGAATAAATTTCCAGCAGTTGAGGATGTCAAGAAAAACAAAATCTATGGGAGTTAAAGTTGAGAGTAGTGGAAGAAGATAGCGAGAATATCATCCAATTAATGGGAAACTCATAGTAGTTCTACTTGAAGAAGTTGAGTTGCAGAAGCTGAGGGTAAAGGCCCAGATAGCTATGTAACACCAAACTCACAAACAAAAGAAATAGAAAATTGAGGAGAACAGGAGTAAAAAGGAGAAGAAAAGAAGCCGAAAGCGGGTCAGATTACCTTGATCAAGAAACTCAGAGCACAGCACAGAAGCCATTTCGACGCTGTTAGGAAAAAGCTGCTGGTGACACAAATCTCATGTTGATGATCTTTGAGTGAAATGGTTATGTTGCACAGAACAGAAACCAGTGAAACAGTTTGTAAACTCAAGTTATAGCAAATACAAGTGCTGCGTTGGAGTTGGAGCCAATGGAGCCAATGAGTTGCCCTTGCCACACTTTCTGAATATATTTAACATTTAAAGCACAAAAATATCTCATAGCAACTTCAGCTTTCGGATTTAACGTTAAAATGAATCGAACTTTTTTAAAAAAAAAGCTCACTGGTGCCATGGTGCCTTTTTTTAAACTTTTATGTGTATAGGGTCACACATGTGGCCATGTGCCTTTCATACACTTACCCTGCCAGTTTCACCTTATGCTTCTCCTTTTTTAAGTAGGACATTGAATAATATAAATTTATACTGATCAGTACAACTTATGTTAAAAAAAAAATTACTAAATAGAACTTGTCCTACATCTCTACCCCCTGGTAATATTTACCCCATGCTTGTGGAATTCGTTCATCTGAAGTCCTAGGTTTAGGAAGTGTTCTGATTGTCAGTAATATCGAACCAATGAGACTTGATTCTCAGGACGAGTGCTGATTTTATGGACTTTGTTCTTTTTGAGTTAGTACTTACATAAGTAAATTGCTGCTTTAACTCCCTCCATATTGTCTGGAAAGTATCTGACAGAAGTTCATTGGGACCTTTTGTCTGCTATGCTGCGAATATTCTACTGCTATTAGGGTTTCCTAGGAATTGCTGCCTTGGCTGATGCCTCTTTATTTCACTCTATAGACTATTCATTTAAATATAATAAATAAATATTATTTTTCTTTTGTAAAAAGAAATTATTAGTAGATTTGATTTTAACAAGCAGTCATAAATTGGATTTTGACTTTTAAAATCAAATTTAAAAATCTTAAGATTCAGATTTAAGCTGTGAAAATTAAAAAATGATCAACCTTAACATATATTCATAAATTTCCTAAAGTTAATTCAATCTATAATTGTTATATTTCTAAACGTCTATTGTCAATATATCATGCCGAATGGGCCGTAGCTTATATTTATGGGGCGTGAAGAATTGGTGGGGGCTTTTGTAACGCACCCCAATGCTTCATTATATTATTAGCTTCTTCCTCTTTAACTTCTACGACATTGAGTTTTGGCTCTGCTACAAATCCAATGCACCGGTAATAAGAGTTCTACTTTAAAGGTTATATTTAGCTTCAGACCATGGTAAACTTTGGGTGATACCGGTTAAAGACAGACTGGAAGAAACTTGCCTAGTGATATCTGCTTAAAAAAATCATAGACATGAGAAGAACGTCATAGTAACCTGAGCTAGCTAGGAATGGAGCCATCTGGGTTTAATCTGTTTCCGATTACGGTTCCCTTGGAGCTTCCCAATTGAAAAAGGCTTGGCATTATTCTAAACATAGGTGATAGGCTCCTTTTACTTCTATACATCCAATATGAAGGTTTTCATTGCAGAAACACAGCAACCAGAACTAATTACCACTCGCTTTCCATTCACTCATACCAATACATATTGGAGGTTATATTTACATCTTTTTACAAAAAAAAAAACAAAAACAAAAACTTTCTAGTAATATGATCGAAGCTACTACTACTACTACATTCTACTACTACATTATGATACTCAGAAAAATAGTCATCTTTTACTCCAACAAAGGTTTCCAAACTGAAAGAGCATAAACTATCCTTCCCTTCCATCCCTGAAGCATCCACTGGCCATCCTGATCAACAACAAAATTCTCATTATATTCTGATTTCACTATAGATTTTACTTTTCTCAGAATGTCTTGATCTAACTGAAGCTGCCTGAACCCAATTCTCAGATTCCGGAGTTGCCACTGCTTGTAGGTCTCAGGCCTCTCAACTCTCTCTATACCCTCACAAGCTATAACATTCGTAATATCTCTTCCAAATATCTCTCTCTCATACAGCTGTCTCTGTTCATCCTCGCGAGGCACAGTAGCCTCAAACATATCAAACAACGAGGAGAAGTGGAAGAGAGCCTCACGAAACCGAGTAGCAAAGAAGGGCGCATTGTAATTGCCATTAACAACCCCATGGATGAAAACGTCTGGCCTGATGCTTTTGATCAATTTTAGAACCGCATCTCTTGCACTGTTCGCTACAACGGTATCGTCAGGGAGGTTCCTTAGTCTATACAAGCAGTTGACAACCGTCATCTCATCTCGGTCAATCTTGAGATCCTCATATTTGATGGTTTCCCATTTCTGTGCTATGACGTTATACTCAAACGGGACATTAAACCTCTCACAGTATCTAGCCAAACGACGCCCAGTTTCTTCAACCCTTTCTGCAGGTCGGAAGCCTGGTTGAGGAAGTTCAATTCCCGTGATACGTAACTTGGGAGGTCCACCAGTCCTTTCTGAGAGACGTTGAATAAGGCAAGGCCATTGGAAACCATAGAGAATGCCAAAATCAATGATGTGAAGCCTAGTCGCTTTTTCTGCAAACTTAATAATTGTACGGTTAGCAAAGAAATTAGACATTCTTTTGAAGGGGCACGCTTTAACAAACACCTGGTAAGCTCTCAAGATATCAACAGCAGGAGTCTTGTTGCTGAGAAGTGGTGTATAAGTAGGTGCCCTCGTGCCGGCTAAACGTGTCTCAAGGGCATTGGCAAAGTAATGTGCCAACCTTTGGTTTCCATCACCATAACGAGAAGAGTGTTGTGTAATCTGCTTAAGCAGGTCAGTGGCAGTCCTTTGATCAAGGTTGGCCACAGCTTGAGCACATTGAGTTAAGGGAGTCCAAAAGTCAACCAGTTCCCCTTGATTACCTTGTTTTCTCACTCGCGAAGCTCTGCCATTAGATCCTTTTCTGTTACCATTCCTACTTGCTCCACTCTGCGACTTGTCCTCAATAGCACATGACATAGATCCACTGCTTTCACCAGGACAGAGTAACACCTGATCGAACATGTCAGACTGCTCAGATTCAGCAAGAGAAAAGGCAGAATGCTTGCTGCTCCTTCCTTCTAAATCATCAATGTCCTCACGTTGATGACTTTTCCTACCCAGCACATTGGTTGGAGACTGATCTCTCTTCTCGTGGTCTGAAGGCTTTGCTGAGTTTCCATTTGGAGCCAATAATAAAGAATCGTAACCTTGAAGAGACTTCGCCAATTCTCCTATCCCACTATCCTTCAAGCCCAGGGGCTGCAACTCACCAGGGAAATCAGGTCCTAGAAGGATACTTACAGGAGAGTCCAGGAGAAAACTTTGCAAACCAGACAACTGGCGGTTGTCTTGAGAGAAAATCCCATCTAAGTTTTGAGTATCAACACTATTACTCGAATTGGAACTATCAACAGGGTTTTCACTTTTTTGATCAAGAAATGACAGAGACTGACATGAGGAATTAGGATATTCCTGGCCAAGGACATCATAGAAGGATTTCTCAGCAGCTTGCAGGGCTAAACAGTCCTGCAGCATACAGTTCTTACCCTCCAAGTCCTCTTCCATAAGCATATCGTTGATGTACTTCAGAGTAGCATTACTGCTGGGTTGATCTGATTCTGGATTTGAGGATTGAGGAAATGATTTCATATCGTTTGAAGGGGTAAAACTGGTAGAATCAACAGGTGGATGGGAATTACTGAGATTAGGGGTAGGTTTGAATCCAATAAGAAGGTTCCTATTTGAAGAACAAGAAATTGGGCCGTGATTAGATACGAATCTGTTAATTGAATTGGGATGTTCCTGGGGAAGAGTATCCATGAAGAATAAAGACCCTTGTTTGGTATGGGAAGAACTGCGGATAAAAAGAAAAACAAAAGGAATTCTTGATAAGATACTCAAAAGGTTAGGAAAGGGGCAAACTTTACCTAGCTGCTCAATAGCAGTTGACTGACTACCGATTAAATAAAGTGTGAACAACAAATGAAACTAGTTAACAGACCCCGAATGAAAAAAGGCAAGAATGTTTTGATATATATGTAGAGAGAGAGAGCATACCAAAAAAAGCAGATCACAGAACAAACACAGACGATGAACTGAATTGCTAGAATTCTCCAGGCCAAGGGTAGAAGAAGCTAGAGCCAAAAAGAGCTGGATTAAAAGGAATGCGTACCTCAACCAAAACAACCCCTTTTCAACGCTCAGCCAAGCATGAAGATCGGAAGAGTATAAGCACTTATTTAAAAGAAACTGATCGAGCACACACCCAGAAAGAAAGCAGCGAAGTTTCGAAGAAAGTAAGACAAAACAAGCCAAGCCGCCTCTTAAAATAATACCCTGGGCCTTTGGAAGGAGGACAATTGGCTTTATGATGTGGAAGGCATTGACAGGTATCATTAACCTTTCTGACTCTGGTCTAACTTTGAATTTTACAAGTCTTGAGCTACAAGGCATTGACCTAATCTGAATCCAAAAATCACAACCAATAAATGTAGAGTAGAGTGGTTGGATGTACAAGACACGGCATTACGTCCCGATTAAGGGTCTCTTCCATTTCAAAAGAAACATAAAACCTTGCGGTCGAGGCCAGTTCTAGAGTGTACTTATTTTTATTTATATATAGTATCCACAATGGACCGACTGACTCTTATCTTCCTGGCAACTGGAGTCAGTCCGTTTTAACCTCTCAGGTGCACGTCGCTGTAAGCGTCACCAATGAAGACCACCCGTTGGCGCGTGTTTCTAATCACGCCCGTACGCTTAGCTTCCACGACCTAGACATTTTTTTTTTTTGGTAAATGGATCTAGCCAAAATTTACTGTGCGATAACTCCAAAAAAACGTATAACCTAATTCACAACCCACGCTAAGGTAGAAGAAACAATTTGTTAAATATCTGTTCAATAACTGAATTCTTGAAATGCCCATTTTGATCTAAAACAACTTCAGTCAAAGCAGCAAACAAGAACTCTTAATATTTGAAAAGAAAATAAGTTGATTCTGATACTAAATTACACCTGATGTTAACAAAATAACTATGGTAACACTTTAAATCTTAAAGAAAGAAACTAAACTATTAATCTAATCTACTATTAATCTAATCTATGTGATATCATAATTAAATAATTTGAATGCATTAAATATTAATATGAAACTAGCACATATTATGTAATTGATCTCATAAATTAAAGTATAGAGATACTTAAACTAATGTGTGGATGATTATTAGAGAATAAGTCACTGAATTGACCCGATTATGAGAATTCCAAATGGAATATTACTTAAGTTTCTATGGATTATCTCATAATGATGGTAATTGATCCTTAGACTTTAGATTACCAAGGTATCTAGTATGGAAATTACCGTGTTTTGATGCTACTTATGAATCGTCCTAGGATAGTTCAGTCGGTAGTAATTGGATATAGTATGAATCATAGGTAAGTTAATATAGGATTTGTCACTCTAAAGTAATTAGAGAGAATATTCTATTGTTCTTGATTAGTAATGATTTATGAGATTCTCTGGCCAAAGTGAATTGGTATTTGAAAAAGGAGTTTTAAAATTTCAATTATAAATCAATTACTAATTAGCAAGAACAAAAATGATTGGATGATAAAAGTAGACACTGTATCCATACTCTGTCAAATTAGAATATTGAATGACGAAAGGATTAAATTATACATTATGGCCATGCATGGACAGGTTAAGTCAATCACTTTGACATTCCTGATATTTAGGTAATCATAACATGTTGTTAGACGCCAATCATGATTTATGATTATAAATTATTTAATTGGAGAATTAAAGATAAATTAAAAGGGATTTTAATTGATCTAATTCTAATTATGAATTAGAATTATAATTTATAATCATTGTCAATTTATTAGGAACCTAATCGATCACACATCAAAGAGCAATTTGTGAAAGAAAAATCAATTTAATTAAGTTGCACTTAATTATAAAGTTTGAGAAAATTTGAGAATCAAATATGAGATATTTGATTTTATTAAAATTAAATTAAATAGAATTAGAATTTGATTCTAATTAAATATTTTTAATTTTAATAAAAGACTGCTATGATTTTTCTACTTAAAGGGAAGAGCTTTTTAGAAGCTAACACTTTTGTCTTCTTCCTCTCAAAGCAGTTTGGGAATTGCTCTGTGAATACCATCAGAGGCTGGACAAGTGGACAGCTCGTGATTGATTAATCAGAGAAAAGATTCAAAGATTTTTCTTTGGAAAGCGAACAAGTACAATTTCTAAATCGAATTTTGTTTTATTCAAGTTTAATCAATTATCAGGACCCGCTCAGAATCTGTAAAAAAAGTATGTTTTCCGTTGCGCCTGTGATTCGATCACGGTTGGACTCCACACTCCTAACTCTCATTTCTAGCCTCCTACAACGCCTCCTTGCATTTCCAACTCCTCTTTGTGTTTTCGGCCTCCTCATCGTCAATCATCGCCTTCTAGACATCGTGTTCAACCCTCTTCCTCGTATTCTAGCCTCTCACCAAAACATCATCTTCACTGCATTTTCAAGCACCCATTTGCTGTATAGTTTAGGTAATTTGATTCATATAATTCCATAGAATTCGAATCGTTTAATTTTAATTTGTAAATTGCGGTGCTCACTCATACATCATTAGTCATCTGCTAATTGTAATAGACGACGCATACATGAAGTGAGAAAGGTTCGGTCTTTTTCACTCAGTCCTTCCATTTCTTCTCTCTTTTCATTTTATGGGTTCTTTTTTAATTCCTTGCCCAATGACAACCAGTCAGTTGTTTTGGCTCTTTCAAAAGAGAGAGAGAAAGAAAGATGGCGACTTTATGGAGATGGGATCTTTCTGCCATACAATTGCTTCGAAATATGTTTTTAATTGAAGCCCACTTTCAATTTTTTACTAACTGTTCAGGTAATTTATGACTTTAGTGCCTAAATGACCTTATTTTTTCTTTTTTTTTCTAGGTTTTATTGAATTGTAATTACTCGAGAGAATGTTAGTGTGTCAAAGATTGATATTAGATTATACCTTTTATTAATAGTGTTAAGTTGGGTGTTCTTTGTTTTCATTGTGTTAGTTATGTCTTTGTTTGTGTGAGATTAAAAATTTTGGTTTTTGGAGGTAGTATAGATTAGAGGGAATGTATAGGATTCTAATAATTGTATGTTAGTTGCTGAGAAGGTGTGGAACAAGAAATTGAGGTTCGCATTTTTAGGAAGTGAGTTGAATAAGAAAGAAAATCTATTTATAAGCTGAAATTTGGTCTGTATTTTCATTGTGCAAGAAAATCTACTCAGTTAAGGAATTGTAATGCCGTATATGGTGGTTTGTAGAAAAATATAGGTGATTTCAGCTAACGTAAATATAAGGAGTTCGTTGGTAAGCATTTGTCCATATAGGATTGACTTGAATTTCCTTTTCTCTAAATAGGTGGAGTAATATTAGATTTGTCAAAGCATCTACACTTTCAAATCTTCTTGTAGTGTTAAAAACTCTTATTCAGTTACACGTGTTGAAAGTTTGTCAAAAAGCTCAAGCTATGCTTAATTAATTAACTTATCGGATCACGCAGACATATGTTTAACGGACATTTGAAAAACTAATTAATAACCTCATTTTATTTAAGAAACTCTTCTACACGAACATTTGTTGAAGTACAATAAATTAATAACCTCATATTATTCTTTTGAGAAACTAATTAGTTCATCTACTGTATTGGAATTAATGTCCAATGATAAGTTGTTCATTATATAAAACCCAGTAAAGCTTGTTTTTTGAACCTAAGTTTTCTTGGTTGAACTTCAATTTATGGAAAAGTAAACTTGTTCTTCTGATAAGTAGACATCTTTTCCAATGGTTGATCTTGATAGCTGAAAAGAATTTAAGAAGAGGTAAGGAACAAAAATGCCAAAAATGATGAGATCTAAGTTCCCTATCTTATGTTGAGGCCAAAAATTAGGGATTCTAATAAGTTCTCTGTGTAGCTTAGTTGATTAAACTATCCATGTTACCTATTCTGACACGATGAATGTTTTCATGCCATTGTGAGGAATGCTTTTCTTATCCTTTGTTATTTTTCAGATAACTTAATGACAAAGTTTTTGACAAAGGTTATATATATATATATATATATATATATATATATATATATTATGCAG
>JANZLC010000008.1:31862933-31880971 GCA_026413385.1 Erythroxylum gracilipes | reverse complement strand
TCTAATTAAAGTTTAATTGAAATTAATATTTAATTTCAATTAAATTACTAAAACATCCTAAGCTTATTATAAATAGGCTTAAGCTCTATGTAGCTTGCACTTCATGCTTAACCCTCTCTGTAAAAGTTACAGAGTTCTCTCAACTCATTCTATGGATACCATTAAAGGCCAGACACTTGTGCAGCTACGGTGGTTGTGACGAATCGGTTTCAGAAACGGTTCGAGGGATGCATCAAGATAAAGATCAAGCTTCGAAATAAGGTACGAATTAAAATTCCACTTTATTGTGATTTGTGTTAATCATTTTATAGAATTAAATAGATCTTGGTTTTTCTGGAAATTAAAAGTCATGAAAAAGTTTCGTGATTATTCCGTTGCGGTTCAGATCAGATCCCAACCCAATTTCCCAACACATGGAGACAAGTAATGGGTGATGCTTCTGTTAGTTGATGCCCTTACAACCAATCAATTAGATGTGAATTAATGTATAACATTATTTTGAATTAATGAAAAGGCATTATTTATCTTTATGTATTAATTTAATTAATATTTTATGTTTTAATACTAAAGATAAAATCCTTAGAATAATTACTATGTAATTAAAATTATAATGAGATCATAATTATGAGATTCAATTTACCTAACATGTTCCTAGTTGTAGTTTAATCAAGACTGGATATTGTTGAAACGATAAAACTAGCACATATTATATTTCTTTCTTATGAAGAAAGTAATTGATCTCATAAATTAAAGTATAAAGATACTTAAACTAATGTGTGAGTGATTATTAGAGAATAAGTCACTGAACTGACCCAATTATGAGAATTCCAGATGAATATTACTTATGTGTCTATGGATTATCTCATAATGATTGTTGTATAATTGATCCTTAGACTTGAGATTACCAAGGTATCTAGTGTGGGAATTACTGTGTTTTGATGCTACTTATGAATCGTCCTAGGATAATTCAGTCGGTAGTAATTGGATACAGAATGAACCATATGTAGATAGTTGAGTAAGTCAATATAAGATTTGTCACTCTAAAGTAATTAGAGAGAATATTCTCTTGTTCTTGATTAGTAATGATTTATGGAATTCTCTAGCTAGAGTGAATTGATATTTGAAAAGGAGTTTTTCAAATTTCAACAATAAATCAATTACTAATTAGTAAGAACAAACATGATTGGATGATAAGAGTAGACACTGTATCCATACTATGTCCAATTAGAATATTGAATGACTAAAGGATTAAATTATACATTATAGCCAAGCATGGACAGGTTAAGTCCATCACTTTGACATTAATTGTATTTGGGTAATCATAACATGTTATCAGACGTTAATCACGATTTATGATTATGAATTATTTAATTGGAGAATTAAAGATACATTAAATTAAATTTTAATTTATCTAATTCTAATTGCAAAAAAATTGTGAATTAGAATTAGAATTTATAATCATTGCCAATTTATTAGGAACCTAATAGGTCACACATCAAAGAGCAATTTGTGAAAGAAAAATCAGTTTAATTAACTTGGACTTAATTATAAAGTTTGAGAAACTGTGGGGATCAAATATGAGATATTTGATTTTATTAAAATTAAATTAATTATAATTATAATTTTATTTTAATTATAATTAAAGAGATTTAATTTTAATAAAAGACTGTTATGATTTTTTCTATTTAAAGGGAAGAGGTTTTTGGAAGCTAGCACGTTTTGTCTTATTCCTCTAAAATCAGTTTGAGAATTGCTCTATGGATGCCATAAGAGGCTAGACACCTGAACAGCTCGTGATTGATCAATCGGAAAAAGTTTCTAAGATTTTTCAACAGAAAAGTAAACAAGGTATGATTTTTAAATTATTTTATGTTTTATTCAAGTTTATTCAATTATCATGATCTGTTCGGAATCTATAAAAAATTTTATTTTTCGCTACGCCCGTGATTTAATCACGGCTGGATTCCAATAAAGCTAATGTATTCATACATCTCTAATTGGCGTTAATTTAATTGTGAGCTATCACTCACACGAAGGATTGAACAATCAGATTCAAAACTCTACCAAGCAACTGGAAATAGGACCATCTCAATCTTTAACTAATAATACATGTTTATTTATTATTCAATGTTTTTGTGAATTTGGTTCTTTTATAAGGAAATTTTTTAGGTGATAAAATTCTTACGAGAAGGTTTATAAGTGCCCAAACTATTCACAAGCTATTTAATTCTTTTTTACATTTTGTTTTCAGTGTGAATATAAATTGCATCTAACTTGTTATCAATATTTATTTTAATGATTATTGCAAGTTTTGGGAGATGCAAATTTTTTGCTTGGTATGATGGCTCATTCATTGATAAGGATGTTAATGTTATTTAAAGATTGATGAAAGAAAAATGCTACCGTTAAGTACCAATTAACTATGGATAACAAAGCAACTAAATTTGGGACAATTGAAGAAATTCATATGTGTAAGAAAACTATTAAAGGACTAAAAACTAAGGAATAGATGTAGAAAATTGAACTTAAAAGGTAGACGACAAAGATGAAGTATGAAGTTAAGTTATTCTCAATAAGAACAACCAGTTGACGAAGTTGTTCATTATACATTTAATATTGTTTTTAAAGTTGTAGAAAATTATTTAAAATAAATGTAAGCAAGTGTCTGGATATGATAATATTGCAAAAGTGTCCATAAATGTATTATGCTTTTATTTTTTGTGAATGTATAAAGTTGACACTACTCTCAATAAGAACAACTCATTGATGAAGCTATTCGTTATATATTTCATATTGCTTTGATAGTGGTAAATATTGTTCTCATGTAGTTTTCCTATTGAAGCTATGAAAAATTGTTTAAGATGAATGTAAACAAGTGTTTGCATATGAAAAAATTGCAATGTGTACATGAATGTAATATGTTTTTATGCTATTGAATGCAAGCTAGTTTTTATTGTTTGCTTAGTTCCATACCAAATAACAAGTTTTAGTCATTAGACATGTAAGGATTGTTAATATCCTATTGAATTTTTAAAAAACATAATTTTTAACAATATTTACCATACATAAGCTAAATAAAATTTGAGAATTCTAGAAAAATATTTCATTAGCATTATGGTGACTTCTCTTCTTGTTGAATATAACAAGCTACTTGTCGAATGCTAAAGGAACATGATTAATTTTAACATTGTAAACCATAAACAAGTAACATAAATTTTCAAAATTCAAGAACTATATAATCATACCTATTTGCATTTTATAGATTATATACATTGCAAATTTTATGGCGGTTTGAAAGCAAGGTCCAAAATCAATATACATGTATATGCAAAATCTACATATATATCAATTTAATTAGGTAAATTTAACCTCATACATTTAACCAAGTAACTTGGATATAGATAGTCAAACCCTTAAATAGTATAGCAAAACATACTTGACCATTAAGTATCACTCGCATGTTGTTAACTTTCAATCTTAGTTATTGGTTTATTAGAACTATAGCCATGTATTTAAATGCTTTCTTTTGCAATTGGCATGATCTAATGCTTTGCATGCGCTCTTACCTAAGTCCTTTTAGTTATAACGAAAGTTGAAAACTATTTGAAAGAAACAATCCAATAAGTCTTATTTGTTCTATGTGTTAGTGCTATAATAGATGACTACAATTGGGAGTGGCTAGATAGATCTCCCATTGTTGCATAAAGTTGGCTTTGATGGGATGTTGAATTCTAGAACAATAAAGATTTTGATGTTGGTATATAAGAATGCCATATTCATTTAAATAATGTTAATGAGGTGTTCATATATAAAATTAGGTAAAGAATTATTTTAATTGCTAATCTCAACATTAAATTGGCTAACAGGAGGTGGAAAATTGTCTTTATTTTTGCATCTTCTCTTGTTATGGCCAACTTTTTCCAATTTCTCACATAATTAGTGGCCCTTTTTTGAAAGCTTATAAAGGACTCTTTGTTTCCTTTATTTCATTCTCTTCTTTCCTTATATTCTTATTTGGCCTACTAAGTATTACTTTCTCTATAGGTGGTTAGAATTTTTATACTATAATTGGTTGTAAAATACTATCATAATTCTCCATTATTAATCATTCTCTTACAGTAAACATTTACATACACATTACATTGTTGCTTTGTAGAATATAAAACTAATGGCATAGTTGCACAAGTACCCATATAGTTTTCATACCTTAAAAATTGTATGTGTCCATATGATTTATTTTGGTCGGCAACCTTTGTGTTTTCTCATGCTACGCTGACGTCTTATTGATTTGATGTATTTGAGTCTCATAGCGTTGTCATTTTGTCTCACTCTTGATGGAAAGTATTCTCCAAACGTTTTGTCGTTCTTTGCTATTTTTCTATCAATCAATTTTTTTTTAAAAAAATTACCCAATATTTCATGAAACCCTCTCTGTCCTAATTGAATTCATCAGTACCCAATGGGAAAAACTTTTGCGGAGGAGATTGGGTAGGAAAAAGTAACTGAATTCATCTATTGATAGAACAAAAGAAAGATAAAAGGACGATGGAACTTTTCCGCAGGAGATTGGGTGGGTAGAGAGATGAGAAGAGTGAGATGAAAGATACGTATTTATAGCTCACAAAATCGTGCCTTGGTGGGCTCTATCGATGGGGAGCTTAAAGGCATGATTGATGCCTGTGGATGATGGCCGGTTGTTGGAGAGCTAGTGTCAGAATTGTGGGAAAACTAGAGATATTGGTGATTCGGCCTTGGTTGTGGGTTCATCGACTTGGTGGATCACCACCTATGTTGAGCCTCGCATTTCATTTATTTATTTTTGTTTCCACTTGAAAATGCAAGTGTGTAATGTGATGTTAATTAGTTTCTCGGTTAGATGATGTAATATAATATCCCTATAACTATAGCAACAATTCCAAATGTTGTATATATAAGACTTTATTACAACTTTTTTTTAATTTTGTAGCCTTTTCTTATATGTAGCAATAAATTATCATTTTTGTTGCTTTTTAATATTATTAAAGGCAATACTGTAAAAACTATTGCGTTATATTAAGTTTTAGCAACACTTTTTTAAACTGTTGCAAACATATAGTTGCATAAAGTACTTTTTGCTGTATTGACAAAATTTTTCAAAGGAGAAAATTTCTAGAAATTTAAATCAAAAGCAAATACTGCATAGACAATTGTTCAAATGTTGAAGTTGAGGGAATTCATAGGCCTTGAGATAAAATGCTAAATAGGAAATAGAAATTCAAACTTATTCTAGTACAATAATTGGAAAAGACCAGGACCCTCAATAAGCTCCTAGAATTTGCTAGATGGTGTAAGAAAATGTGGAACCAAATAAATATGTAAGCAATTGCCATAAAAGTTTAACCATCTGGATTAATTTATAGGCATAATTTTAGTTAATCTTGAACAGGTTTCCAAGCTGAAATGGCTCGAACTATTCTTCCTTTCCATCCCATCAAGGTCCAGCGACCATCTTCATCGAATACAAAATCTTTATGATAATCAGATATGATATTCCTTGCTCTTCTAACGATGTCTTGATGAAACGGGACTTGCCTAAATCCAATCCTCATATTTCTTGCCTGCCACTGCTTGTAGGTCTCTGGCCTTTCAACTCTTTCCAATCCCTCAAAAGCAGCCACATTCATAATCTCTTTTCCGAACTCTTCTCTCTCAAACACTAACCTCTCCTGATCTTCTCGAGTTGTAGTAGCCTCAAACATGTCAAAAAATGCAGAGAAATAGAACATCGCCTCACGAAACCTTGAGCTGAAAGTTGGAGCATTATAAGAAGCATTAACAACTCCATGTAGAAAGATATCAGGATTTACTTGCTTGATTAGTTTCAAAATAACATCTCTTGGGCTGTTCACCACTAGTGTGTCGTCAGGTAAGTTTTTCAGCCTCATCATACAGTTGACAGCAATCATCTCATCTCTATCGATCTTTAGATCCTCGTATGTTATAGTTTCCCATCGTTGTGCAATGGCATTGTACTCGAATGGGACGTTGAGTCTCTCCGCTAATCTTTTCAATCTGCGTCCTGTCTCTTCAACCCTCTCTGCAGGTCTGAAACCTGGTTGAGGAAGGTCGATTCCCGTAATCCGAATCTTAGGAGGTCCTCCAGGCCTTGTTGAGAGACGGTGTATAAAGCAAGGCCATTGAAAACCATAACCAATCCCGAAATCAATGACGTGAAGCCTTGTCACCTTGTCAGCTACTCGAGAAATTGTTCGGTTAGCTAAGGTGTTTGTCATTTTCCTGAAAGGCGTTATAGAAACATAAAGTTGATAAGCTTTCAGGATATCCGCAGCTGTAGCCAAATTTCCTGCACTTGGCGTGCAGTATACTCTTTCGGGGCCAGCCAGGCGCGCCTCAAGGCCATTGGCAAAGTAATGAGCCAATCTTTGGTTTGCGTCACCAAACGGGGAAGAGTGTTGTCTGATCTTCGTTAGTACCTTATAAGCAGTTCTCTGATCACCACTTCCTGCAGCCTGTGCACATTGAGTTAAGAGAGTCCATAAATCCACCATCTCGGTTCTTTTAGTCATTCTCCTAATACGTGTGTTAGATGCCTGCAACAGCTCTTCATTCTGTAATATCTTACTCGCTTTGTTTCTTGATTCATCGTACAGAGGACATGGTATTGACTCGCGATTCACAACTTTAACAAGAAACGTTTTATCTATAAGCTCAAGTTGTTCAAGTTCCTCAGCACATCCCACAGACTGCTTGTTTCTCCTCTCGTCATCTGAGCAGCCACTATCCTCGCACTGATGATGTTTCCTTCCCTTTGGTCGGTTAGATAAGTTCACCTTCTCTTCCTCTGTAGATCGGGACATTGATGAGCTCCCCATCACCGGAGAGAAATTAACTGGATTTTTATATTGGAACGAATTATTAGCGAACTCCTCATAAGCCACTAAAGATTCACGAAAATCCCGCGCCGGAGGGCTGCTTTCTGGAGTGGCAACGTGAGAGGGTTGTGCAAATGAGCATTCAAACTGGAATTGATTTGAAATTGGATCCGACTCGGGGAAGCTGCTGACGTCAGAACATTCAAACTCGCATTGATTTGAAATTGGATAGGACTCAGCGAAGTTGCTGGTTGCAGAGTTGCTGTAACAGCTGCCCGCACTACTAGTAGTTGAGGTGAAATTCGCATCTGGAGTCGCGGCGATTTGTTGAGTAAAGGGAGGGAATAAAGAGGAGGGAGGAGGATACTTCTGGCCAAGCGCATCATAGAAGGACTTCTCTGCAGCTTGAACAGCCAAGCTATCCTGCAACACAGGAGGTTCGTCCTCCAAGTCCTCTTCCATTAAGATGTCATTTATGTACTTGAACACAGCATGAGAGAAATCACCTGTCCTGTACAAAGAATCTTCATCCGAGGCCCAAGAAAAAGGTTGATCGTCGTCAGGTTGAAGATTAACTGCGCGTGAAGATGGATCAGATGATTCCTGAGAGAAATCACCCCCACCAACAGAACGCTGATTGAAGCTAATCATAAATGAAGTGAATCCGAATCCGTAGCGGGTCACTGAAGTAGGAATATGTCTTGGGAAAGTTTTGACAGAAAGCAGGACCTTTCTTTTCAAAGATGGCCAGTTCTTTGAAAAGCTTTACGAAATGGAAAGTTCACAGGACTATGGTAGCAGTGGCCTAGTTTCTTTTGGTTTCGCCGAACGTGGAAGCTGGTACTCGAGATCTGGTATTAGTTCAGAATGGACTCATGGTCTCAGGGAAACAAGAGATTGAGAATCTAAAACCCCAAAGGCAACAGTCTTCTCTTCTGATAAGGTTTTGTTGAATTTAGTTGTAAGAGGGTCGAAGAGGAAAGCCCATGAATGCGCAGAACAGATCCTGGAAATTAAAACTATAAAGCTTCTTCGTCAAAATCGTTCAGATGATGTTTTGTCCTGATTTTTCTTTTCGCTGGAAGCTAGATAGTCATAACCTTCTCGGAAACCTCTTACAACCGCTAAATATTAAATGTAGTGTGCACAACTTGCATATAAAAGAAAAGTCTTCCTCTGTAGTCAACGACTCAACATGGACTATAGACCATTAATTAATTTTGGATACATCCGTGAGGAGTTCATATGGAGTCCAATTCCTCTGTTCAATTTTATGGTGTCTTATTGTGTCTAGTAAATCTCAGCCATTTATTTATATGGATCCCACGTTTATTTAGTAGAGCTCATGCGAAATCCGCATAAATAAATGACTGAAATTTACTGAACATAATAAGACACCATAAAAATTGAACAGAGTATCTTGTTCCGTCCATATGAGCCTGAAACCACTTTATAAGCTCATTTGTGCCTTACAGTCTCCGGGACCACAACTAACCATTTGACATTCAATACAGAAAAGTTGACAATACGCTTTCTTCTTTTCAATTCAATTGATGAACTAACAAAATGAAAGGTAAGCTTAAATCTTCTTTTAATTTGAGTTTTAGTAGAACTGTTATACTTTAATATAGCTCCTTTTACCATATATAATAGTCCTCCTCCCTTGCTCAAGGATAGTAGTTAGGTAAGTAATTAAGTAATATGTCTGACTGCACTGCCCGGTTGTTATTTGCAAGTATGGAAATAACTTTGTAACTTTCAGGAAATGAATTGTCCAAAGTTAGGGTTACATTTGACCTATGTAAGGGGCCTATTTTACTCAAATTATAGTACCAAACTTACCATTTTAAATTCCGAATTCAATATTCTAAGGGAGTGGTTCCGTTAGCTTTATCAATTGGGATAAAAATCAAGATGTGGTAGTTTTGTCTTTAATTTCTCATAAACCTTTGCCCTTTAGGAAGTAGTTGTGAATTTATTTTATCCATAATGTTTCCTTGGTTGACAAGATTCTTCATAATCTTTTGTCATTAATACTTTGTTAGAAAGTGAAACAATTTTGGTACCAAGCCCACCAATTTTTTTAGGCTGACACATCTATCCATTTCACTTTGCAGTTTTCCTAACCAAGGAAAGCTTTTAAGCAATCTTTCATATCCTGATTAGGCCCTTAGAGAGCACTAGATGAGAGATAGAGGATTAAGCGAATAAGTTAAACTCCACCAATATAGGAATTCAGATTGATCCTTTTTTATTAATTTTCTCCAATAGTGGCAAGTAATCCCTATATCTTAGTTTTCTTGTGGTAATTGGTAGTCCCGTATGTACAAAGGGAGGCCACTTAATAGTAAAAGTAGTAATTAAGGATAACCATTGCTCTAATTGACATTAGAATATAGCTTTTGTTCTTGTTAATGGATAGCCCTGAGATTAACTTAAAGGTATGATTATTGTCATCAGTACCGTAACAAACTCATCTTTTGCTTTGAGAATAATAACAAGTCATCTGTAAATGCAAGGCTAGGTATTTTCGATTTCTTGCACTAAGAATGGTACTAATAAGTTTTATCTTTCCTTATAGAGTGAGTTAGAAGCTTGGATAATGATTCCATGCAAAGGATAAAAATTAAAAGAGATAGGTGCCCCTTGTTTTAATCCTTTCCCACATTTAAATAATCTTATTGGTTCTTTATTCACAATATTCACAATGGGACTTGTTGAAATACACTGATTTATCCAATTGATGAAAGTTGGAGGAAAGCATCTAATAAGTGTATAATATAGCTCCACTAGATATAGTCGAGTGCCTTATGAAATTCCACCTTAATTGCACAATTCTTGTTTCAATTATTTCTCTTATAGCCCTTGAAAAGTTCTTGTGCCAAAAGTATATTATTCCTAATCATTCTTATAGCAATAAAAGCCCCTTAAGCGTCACTAATAAGATGTTTCAACACAACCTTAGTTTATAAGCAATAATTTCGATAATTATTTTATAAAGGGTATTAAAACACAAGATAGGCTTAAAATCTTGAAATGTGTTTAGGTTAAGGATCTTGTGAATTAGGAAAATATATGTTTTATAATTTCTTTTAGTATTTTCCACTTCTAAAGAATTCTAAGATAGCTACTATCATTAAATATTTGATGAGCTTCCAAGATTTTTAAAAGAATAATGCATTTAACCCATCTAGACTTAAGGATTTACTTGATTTTAGCTTTAAAAACTGATTTCTTGACATCTTCAACACTAAATGGTTAGATCAGGAACTTTTTTTTTCAACTTCAATGATATGGTTACAACAACAACCTAGTAAAAATCTTGTTGAACGTGAGGAGATCCAGTAGTACGCAACCTTACCTTTAATTAATAGAAAGGTTGTTTTCGATTCAATGATATTATTAGTGACGAATAAATTGAGGAGACTAGTACAGGATGACATATTTGAATGTGATCCCAAAGAGCTTTTGAAGTAATCAAAAGCTTATTGTTTCATCCCTTAAGTTTATGCTAAGCTTCCACTACTCTTTATGAGTAATGATATTCTGGGCTCCTTCTATCTCCAATCAATCTATGAAAAAAAGAAGTGTTTGATCACCTTCTTTCAACCAAGATATCCTTAAATTATGTTTAAGTAAGGGGGTATGATTTTCTAGAGCTTTAAAATATTTCTTCAGTGTATTTTGCTCCTCTAAGAGCTTTTTTGGATCACCTGGGCAAAGATAGAGAGCTTTCTATGCTAGATTCAACCTTAGTTAGGTAGAAAATAGAGGTTTTTATGTGTTAGCGATTTAATATAATTGAGCAACTTGAATTCCTATTTTACCCATTGTAGCTTTTTTCATGTAATTGAAGCCTTTACATCCTTGGATAGGTGGAGCTAAACCTTTAATAATAGCTTCTTTAAGGCCCTCTATCTCTATTAAGTAATTGATGAATCTAAAGGGTGATTTCTTTAGAAAATTCTAAGTGAGATTTTGAATAATAATTGGAAAATAATCTGAGAGTAAAGAATTGCCAAAAAATGGCTTTACTATTTGGGAATTGCTAAAGCCATACTTCATTTACTTTAGGTCTATCCAATTTCTTCTTTATATGTCATCTATCACTTTGTTTATTGTTTCATATATGGAATTTACCTTCTGTCTTTAAATCTATGACTTTCAAATTCTCCACGCATCTTCTAAAGTCTTTATTAAATTCCTTAAGTAGGCATTCCCTTCTATTTCTGACAATTATAGTGTACTATTAAAATCTTCAATAATCACCCAAGGGGAACTTATAAAGGAGTGTAAATTCTTCAACTTTTCTCATAACACATTCCTTTGAAATGCCAGTTTGGATCCATATATAAAAGTGATTAAACACTTTGTTTTGTCTTGCACCAGGAGGCAAAGGCACATATATGTTGGCCAGAGCTCTCCACTAGTTGTAACTCTATTTTACTGGGATTATTAGCTAATATTGTTCTCCTATTATGGTGGTATTTGTTATTAGAAATAAAGCTTTAGTGATTCTACAAGAAAGGAAGCTTCTTATACTTGTCCTCTTTAGTTTAATTTTTAAAAGGCTTATAGCCATAGACTTTATTTTCCTAATGTAATCTTTGAGCTTTTTTTTCTGGGAAATTAATTCCCTTACATTTCATGTGAGAAGATTTATCTTTTCTTGTTTAGGCTCTTAGAGCCTTTAGCTTTATTTTTCCTTCTAAATCTCCTTCTTGTATCTTAATTGAAGTCATCAACATTTGAAAGACTAGGCCTTTTTTCCTTTAGACTATTGATATTTGAGTGACTGTCTGGCAATGCAAGTTTATCAATAGTTTAAGTAATTATAATATTTAGAGAACTATCCTCCCTTGTCTCATTTTTAACCCTAGATGAGCTAAAGTTATTTCCAACTTCTAGCTCTATATTTTCAGTTCCTTTTAGATTTTAAGTAGAATTGATTTCTTGTTTAACTTCTTCTTCTTCTCTACTTCAATAATAATAAAGTTAGAATTATTACTAGCCTCTAGCTCTTTTTGTTCTAGTTTTTTTAGAGCTTAGGAAGAACTAGTATTTTGACTAATGGTAATTTATACTTTTTCTTGATATCGTTTAACCTCTTATGATAATAATCTAAGTAATCACATCTATTGAACCTTTTACATATAGGTTTCCAAACTTTACCAAGCTCTTTAGTATTTAGTCTCCATTAATAAGATATACTAATCGAATCTTCAATAAGAGCATCATCTAATCCAAGTCTAAGAAGAGTTGTACTTTCAAGTAAGTCCCTCATCATATCCACCACCACTCATAACCTTGCATAACCAATCCTTTTAGGGGATGTTGTGCTACATCCATTCCTATTGGTTGCATTATGTAACTTACTAAATAACTCAAGTCTATTATGAACTATGATATAATAGAAAGTTGTGAATTCATAAGGGGACTATATTTTTTTGCATAAGTTCAAACTTCATACCTAGTTACCATAGTTGTAAAAAGATTGGCCTATTGCTTAGGTTCCAAGGTCTAGCCTCAATTATTTATTGTGACTCTGCTTTTAAGTTAAAAAAAAAAGGTTATCTTCATTTAGTAGTACATCCTTTAATCCTCAAGCTTTCCATTAGTTCATAGCCCCTTATGAAGGAGAGGGAAAGATGGCCTCTTTCCCAAAAAGAAGACAACCAAACTAGAGGACTATTTGTTGGCTCCCTCTTTGATAATCATAGAGGAGCAATTTGAGAGTTTCCTTTCATTGATGATGGGGGACAATACAGAAGCCTGACCTAGGGGGAATCTCCTATTACTTGGTTCTAGTTCAGCTTAGAATTTTGACCATAAGAAGGGCCAAAATTTGAAGGACAAGGATGTTGAGATAGGGCTAAATCCTTAAAATTGTTAATGAAGAAGTTGTTATAGTGGGATTGATGAAGGCTATGTTTGGTTGGGGGTTTATTAATGAAATGAAATGGAATGAAATATTATTCCCTCATTTGGGAAGACGGTTTATAATGGATCGGGAAGGAAGAGAAGGGTTTTATATTACATCTTATTCTATCCTAAACAGTAAAATGAGAAACTTCTGATTTAGGGGGGGGGGTGTTTAGGATGGAATATAAAATGATAAATAACTTTTCACTATATTACATTATAAATTCTTCTTCCAAACAATATTTCACTATAATACATCCATCCCTCCCAAACAATAATTTTGTAATATTACATCTATTTACATTTCATTCTATTCCATTAAAAACTTTATGTCCAACCAAACATAGCCTAAAGAACTAGGGATGGGTGGACTAAGTTTAAGTTGATCAGAGGTACTAGGGAGCTAAGAGTTTCAAAGGGAGAGCTAGGAAGTTTAGTAGTGAGTTAAAGTCTAGTAGAAAGAGAGGAGAAATTGGTCTAGTTGAGGGTTAGGTCAGAAACAGTGTTGGAGGGAGAACAAGACATAACTAAAGTGGTAAAATAAGTCTAACAACAATAATTTTTTTAAAAGTTTGTTCCAAAGGTGCTAATGATTTAGGCGTAAAAATAAGAGAGAAGCTACGAGGCTTTTGGGAAGTAGAATCGAAGGAAGTAGAGAAGTTAAGTAAGGGAATCTAGCAAATAAAAGGAGAGAGAATTTAGTTAGAAAGGATGGCAAGGAGAAGTATGGCATCTAAAGAACATCAAGCTTGGGGAAACAAAAGTTTCTCTTATGTTTCTCTCACATTATTATTATTATTTTCTTAAACCTTAAAAAGGGAGAGATTTTTCATTTATGAGTATACTTTATTTCTTATAAAAGGTTAAACATTATTAGAGTATGAGAATTTTTATCTCATTTGAATTTATTTATGGGAACTTTCATTTACTATTGAAGTTATTTTGAAAGATAAGGCATATCTGGTTAATTAAATTATATTATACTTATCTTCTTCTTCTTCTTCTTTTTTATCAAAACAGAGATAGAATTAGACAAAGTAGGTTCATCTTTCATTTTCTTTTTAAATCTTATCCCATTAAGTGATAGTGTAACTAAAAACATATTAATATTGAAAATAAAGTATCAAATGTTAAGCTACTTCTATACTTGTATTTTATAGTTTTTACAAGACCATATGTTTACATCAATCTGAACTTAAATTTGTCAATTATGTTGACTTATGTTTTACAATTAATAAGTTATATACTTATGACATGAATTATATGAATGTAATTGAGTAATCAATATCACATTTGTCATCATAAAGTAACTAGGAAAGAGTGCTTCCTTTTATTATTATTACTGATTTAGAAAATCTTTATTAAGGTAGAATAATACTTCAAAAATAGTTTTCAAATGATATTAAAAGAATCAATAACTAATGTTAGAAAACTAATGTGGTTCGAATCAAATAGATTAGACATTAATTTCTTACTCTATTTAATTGAAAATAACCTGAAAAAGTAATTGTATCCTATATAATTTTTTTCTAAAAATAGAAAATTATCTTATATTATGTAAATTAAATTATTTTCCAGCGCACTAAACAGACGGCAGAATGGAACCGGAACTGCAGAGGAGAAATGAGGTCACAAATCACAATCTTGTCGGTGGTTTCTCACTCATTCGTTTTTGACTAGTGGGTTTCAAAAGAAGAATATTATTCTACAAATTAACAGGCGCCGCCGGTGACCCGTAATTTGCATGTATCTTTTCTCTAATTACGTAGTTGTTTATAGCCATCATCGTAGAAAGCTAGCTACTTTCTCCTCACAAATACTTGCATCATAGCCGTCAACACAGAGCGCGCGTCTACCTTCCACTGACTATATTATTATGTGAAACAGCCAAAGTAAAAGGGGAAGTGTTCTCCAAATCACTACCGGACATTGATATGAAAGGTCCATCCTTTGTTGAATATAAAAGTGACAGTAAAAGACAATATCTGCTGGGACATTTACGATTACAAGCCAGATTCATCTAACCTGTAATGATAACTTTACATTTCAGTTTTAGTGGTCAATTCTTTGTTGAAAACAATATCTGCAGGGTGATATATTATTTATATACCAGATTCATCTCACCTGTAATGCCAACTTTGCATTTCTAGTAACTATTTTATTCATCAAACAATGTAATGACCCGCGATCCTAGCTAATCTTCAAAGCAATCTTGGTGAAGTCGATTTCTTAATTATGATTCATTGCATTGTTTGAACCTGTTGTTTGCTGACAAATAACGATAATCATAACGACCCTACATGCGCAAACAAAGGGGAGCAATTATAGACGGATATAATATATATTGTAAAAGAGAAGATGCAGCCCTTGAGATTTGCTTATCACAATTATTGTTAGGTTGTGTTGTGTCCATCGTTCCAGTTGCTAGACCCTTTCTAGAAGGGGCGAGTTCCTTGGCTCCGCTCTACGTCATGATTCCTATGTACTATTCATGTGGTATTTAAAATGCGAACGAACGAGAAAACTCCTGATGTATGGGAAAAAACCTATAACGTTTAACGAATATTAAGATTATAAAATTTAAGTCCTCATCTAGATTAGTCTCAAATGTTCAAGAATACAGACTTCTTAAATTACAAATATACTAGTCAAAATAAAGATTATACCTACACAAACACTTGGACTATCTAAATATTCATTCAACCTAATCGTGGACGCTTTTATTTCTCTCCTAAACACTGTTTTCCCTAAATTGAAAAATGCATATATGTTAAATTATTTAGGCCAACGGAATCGCTAACTACATGTTTCATCTCCATTTCCATTATCTAGTGCTGTAATAATAAGAATGACAATGGCCGGTCAATTTTTTAAAATAATTTTAAAAAATTACAAGTGTAAAATAACGTCTTTTTTAATTGAGGCCGAGCCTAGGCTGTCCAGGTCCAAACCGGCAGATGACCCAACTCTTCTTAGGCCGGTCTGGCCTTGACAAGTAAGGCTCACCCTAATTGAAAACACTTGAGTCTAGGCCCAATTGTCATTCCTATGTAATGGGTCGTACTTTTATCATCAACTCATGGCCCCCTTTCAATATGATATCAACTTGCTTTGGATCAACTGGCAAATGAGTTAAGCCTAAATATATTTTCCGAACTCGTAAAATAAATGAGCTACAATCCAAAGATTTAATTTTGATACTATAAATTCTTCAACAATAAACATAACTAAAGCATCTAAATACAAACTCGTCAAACCTCCAATTCAAAGCTCTCTTATATATTTATGTGAAGTTACATCTAAATACAAACTCGTCAAACCTCCAATTCAAAGCTCTCTTATATATTTATGTGAAGTTGTTGGAGTATGTCCTACAACCAATTAATTGACTTTAGTTTAGAGACATAATTATTTAAGGGCATTATTTATTTTATACATATTCAGATGTATATATAATGAAGTCCATGAGATAAATATATGTAATACCCCCTATACAGACCTACAACTATCCACACATATAGCAACCAAATTCCTGTACACACATTCAAGATATATAGTTCTATTCAATGCTATATATATACACAATACAAAACTCCCCAATGCTTAACATTATCATTTAACAGCAGTAATACATCTTTACATTTACATGGTAATCTAGAAGAAAACATACAATTTCCTTTTTTATTACATGTGTAATCATCTGTAACTAAAATCATATTCCAAAAGTATTTTTCTTCTATCTGTTGGCCTTGATCCCCACAGCTGTTCTTTGTACCTCGCTCCTATCACTTAGGTCTACGCGGATTAACCCTCGTGCTAAGCTTGAAAGCTTTGTTGGAAAAACACTTAGTTTGAATGACCACTCACTGCAATCATCCGCCAAACACATACATTCAGAAATATTACAACTCATATACCACAAATTCACATTCATAAACCAAACATTAATATTCAATGCTCATGTAAACAATGATGGCATACTTAAACAAAGTACATAATGCAAATATGCTTCAACATATTATCCATATACCGAAAATGTACATTTATAAGCCAAATATTGATATTCAATGCTTATTGATACAAATTATCAATATAATTGTACATCATTACAACCAATATAAATGCTCATCAATACCAATTATTCATGTTGTCATGTTGTATTTCTCATTTATGACTGTTAAGTTTCCTTTTTGTGTTAAGTCTGCACATTTTCTGTTGGGCCCCGATGCCTTTTTAAGCATGTTTAAATTATTTTGAGGTTTTAGTTTGCAAATTTTAAATTGGTTGGAATAAATTGAGGATTTTATTGCTTAAGTTATGATTATTAATGAAAGAAATTAGTGAAATTAGATTTATTGAGAATTATTATTTTTATGATGCATTGTGAGTACTAAAAGAATTATATGGTTTGAGGATCATTATTTTTAATTGATGGAATTTAGAAGTCTAAAGTGGAATTTTTGCTAAATTGGTAGAATTAAATGTTAGAATGATGGATGTTAGAAATTAAATTGAAGGAATTGAGTTAAATTAGAATTTTTAATTTTGGTGTTAGACTTGAAAAGAAAATGAGAAATTAGGCCATAAAATAATGTTAGGATGAATTAGGAAGTGTTATAAGGTTATAAGGCTTTAGGTTCATTAAATGGGCTTTTAGCCTTGGAATGGGGTTTAAATGGAGAAGGAAGAGAGCATATGGGCTTTTAAGTGGGAGCCCACACAAGTTTAAATGAGAAAGAGGGAAATGAAATATTTGGGAAAGATTTGGAGGGAAATCCAAATTGGTCTTGAAAATGGGCTTAAAAAGAAAGGAAAGAAGCTTAGAATTTAAACAAAAGTCAAAGGTTGTTTAAAAGGATGAAGCATTGTCGTTTTTGACCAAGGAGGGAAGTGAAAAAAATTAAAGAAGGAAGCCTTTGGGTGAGTTGTCGTTTTAGGTGTTAGGAAGATTTAAAGAAAGGAAAGAAAATAACCAAAGAAGGAAGGCAAAGGAGCATTGTCGTATGGCTTCATGAAGGAACAAGAAGAGTGTCGTTTGGGCAAGTTAGAGGTAAGTTAGAAGTGTAGTCGTTTAGGGTTTATTATTCTCTTCATCTTGAAAGCTAGCTCACGACAATATCAAAGAAAGGAAGGGAAAGAATCGGTTTTGTCATAAGGAAGAAGCTAGGTGGTTCGGCCATTCAAGAAAGGAAGAAGAAGAAGGCAAAACGTGAAGGGCTTGGGTGGTTCTTGGAGTTTTCGTGG
>JANZLC010000008.1:31851758-31862833 GCA_026413385.1 Erythroxylum gracilipes | reverse complement strand
CCCTCCGTTTAGCAAGTGCACTTGTCTATATAGGCTTCGCCAGCCTGCCCGATTGTGGCACAGGAGCTCCGAATTTCAGACTCCCCTCTATTCACGGCTACACATGGTCGCTTGTATAATTTCATGATTAATATATTGACAAGTCATATGAAATACACTTCAGGTCATAAAATCTATATTTGCGTTCATACATGCAATTTATGGCGTACCATCATTAGAAGAGTATCAAAATCATACTTGTATAATCATGCTATACACATATGTGTAATGAATATACATACAAATCATTTATGTACATGTAAATTTTCTTTGGAATGCATTATGCTCAATCATATATTCCAATGTTCAGTCTCCCAATTCACATGTGGTAAGTCCTATTTCATTTATTTCTAGGTGTTCAAAAAGTTTCATACACATTCAAAAAAGTTTGGATAAGATTCGGAAAAAAAATCAGAAATTAAAATAAACTCAAAATAGTGCAATTTGAGCTATACCCCAAAGTGGTCTAAAGATAGGCAAACTATCAATCCAAAAACAAGGGATCATTATGTTCTCCAAACATAATGATACCGTTTAACAAGGGATCATTATGTTTCTCCAAACATTGCAAATCCTACTGTGTTTGGTCCATGTTCACTTATATGTTGGAAATGTAGCCCTATATTTAGACCCATATTGATGGTGTTTTATTACATAAAAGAAGTTGAAACGGTTTAAGGAACCCAAGATGCCAACATAGTCTTGTGTTTAGACTGTATTCACTAAAAATTTAGGGTTTTGTACTTAAGAGAGAGGATGACATAAAATAGAGTGGAGGAGTTTTGAACATTGAAAAAGGCAATTGGAAGATGAGGAAAAGCATATAGTATTAAGAGAAGAGAAACCTTGCAGGGAAAAAACAAGAAATCCATCAAGATTCATCAAGAACTTCAAGATTAAAGGAACATGAGAATGTAATCTTTTATCTTTTGTTCTTTTTATTTTCTATATTTTTTCTTTTTTTAAGTAAGAACGAATTGGGTTATAGGTTTAAATAGGATGAACCAGGGGACTTGATGTTTTGAATTGATTCTTTGATTTAGTGAAATGTCTTATTTTTCTTAACAACTATTAATGATTATATTATGTTAAATTTAAACTTGTTGGCATTTTAAATCAATTTTAGATTTTATCCATTGGGATCAAGAATTATGTTTGAATATATCATGGTACTAATAATAAGGGTTATATAGAATCCTAGAGATAGGAATACATGATCTTTCTAGGTTATAGTGAAATCTATAAAGGGAATTCAAAGCAAGTGAATATGTTATTAGGGTTATTTGATTATAAAGAGATTTTTGTCAATCAACTTAACAATAGGGGTTGTATAACTCAAGAGAGAATATAGTTGTAACTTAAGAATTTCTATTAGTCTAACTAACTAGAATTAATCATTAAGTCAAGATAAATTCAAGGCATGAGAAAGGTTGTAGAGGAATTCTTACCCGGATCTTGCTTATTTATTAATTATATTCAATACTTTAATTTGGTGATCGAGATTAGTTTATTTTTTTCCTTTGACTCAATTACTCATTTTATTATATTAGATAATAAAAAGATAGTTAACATTGGTAGTTACAATCTTTATAGGATTAATACTCAACTCACCTAAAATATAATATAGGAGATGATAAGTGCACTTAGCTAAGTGATTTATACAATATTATTATTTTATGTTGAGTTACAATTGTATCACATCATTCAACTTTTTTATATCCTAAATAACTCCAAAATCTCCTTAATTGGAGAAAGGTGGAGAGATTTCCACTTAACTATGTCTTTCTCCTTAAAAATGAAACTTATAAGAAAATGAACTAATCATAGGAAAACATCACAAATCCATATAAAACATTGTATGAAGTGATAAATACTAAATAATATAACCATGAATAACATGTAAAATATAGACCTATCACCTACATCTTTAAAAGCCAAAATCAATTGATTTTACTATATTTATCAATCATTCACTTAAAGATTAAAGATTTCCTTTATATATAAATTAGTTATATATATTTATAGTTAATTATAAACTCTAGCTATTATAGATTAGCATAACTTACCCCTTTACCAAACCCAACCTAAATTAGACATAACTCCAATAAGTTATAGAATCTTTCTAGTATTTATATTTCACCAAAAGTACATTTCCAAATAAAGATGTCAATTGCAAACACGACCTAAGACACACTAAGTTACAAATCTCACTCTTCTTCCTTGTATATGGAAATAAGCTTAGCCAGGTCGATGTTCTTAGATCATAGATCCTCCTACTTCTCTATGCATTTGGGTATGTTATATGACACTATTGTATCGCATACCATATCTTTCATAGAAGCACCTCTACCACACAAACATGCCTATATCTTCACCTCTAATTTTCCAAATAGGAACTTGCCCTAGGCTATGTCCATGTCCTAGTTTGTGTTCACCCAAATACTTCCAAGAAAACAACGACGAGCATGTGGAAGCTATAAAACCTTGAGGTCTTGTGTTCGAATCCTGGAGAGGGATTCTCAGACCAAAGAGGACAATACCGATTGTGTGGACCACGGGGGTATGCTGGGGCTTATGGCTGGGCCTGTTTCCCCAGGTACCGAATCCCGGACCCAACAATATCAATCAATTCAAAGCATCATTTTCATCTCAACAAGATCTTTAATAGCTGAACAAAATTATATATGCACATCTATTGTACTTTTCACTTCTATTTACCTATTATCTTAATTGAAACCATGAGAAACTGATGAGAAAATTTCTCTAGACTAGAAAAGACAACAGTGCATTTAAGGCTAAAGTAAAATGGTTCGATGTTCACTTGCCCAAAAATGAAGAGGAGTTGGAAATCACTTTTATTATAGTTATTAACAAGGTCTTGCTGGTTAAAGGACTAGTAAGTTGCTAATAGATAAAAAATTATCATGGGTCAAATGGATGAACACCCACTTCATTAAAGAAGAGAGCATTTAAAAGATTAAATCTAAATTTAACACTTCATAGACCTTAAAATAGATTCTAGCTCTGAGGATCAAGTTAGTAAAAATTTGAAAACTAAAGTTGGTAATGATATGCAAACTTGGTTTCAGTACGACAATTGGCATGGGCTTTAACCTCTTTATAAAATGCAAAATTATAGAAAGCTTAAGGGCAAGCATTCCAAGCAATGAAAGAGTATAGTTATTAATAAAGAGGATGAATAGAATTAAGTAGCTCACGATCAAGAGAATTCTCTATAGTAATTAATATCATGCCTAAATATAATATAAACTATAAAATGGATGACTCTCTTATATAGGCTAAACATAAATCCAAGGATTCACTTACCAATCATGTTTGGAATTATTCATAGGTTCCTATCCTTGGTATAAATTGGTTTGGCACAAAAAATGATTCCTAAAATCTCCTTCATCTTGTAACTAGTAATAAAGGAGAGGCTTTGCTCTACAGATAGAATCAGCATAACACCTAACAACTATCCAACTTTCTTGCTTTACTAGCAGGAGAATGAATATATAGATCATCTCTTTTTCATCTATAACTTCTCCTCAATGCTTTGGCATTAAAATATCTCACAATTACTACAATAGCAATCAACGAAGCAATATAGTATATTCGACTTACATGTTTCAAAAACAAAAGAAAGAGAATATATCAATCTTCTAGGTGGCATTCAGTTGTTCAACTTTATCCATATGGAAATAAAGAAACTTCAGAGCCTTTAGGAACATACAGATAGGCAAATAAGCTCTTTCTTATAAAGTAATCAACTAGATTATAAAACATACTATTAGCTAGAGGTATGGTTATTGGAATAAACTCTAATTTAACATTTAACTCGATTATAGTTTGATATGAAATGCCAAAGTAAATTTACTTAAGGTTTAGAACAATTTTTAGTTTTTTAAGGCCTTACTAAGCTAATAGTAGAGCTCACTAGACAAATAACTTATATGTACTACTTTTGACTTAAACAATATATATGCATAATTTACAATTAACACATTGTAAATTTATAGAATTAGAAAACAAGCATTCCTAACTACTTAAAAAAATAATAATTCATTTATATTATATCTCTGGTAGGTTTAGCCACATAATAGCATAATTTGATATGCATGTTAACATGACTATGATACTAATACATGTTAAGTATAATTAGGGTAAACGACACCAAGTCACCAACCTCTCATGTAGTTTCATCAATTTTACTAAAGTTCCTTGCATTTGGAGGTACTTGGGAGAAGCCCTTATGTTTTGTAAAAAGTC
Organism: Erythroxylum gracilipes; assembly: GCA_026413385.1. NCBI lineage: Eukaryota > Viridiplantae > Streptophyta > Magnoliopsida > Malpighiales > Erythroxylaceae > Erythroxylum > Erythroxylum gracilipes. The sequence goes on along the minus strand of JANZLC010000008.1, from coordinate 31,858,525 downwards.
CGTAATCAGTTCCTTTGTTAAATTCTATTGTTAACATCACTGATCTGGCATTTTTGAGATCAATAACACTCTACATGCATAACCATATCATAAGAGATGATTAAAGATTGATAAACCATAGAGGTGATAAGCATCAAATAGATTGATATACTAATTTTATTGATTTATTATATTTGATATCATTACTTACATTGAAAATATAATATTAAACAAAATTTTAGTATATTTATTGACTATAAGTAATATATTTATTAGTTATTGTAATTTTATTAAATATTTATTTATTATTGTAAATATAGATTGATTTATAATATATATAGATTGATTTGTGTAATCAAATATATTTCTTTTTGTACAAAAATATAAAGTTTCGTTCTTTTTTTTTAATTCAAGGAAACTCCGTAGGCGGGCCAAGTGGGCATACCTCTCCGAGGGCCCAACTGGCACACCACCACACAGGCGGGCCAAGCGAAAAGTTTCGTTCTTGTCAATGCATAACTAAAATATATAGTATTGGAGTTTCTTGAAAAGCTAGAGTCTCATGAAAAGTACTAAAACAAACAAAAGAAATCAATTCCTAATAATTGCTCACTGAAGATTTTCAAAAAATTACTCAAATTTGATTATTCTGGATATCAGACTGGTTAGACCATGCTCAATTTGCCTGATGTTCGGTATATCGTCCAAGAACACAGAACTATACTACAACATTGAAGTCCTGTATATGTCAGTAAAATGCTCTTGAAGATTGCCAGTTACGCCTTTTTGTTTTTGTTTCTTGTGGCAACCTGTCGTTGTTGCCAGCTTCTGCGTTAAACTAAATGAATGTGAAGAAAGTTGCAAAAAGAAAGTTGCAAAAAGATGTTTCCCTTGGTCCTATAAATCCTGAAAGACCTGTTGATTCAAGTTAACAGGTACACAGCTCTGATATGAAATTAAGTAAAAATAATGTGCAACTGATATGTGTAAACACTACTGATGGATCAAGCTGTTCTAACAAAAACGGAAATAAATACATCCTGGCATCCAATTTACAATGATGAATCAAGATTAATGCAAAAAATGTTTGTCCCATACCCTCAAATTGCAAAACCAGATGTTTGTCAGGAAAGAACAAGAAGATGATTATATCACATGATGTCCTAAAGAGAACCACCACCAGAAGTAGACAATCAAAATCTCCACAGACCAAGAGGAGGTTTCCCAGCTTCTTCCATAAGGAGTACATCACGTTAGTAATTATACAACAATATGATTGTCATGTGAAATAATTTTCAAAACAGACTAGATCACCCTGAAAAGGTTCTCCATCAGGGAGACAGGTAGCCCTGTTGAAATCTGAAAAACATGAGACACAGATTAAGCTCCACATCAACAACCTGCCTGACATTCCAACTACTGTGTAAATTTAAGATCGTAATTTCAGGGTGCACATAAATATATCTCTGTGTGCATAAAGAAAGTCCAAAATGGAACATGCAAGGAAATTCAAACTTCTGGCCTTAATTTGTAGCAGAAAGAAGAATTAAAATGTTCTGGATATAAACTTGGACAAGATATGATATAATCCTGTGCTGGCACCCAACAGGAAGAAGCATAGATAATTCGACCCTTCCACCCTTGCAGCATCCATTGTCCATCTTCATCAATTATGAAATCCTTGTGGTAAGCCCTTTTTAACATATCTTTGAACTTCTCTATTAGTTTCTGATTCAGTGGGAGCAGCTGGAACCCTGCCCTCATAGTCCGAGTTTGCCATTGCTTGTATGTCTCAGGCCTCTCAACCCTATCAAGGCCCTCGCAAGCAAGAACATTCATAGCCTCTCGCGCACAAAACTCTCTCTCAAACATCATTCTCTCCTCATTTTCGCGAGGTAAAGTATACTCAAATATGTCAAACAATGAAGAAAAATGAAAAAGGGCCTCTCTGAATCGTGTAACAAAGAACGGAGCATTATAGGATCCATTTGTAATACAATGGACAAAAATAGCAGGATGCATCTTCCTGATTAATTTAAGGACAGCATCCCTAGGGCAGTTCCCTTCGGCAGTCTCATCAAATAAATTTTTAAACCGATACAAACAATTCACAGCAAGCACCTCATTACTTCTAATCTTGAGCTCCTTAATTGGTATGCTTTCCCAGTCTTTTGCAACAATAGGATTATAATCAAACGGAACATTAAAGCGCTCACAATACTTTGCCAACCAACGTCCTGTTTCCTCAATTCTTTCTGTTGGACGGAAACCACTTTGGGGTAGGTCAATCCCAGTAATTCGTAGCTTGGGAGGCCCCCCGGATCTCATAGAGAGGTGTTGGATTAGCACTGGCCACTGGAATCCACACATGATGCCAAAATCTACAATGTGAAGAGTTGTTGCTTTCTCAGCTGCATCCAAAATCATTTTATTTGCAAAGAAAATGTTGAGCTTTTTAAATGGGCAGGCATTAAGATGTGTTTTGTAAGCTTTTAACAAGGCAGCAGGACTTGTTCTCCTTGCAGCAATGATAGAGAGCACATTCTCAACTTTGGTGCCATTGCCAACTAAGCGTGCTTCAAGACAATCGGCAAAATAATGGGCAACTCTCTGAGACCCATCACCAGATGGGCAAGAGTGCTGCCTGATCTGCTTCAGCAGCTCATTAGCTGTTCTGAAGTCATTAGCAGAAATAGAATGTGAACAGAGAATCAGAAGAGACCTTAAATCCACTGTTTCTTTCTTTTTTCCCTTCTTTCTACCACGAGCTTTGGGAACGTTTCTGCCAGTTGGTTGTTCATCTGACTGCAAAATGTTTTTTTCTCCATTCTGCTCAGGCTCACGTTGATTGCACGAAGTACCTTTTATCCCTGGCCAAAGCAACACCTTGTCGAACATCTCAGACAAATCAGTCTCATCTGTTGAAATGGCAGACTGCTTGTTACTCCTCCATTCTTCCAGATCTGAATCCTCTCCCCAGTGATTCTTTCTTCCCCTGGACCCATTAGAATAAATTTCCAACTCAAAATTCTCCTCCGCCACCACTTTTGTAGACACTTCGTTTGGTACCAGTTGATTAGTAGTAGGAAGGAATTTACTAGCTTCATCTATCCCTCTTTTAAATTGCAACATAGATTCTCTATTGTTGAACATATTCTGCACCATCTCAGTTGCAGAAGAGCCCATAATGCCATCAGTGATATCAGAAAATCCAACTAAACAATTCTCCAAAAGTTGTACATTGGCCAGCAAATCTATCTGAGGCTGACCACTGCCAGGAACATAAGTTTGGAGGAAATCAGCACGTTCAATAGCTTCATGATCAGCAGCCCACTTAGGATCGGGAAAATCAGTAGAGCCAGTGCCAGGGCTGCCACTGCTGGTACTTGGAATTCTATTAGCACCATAATCACTCCCATTCCCAGAAGAGTCACTAGTTGGACTCTCATGGTTGATATAGAGCTGGGGAGTATTAAGCGCAGAAGGATACCGCTCTCCAATTGTTTCATACAACGATTTCTCCGTAGCTTTTAATGCCAAGGGATCAAAGAACATGTGAGGCTTGTTTTCAATGTTCTCTTCCAAAAGCATTTGGCTTATATATTTAAGAACTGGGTCAGAGGAATCACTACCCTGAGAGGGAAAACGAGAAAGTCCCTCCAGACTCCAGCCAGAAGACGGCTCCAAAACCCTTTCCCTTAGACTCAAGGTTGTAGAAGGCATAAAAGACCGTCTCTCTCGGCTCGAGGTCAATGAAGGACCATAGCCACTGGGATCTGGATCAAGGGGACCAAAAGGAACATTCACCAAGCTGAAGTCTTGTGCAGGGGTAGCGAACTCAAGTCCGGTTCCGCCATATGGGTATTCATTATAGTTAGGGAATATTGTCCGCTTATCCATTTCGAAGCCGTTCCTTTAATTTGGGATCGCTAGTCGTGTTGATATACGCCTCAAAACGACCTGCGGAAAATAAGCACATGAAGTCTTTAACTTGAGAGCATCAAATACAAGTTGAAGAGAAATGGGGAAGCAATGCATAAGAACATATGATCCACAAAGAGATAAGCAGGCACACATGAAAAATGTAGAATAGCTAAACGCCAACACGAGTTCAAGTCGAAGAAATCACAAACAAAAAACACAAGAATTGATACTGGCCAAGCGAAACTAGTCAAAGGAAACAGCATGCATTCGCATACCAGGATAAGCGGCAGAGACTCGAAACTAAAGCGAGACAGTGTCCGGTCGCGTGAAACATAAGCGGAGAACAAAGAGAGAGGTTGATCATTTGCGTCAAATACTTCAGAGGAACAAACATTACCTGTTTCATGCCAACTGTTAACGGCAAACACTACCTGTTTCATGCCACCTGTTGACGGCAAACACTACCTGTTTCGTACAAATATATATTTTTAGTTGTTTTACACTTATTTCAGTCGTTTTATTTTTTAAAATTAACACTATATTTTGTATGGTTAAATAAAAAAGGTATAATTTTAATTGCGTAAAATAGAAAAAATAGGATGATTTGTATAATTTATATTATAAAAAATGAAACTCTTTGTTTTTCCCTCCATCGTTTAACTATAATAGCAGTTTGGGTGAACTTGAACATGGGCTGTACCCAGTTAGAATGTGCCATGTGGAACAATAACAAAGAATAGGCCAATTAGTTGCCCACTATGCGATGATAAACTATGTCTCTCGTCATGGTGAGCTTCACTGATTAATGGTTATTTATACGATAACCCAAAATATTAAATACTTAATCACTCACTATATTTAATGTTTTCGTATATAGTCCAATATTTTGATAATTGAAAGGTTTACTTAATACTTTTTTTCAAACTATAGACTCATGCATGCACATAACTGCCCAATACCCACCAAATCTTGTTAATAATATATATGATAAAGGTTTTTTAAATTAAAAAGGTCTAATATTTATTCTTAATTACTTTTGTTACAAGAATTGATTAAGCCCCTATTTAGCAATCAGTGCGGATTGCTTTAACTGTTAACTGATAACGAATTAATATAACTGATTTGATAAGTAGATAATATCAGTTTTTATTTAAAAATGTTTGATAAAATTATCTGTAAAATAATTATAAAGATATAACTTTAAAAAAAATTATAAGAACAAGATCATTATATCTTAGTATTTCTTTAAATATTCTCGTAAAAAAAGAAGACGTATATAATGTGATAATAATTCTTTGAATATTTTACTCAAATTTGATATTAATTCAATTTTAAAATTTAAAATTTAAAATATTAGATTTAAATAATAAATTCACTATTTCTATCTCTATCTCTTTGAATAATTTATAATAATTATGGAATATAATAATCTTTTAATTCCTTAACATTTCAGCCCTAAGAGGAAAATGCTCCTTATAGAGCATTTTCAAAATCAACATATTTAATTCAATTGGTCAACTCAATCAATTGATTATCAACCATAATTATTAGCAGGTTGATATAATAAAATAGCTAAGACTTTTCAACTCCCCAAAAAATGACTAATAAGTCATTTATTAAATAAAGCCTAAAAGTATTTAAACATTTTTAGAAGTTATCGATTCCAAGTTTAAACAAACGGAATTCTTAACTTCCTTAGGAATTCATGCTCCTGTCGAGTGTTTGATAATACAATCTTTTAACAAAACATAAGAATATATTTCATCATAAGAAAATAAATAAAAATAGGAGGTTACTGCCGATTCTTCTCCTCTTCCTCTCTTTGATTGTCGACTCTTCTCCGAGCTTTCTATTGATCAAAAGCGGATTGTAATTTACTTTGACAGCAGGTGCTTTTACTGGCTCCACGAGAGCAGTAACAGTTCTGTATAAATATTCATCCGGGTTTCCATTATTAACTAGAATTAGAAACCAAAGATTGAAACCCAATCTTTCATAAAACCCAAGACTTAAAACATTACTGTTGATAGGGAACCCATTTATGGATCCAAAAGGACACTGTTCTAAGGTTGAATCAAGTTAATCAATACGAACATGTTGCTACAAAGTAAGGCATGTAACAGAAAAACCAAACTAAGGCTTTTACCTTTTTTTTATCATCAAGCATCAAGTTCATGGACATGGCTACCTCCACTGGCTCAAAATGATCTGCCCTTAAATGCACGTCAATAACCCTGCAAATGTTTTAAGAAATGAATTGATTCACACACTTACATATTAAAAATAGTTTTGTTGTAACAGTTAATAAAATAACAAATGTTAAGTGTCCCTAACCTTATAGAAACAATTTACATAAACACGTCAATTTAAGTCCCATTTTGCTATCATGGTGTCAATGTCCTAGGTATGTCGTGCCTTTTTCTAACATATGCCACCACTAGAGTATGGCTTTTGCCGTTCTGGGGAAAAAAACACAGACTAGATAAGATAAGCACCGTCTTACCTCGGTCAAACAGAAACCACAAGTCATACCTAAAACTCATCACACTTGCGGTGAGAGTGTAAGGTTCCTAATAGAAAAGCTAAGAGTTGTGTGCTCGTGGAAAGAAGGACTTTGTGTCTCATCCTTTATACTTGGAACTTACTAATAGTCACAAGGGTTCCTATGTTGTTCCACAATAGTCTACCAAACTGTAACACCCTATTAGGACCCGATCTCGAAACCGGACCCTAACCGAAAAAATAGAATCAAATCGGAAACGAAAAGTAAAACAAAAGTCACAAACTATGCGGAAGCCAAAGAAATCGAATAACTAAAGAACGGATTTACAAAAATCTTAGAATCAAAGAAGCCAAAACGATTC
>JANZLC010000008.1:31822254-31837024 GCA_026413385.1 Erythroxylum gracilipes | reverse complement strand
AGGAGAAGGAGAAGAAGGTTTTGGCTGGGAAGAAAACAAGCTTCCCTCTCTCAACTTGGTAGAAGAATCGTGAATGTATACACATAATACAAACATTAAATGCTTTACCACACTTGTCACTTAATAAAAAAAGGACAAAGTCAATTAATAACCTTTAATTAAAGAACCGTAATTAAATGAAATCTTTAACCTATTCAATTCCAATGGCTCCAATTATAGTCCCAAAATAATATACCCAATATTTCAGTGCCATTGGACAGAAATTTTCGATACCGGAAACCAATCAGCTTGCCCCTTGGTGATTTTTCCGGTCCAAATATTTTTCCCGAAAATTTTCAGAAAATTTTTCTAAATTTTCCCAAAAATATAAAACACACAACCATCCATTCCAATTAAATTGTTAAACACAAAAACCACGTTTTCCACAAAAAATCACAGTTAGGCACCTATACCGAAAAAATGTCATGAATGCAAGTACAGTTATATTCATGTGCACAATTTCACTATTCCCATATCGGGTATGTATGAATATTTCAAAATAAATTCTAAAGCCTCTTAACCCTTTACTAAGTTACCATTCTATTTTTTTCATCGGGGGTGGGATGTTACAGTGTATGTATGTGATTTGACTTCATTCACCAACTATATATGTAATTACTGATTTATATTGGTCTTTTGTGTTTAAAGGTGCCTTTTTAATAATTTCCTAGCAAAATGATGAAAACTCACTTGTCGGTATAAGTTTTCAATTAAAAGAATTTGATTACCTAGTAGATGATACTTAAAAGGAGAAAGATCTTGAAATTAACAAAAATACAAAAACTGGAGTGAGAATTGTGTATTATCAAACATATTGAAGTAGTAGTTACTTTTTTATGTAAAATAAAAATAAAGAGAAATTTTGTAACTAAAGATATAAGCTTCTTGTACTGTTTGTTAAAAAGGATATCCTAAACAACAATTTTATACTTATGACTATCCTTTTATATATTTACAATTTACCTTAGTCAATGAGATAAGGTTTATAAATTATTGAAAAAACGTTTCCTAAAGAACAATTTTAAGCTTACGACTATTGATGATGAGAATTATTTAAGTAGGAGATTTTTGTCGTGACCATAGTATACTTAATTATTTTTAATACTTTTTAGGTTAAATCATACTAGAGAATATAGAATCATTAGAAAAATATTTGATGAATATCGCATCATCTACTCGTGGTAAGTTTGATCCAGCATGGAATTATTTTTCTTCTTCTCAAACATCTGATAGGAATATCCAATTTAACTGTATGTTTTGCGGTAGAATATTTAAAAGGGGTGGAATTTATAGAATGAAAGAATATCTTGCTGAGTTAAGGGTAATATTGCTTCTTGCAAAAAATTACCACCTGATGTATGTGATATAATTAGAAAATATTTGCAGTAACAAGTAAAAAAGAAAAAGGAAAATAAAGAAGCTCATGATATATCATTTAGAGATGATAAAGCACCACAAGTACTAGATAAAGGAAAAAAGGAAAGCTACTGGTAATATAAATTCTTACTTTTCTTCAAGAACTACTCCTGGTTCTCAACTTAGTCTAAAAAGTGTTTTGGCTGATAAGGATGTTGTTTTACGATACAAAAGTGTAACATCCCATCACTTGTGAGAGGGTTAGAATGGTAATTGTGAGTGATTAATGAGGGTTAGAGATGCATTTTTCATGTATATGCATAAATTGCTACGTATTTATATATGGTTTTTGCACATGAAAATAATTGTACATGCATTCATGAATAATTCTGGGTATAGTTGGATTGATTGGTGAGTTTTGAGAATTTATGAATGTTTTATAGTGGAAATATTAGTGATTAGTGGAATTGAGATATTTTTTAATTTTGGTGCATTTAGGATTAACTTTTGGAAATTTTAGAAAAAAAGGAAATTAAAAGAAGCTTTAGAGATAGTTGGATTGTAAAGATGAAAATTAAGAGAGTTAGTTTCAAAGGAAACTAAGTTAGAACTTAGGTATTGGAAAAGTGACAAGTGTCACTTAGGCTTTTGTACTCTTGCTAGAAGTAGGTTACTATTCCTTGAGAATTGACATGTTAAGTCATGTCTATGTCCCTTCTTCATTATCACCTTCTTCAACTTTCTTTTGAAACACAGAGTTTTCCATAAAGTACATCCTAATATATTTTTATGCTTTCTTTTTCTTCACCGAACCCACTTTGTTAGTTGTGTCCTCTACCCTAAGAAAAAAAACCAGAAGTTAGTCATTGTATTCTATGAAATGCGTAAATTGTGTGGAGTTTAAGGCTTGAAGAGTTCGGAGTTTTCAGCAGAGAAGCAACTGGAACGTCAACCTCAAGACGTTGCCGGATCTTCCAGGCATTAGCTTCGGGAGCGACTAGTGAGTCAACCTAGATGACTTCCTAGGATTGATTTGATTTGAATTTAACTTGATTTATTACACTTCCATTATTCTTGAACTGTTTGTGTGATGTTTCTCTGGATTCCAGACCTGAGGTCCGAGGAGTTTAATAGTGGGGCATGTATTGGAAGTGCTTTGATCTACTATGAAATTCTGTATGTTATGTTTATTCTCATGAAAGTTGAATGCCAGACTTAGGTCCGATGAATGTGAGTTTCTAATTTAACATCATATGCGATATGACATAATCGGTATGTGATGCATTTCATAAAATGCATGCTCAGATAAAGGTGTTGTGACTTGAGTAGCCAGTTTGAAGCGCTTCGACGTAGAGCTTTGCTCCGTGAACTCTGATTCTGCACGTAGAGCTATGCTCTGTGAACTCTGTTCTGACTGAGCCCTATGGGCCAGTATTTATGTAAGTGATTGGCACTCAGTCACAACAATAAAAATGAACACAAGTCTCATGCATATAATATTATAAGACTGAAGATCATGAATGGTTTGTAAGGTGATATTGAATGACTATGTGACATGCCATGATATGTGAGTATCTGAACAATAAATGTATGCTTAAAATGAGTAATTGTGCAAAATGTGGTATGTGTATAAGATCCGATGAATTCATCAATGATGGTTCACTCACAGAGTTCGCAAAACTCATCAAAATTGCAACGTTGTCTTTTCAGGACTGAGAGATGACTCTAGCTACTGAGGGACTCTAATGCCTTGTAGATTTTGTTTTAGTAAGAGAAGTCATTGCTCAAAGGTCGGTCAGCTGGGATTTTTTGGGTGGCTTAGATAGATTTGATGTATTTTCCTCTTTCATGTAATACTCCTGTAACTGATTTTGTGAATGTACATATAGAACTTATTGAAAGACATAATGTAGACATTCGGTGGTTATGAAATGAAGTGAGGAAACAAAAGATTTGTGGATTTCTTATGATGCTTACAAGTGATTATAATACCATGCCATGTGAAGTGAGTGTAGTGATTGAACGTAGCATACCCTTATCCTCAGGTATGTGTCGAAATGACCTCCGGGCGCTCCGGTGCGTATCTCTAGGTAAGGGGGCACTACATCTTCCCTCTCTCTTTTCCAGAAGACCTTTCAAACTCCTTTGTTGCTGAAGTTTCAGCTTAAGAGATAAGAGAGGCTTTCTTTTCAATCAATCCGAATAAGGCCCCAGGCCTAGATGGGTTTAATGGGATCTTCTTTAAACAAACTTGGCATATTATTGGAGAGAAAGTTACTGGTGCTATTAAAGACTTCTTTGTGCATGGGAAACTCATAAAAGAACTCAATTCCACTTTTATCTCCCTCATTCCAAAAAAGGATAACCCATCCACAGTGTCAGATTACAGACCTATCTCTATCTGTAATATGGTTTATAAAGTGATTGCCAAAATTATAGAAAATAGACTGCAAGTGTCTCTCCCCCATATAGTTAGCCTAAACCAAAGTGCTTTCATTAAAAATAGTCGAATAGGGGATAACATCTTGTTGGCTCAAGAAATTTATAGGAATTACCATCTGTCTAATAACCATAAGAGATGTGCTTTCAAAATGGACTTCAAAAAGCCTATGACTCCATTCAATGGGACTTCCTCTTGAATGTCCTAGTAGCTATGGGCTTTCCTAGAAAATTCATTGATTAGATTAAAGAGTGCATATCTTGCCCTTCGTATTCAACTTTGATTAATGGATCTCCATTAAAGTTCTTTAGAGGTAAGTCAGGCCTAAGACAAGGAGACCCTTTATCCCCTTTTCTTTTCATTATCTGTATGGAAGTCCTATCTAGGAGTCTAAATGCTTGTCTAGATGGTAACCCTTCTTTCAAATACCACTGGAGGTGCAAAAATCTTAAACTCACTCACCTCTTATTTGCTAATGACTTTATGTTGTTCTGCTATGCCGATTTGTATTCAGTACAATCTCTGCTGGATTGTATACGCTCCTTTTCAGAGTTATCTGGACTGGACATGAACCTTTCTAAGAGTCAGTTCTTCTTATCCCCTGACAAGGACCATTTGACCCATCAAATAGAAATGATTTCGAGTCTCAAGAGAGGTAGTCTCCCCATAAAGTATTTGGGGGTGCCTTTCTTAATAGGAAGATTATCTAGAATGGATTGCTTTCCCTTACTAGAGAGGATTGATGTTAGGGTTAACAAATGGAACAATAAAAACCCATCTTATGCTGGTAGACTTCAATTGGTCATTTCAGTGCTTCTTCTTTTCAAGTTTACTGGTATACTCTTTTCATCCTTCCTTCTTCCATCCTAGAGGAGATAGAGGCAAAACTTAGGAATTTTCTTTAGGCTAGGAAGGTGGATTCAAAATCCCATGCTAAGGTCAAATGGACCGACATTTGTAATCCCAAAAAGGAGGGGGTTTAGGGATCAAACACTTACCTACATGGAATAATGCACTATTAGGAAATAGGGTTTGGTTTTTTTCTAATGACAACGAAGCTATGTGGGTTAAGTGGGTTCATACAATCATTTGAGAAGGAATAATTTATGGAGTACCCAATCCACTTACAATAGATCATGGAGTTGGAGGAAAATTTTATCTATGAGGGACAAAATAGGGAACCAATTTAGATTTAGGATAAGAAATGATAATTCTACTCTCCTATGGTAGGATCCTTTGCATCCAAGAGGAATCCTAAAGCACTTCTCCACCCCAAGAGTGATCATTGGGTTGGATTTAAATATGGAAGCAAAGGTTTCAGCAGTTATCAGAAACAATGAGTGGTGTTGGCAAGAAGCAAATGTTGAGATCCTTGAAAACCTAGAGCCCCTACAGTAACAACCGAACAGTTCAAAACCTGATTGTTTGGAATGGACAGCCACCCCTTCAAAAAATGCACAAATGTTTCAGCCTACAGTTTCTTGAGGCCCCCGATTCAGAGAGTCCCTTGGCATAACCTGGTTTGGCGAAAAAGGAACAGCCCTAGGTGCTCCTTCATACTATGGTTGGCTTTCCTAAGAAAGTTGCAAACCAAGGATAGACTCCTCTATTTTGACACCCCAAACTATTGTTCTTTTTGCTACATAGATAATGAAACAACATAACATTTATTCTTTGAACGTTCCTTCTCTAAAACTGTTTGGGTACATTACCTTAATCATTTCCATATAAGCCTCCCATATCAGATAAACCTCCTTTCCATTCCCAATTGGTTGAGCCAGGCACCAAATATCTGAACCAGTGGCCTTAATGTTTTTCCTATCCTCCTTTTAGTAACAGTTTATAACCTTTGAAAGAAAGGAATACCCGAACCTTCAAAGATGAAGCCTTAGTAGTGGGGAGCTTAAACTCCAGAGTGATCTTCCAAATTATGGAGCAGCTCAACTCAAACATCGAGAGAAGGTAATGGTAGGAGAAAATTATAAACTAACAATACATCTGCATTTTTTTGGTTGCAGGTCTGCAAAAGGAAGGTATCAACACAGATACATCAATGATGGTTCTGCAGTGATGCTCAAAATCCAAGCAGCAGGAAAGTTGCACCTTTCAGATATAGACAAACAAGTGATATTAGAGGGACACTGTCAGTCACTTCTTCTTAGCTTTCTTTTCCAAGCATGCAAAAGGAAAGGTATCAAATCTACCTTTGCAACTGACGACAGAAGGGAAGCCAATCCCAGAACCAGTCAATGCCTCCAATTCAGCAAACATGGACCTGGCAGGGAAAATTCATAACAACAGAAATGATGTTTCCACAAATATATTCACAGCATGAGAGCATCTTCTTTTGGAAGGAGAAGAAAAAACAGGACAGAAAGCTAGGTAATTAGAGGAACATTAACAAGCCCTTCATTTTAGTTCGTAAGGTATACTATTCAGCATCTTTTCTAGAAGAAGTCTGTACAGAGGCACTGTGAATTGTGTGTTATGTTTTATGTATTGGGGAGATGAACAATGTTTTAAGTTCTTGGTAGGAAGGTTCTATTAGAGTAAGGAAGGGGGTTTTAAGTGGCAAGGAAGTGTTGTAGCTTCCTTGGCCATCTCTGCAGATTTTCCTTTAGGTAGACAAGAGACTACTTTCTAGCAGTCTCCAAAGATGTACATAACTTTATATTTTGTATAAAAATCAATTGAATTACCAAAAAAAAACTCTTGTCTTCCTCTCTCTTTTTTTTCTTCTTGAACAACCTCAAAATCCCTCTAGAAAGCTTAGAAAAGATGAAATCCTAGCTCCTTAAAGCTTAGAAAAGATGAAACCCTAGCTCCTTTCTCTCTTCCTTCTTTCTTCTCCACGACACTCTCTCTCCCTTTCTTTCTTATTTCCATTTCTTCTTCTTCTTAGAACAAGAAAACACTTTTCTTCTTCCTTACCCTTAATGAGTGTAAAAAGTCCACTTTTCCCTTCCTTTAGATCCTTATGGCTTTTAAACTTAAGTGATCTTCCAAAAATGCCCCTTTTACCTTACCCTCTTATTAATTTAATTCTACTAACCAAAGTAATAAATCCTACTAACATTAACATACTAATTAACTCAAAAAATTAATTAATCTATTAAAATCTCAAATTTTATTTAAATCATGCTTAATAATAAATTAAAAAAAAATCGGGGGCGAACAAAAGGCATGAGTATAATGGGAATGAAGATGTTTATATGATAGTAGTTGTGATTCAAAGGAGTTGAATAATATGTGTTAAGTAAAGGTGAATGAGAATTGGATATTATGAGAGCTTACTGCTAGAAAAGAAATGACAAGTAATTGAATTATAATATTAGCATAACCAAGTGTTCTTGAGGTGTAAACCTAAGAATAAGCTAGACACTTACAAATGATAAGGTTTGATTGATCAAGAGACGTGATTAAGGAAACATACTCGAAATAGTCAAATTGAGCATGCATTATACATTACACCTATACATATATGTACAATTGAATGTTTACGTGATTGTGCAATTAATAATGTGTGTGCAATATATGTATTGCATAATGTTGATATACAGGATAGAACGTCCGCATCCAGATGTTTTCGGATTAAGGAAGCAAATGCTAATTTGGAGCGTACTGTGAGTCGACCTAGATATTCTCATTTTTATTGTTTGTTCTGTTTTTAAAATTCTGTATTGAATTACTATATAAATGTGATTATTTTGATTCCGTACATTGATTGTCTGACACGTTTGATGTATGAAATACATATCGGAAGTGCTCATTGAATGTAAATTTGACGAAATAAGTGATTCTCAATGTATATGTTGAATGTTAGACTAAGGTCCAAAGACAAATGTGAATGAGATTGTGATAGAGAATGTGAATGTGTAACATTGAGCACATTTGATTGATTGAATACATGTGATGCGTTTCATTACATGAATGCATGATAATATAAAGGCAGTTGTGACCGGAGTGACCAGTCTGAAAGAGCTTAAAGTTCGGAATATACATTAGAGCCATAGGCTCAGTTGCTAATGCGCTTGGTATCCACAAGGGATATGAGACAATATCTTAAACAAGCCCGGTATCTACAAGAGATATGGGCCAGTAAAAAGGTACTCGGTCACGACAATAATAATTGGAAGTGAGTCTCATGTACGTTGCATATATAATTGATATGTATGTTTTAAATTATCGAAATGAACTGTTTGATTGCTCTAAATATGAAATGTGAAAATCGTGAGCAAAAGAGTTTTGTGATGCTACATAATGATAAATGAAATTATGTGAAATATGTGATTGTATAAGTTGATGTGTTATGTGATTGAATGAACCATCGAGAATGGTCCACTAACTGAGTTCGCAAAACTCAACCCAAAATTTGCAACATTTTTCAGGCTGAGAGAAGATCTCCAGTTAGACAAATTGGAGTCTAGCCACTACATTCGAATAAGAGATAGAGGTCAGGATCAGTTCGTATCTATATAGATTTTTCTATTAATTTTTGTATTAAAGAATGTATTTCGCAATTATTATACCATGTGTATCTGAACAATTTTGTTTTGTAATAACTTTCTAAATTGGGAAATGTTTGTAAATGAGATTGATCAATGAATGTAATAAAAATTGTGATTATGATGTTATGAAAAAGAAATATCGGCCCAATTTGATTTGTGGCTTTCTGTAATATGTGTGTGATGCGTGACAAAAATTGTAATAAGTATGATTGACTGACTATTCTAGCATACCACCTTAGTAGAGTATGTTCTCGAATATCTTCGATAAGTTCGGAGATAAGCCTTATGAGAGTGAGGTGCTACATTATGAGTCCTATCTTTATTTATAACTCACCTTATTCTTATGCCTCTTTTCGATATGAGATTACTCCACTTGTAAATTTTCAATAAAGAAAATGAGTATGTGTTTCATATTAAAGGATGATAGGTGAGGATAATTTTGAAATTAAGGATTTTATATTTGATAAATTTTGTGAAATTACGACCTTTTTTAACTCACTAGTGCCACGTGAACTCACATAGCACATGTGACATTAATAAATCTCGCACAAAAAAGATCATATTTCCTCTTTTAAATTTTGTCCTTATCAAATACATAAGTGGTAGATAATTTCTCTAGCATTTATGTATTATCCAACATACATGCCTATATAATATTTGTAATTATAGTGTTTTGAAGAATATTATAATTTACTCATATTATTTATGAATCATGATCAATTTGTTTTTTACAATATATTATTTTAAACGATTTTGTTGTTTCAAGCAGATATTAACTTAAGCATGTTTCATAAATATATTTTTTTTTCTTTTGTAATATAGATAAAGTTTTGAGAAAAGATTGATAGTTCTTTGTACAATTTTTAATTAATACTTGTTTCTATATTTCAGTTGATTTGTTAAGTTCCACCACTATTTTTGTCTCTAGTTAAAAACTCCTTTATATTTTTATAACAATAAAAAGAAAAATTTGGACGTAAGGGAAAAATTAGGATTGGTATTTGTAAAAATACCAATTTTAAATTTAAAATAGAGATACAATTTTAGTACCTGTCAAATATGAAATTAAAAAGATAAATATAGTTCTACTTTTTTAATCAGTTTAGGAACTTCAGGATTTAAAGCATTTCAAAGGTCATTTTCTGTTAACAAGCGGTGATGCTCAGAAGTAAATTAGCGCAGTTATGTTTATGCTCATTGAGCATTCTTCTGTTAAAGTTTACATCATACAATTGAATGTGAGTTGTTTCTCAGCCAATGTAGGGTTTGTTTCAGTCTGTCATTTAGATTTTGAAAACCATAAGAAAGCATTTGTCATCAATGTCATTAATTAGTCCCCATTGAATGGACCGTCTAAAAATACATAAAACTATAGGAGTAATTGTATGCATTTGTCATCAATGTCATTAATTAGTCCCTTGTGAATGGACCGTCTAAAAATACATAAAACTATAGGAGTAACTGTATGCATGAATGTCAATCCAATCAATATATAAAATATTTAATGAATATTCTGACTATATGTAGAAAGTGAAAGAAGCACGTGCTGAATTTAGGCCAGGTTTTTGACCTGACCCCACTGTTAGCTGCCAATATGGAAAGTCAGCCTTAGCCTTCCTCCCTATGCTAAACTATTATCGTTGTGTACTTTTTTCTTGTACTGGACCCTGCCTAGATCCAATTTCACGGAATTAAATATTACAATCCACTGTCCAAGCACATGGGTTCGTCCATTTTTATTTTTATAACAACTTAACTATTGGTTTCTTCTACTTTGTCAACATAAATTTGTTTATGAGAGCAGTTCTTCCAACTTTCTATCCAGAAGATACCTTCATGGATTGTAGAGATTCTTGGGTGTATGTATGACTTTTCGTGTACATGTGATTAACTAAGACAAAGATGAGATTATGATGCATGAAGAACATTAAAAACATCTGACAAGCATCAGAGGATTACGTCCTTGCATACGCATTTGGTGTATTTGATCACTGATCCAAGCCATCTTCTCCTGCTCTTAGACCTGCTCTGCTAGGCAAAAAATAAAAAATTTAAAAAAAAGAAATAGCAAATATCATTAGTAGTTGAAATTAAACAAACTAAAATTCTCTGATTAAAAACTGTTTTTGTATCCATCTCACCAAAAAAAAATTATATATTTCACACCATTTATCATACAAATACCAATAATGAATTGTAATAATGCTTATCATAGTGCAAGTTTTACCATTTTAAGAATATCTTGACAGTTTCAATTGACCAAAGTATACGAGATCAATTCCTTCTTTTCGGTAGAGTGATATACGAAAACGGGAACAATCACTCTATTATATTGGCGATTTTATTTAATCTTATCTAAAATATTTTTACATATGAGTTTAAGATATATAGAGAACTTATGTATTCTTGACCTAGATGACCACGAAAGTATGAACTTTGACATAATGTCCAATGGAGATATTGGGTTAAATTCGAGATTTAGTTGTGTATGAATAACACCTTTTTATGTGTTGAAGTAGAACCGTATAAGCCCAAAAAGGTGCGAGGGCTTAGGATTTCCTTTCGTTTGAAGTATCTAATTTAAGGCACCATTTATTCTGTCAACGGAACTCCGATTACTTATCCTTCAAGACTTTTCAATTCTTTTGCAATTAGCTACACGCCATCACGCTTCATAGCCAATGACATAACACCCAACCGGATCGATCTCCTCAAGAAAAAGAAAGGCACATAAGCCAGAGAATATCCCATTAGATCTCAGCAAAAAGGGCATTATTACTAGTCAATACATGCAATGAGAAACCAGCTGATAACATCAGAAATCAGGTTTTAATAGGCAACTCTAACTAGAACCCTTTTCTCTGCCAATTTCCAATTTAACATGTCTTTAAAGGATGCATACTCAAAATTTGCAAATGCAATGTCCTTCTCCTCCTAATAATCTAGCATACATAATTTTAACTATCACACTAAAATCAGAGAAATGGTCCGACTCAGGAGCATTACTAGATTACATACGAATCAGAGAAGGGGAAAAGGGAGGTCCTATGAAGGTACCCAACAAGAGCTTGCATAATTGATTCGACCCTTCCATCCCTGCAACATCCAGTCATTTTCTTGGTCGATTACAAAATCCTTGTGGTAGCCTGCCTTGAGCAAACTCCTGAGCTTTTTCATCAGCATCTCATCCAATGGCAGTGACTTGAACCCTGCCTTCATAATCCTACCCTGCCACTGCTTGCATGTCTCAGGCCTCTCAACCCTCTCCAAACCCTCGCATGCCACAGCATTCATAGCCTCCCGCCCGACGAACTCCGTCTCTATCATCAGTCTCTCTGGATCATCGCGAGGTACAGTACAATCCCACATATCAAACATTGATGAGAAGTGGAAAAGTGCCTCCCGGAATCTTGTCAGAAAGAATGGTGCATTGTAGGATCCATTCATCACAGAAAGAACAAAAATGTCTGGTTTCATCTTCCTGATTAAGGCAAGGACTGCATCCCTTGGGCAGCTCACTTCATCAGTTTCATCATGCAAGTGCTTGAACCGAGATAGACAATTAACTGCAAGCACCTCATCTCTAGTAATTTTCAAGTCCTCAATTGGGATTTTCTCCCAGTGCTGTGCAGGAATGGGATTGTACTCGAACGGAACATTGAAGCGTTCGCAATATTTAGCCAGGCGGCGTCCTGTCTCCTCAATTCTTTCTGCTGGCCGGAGACCACGTTGGGGCAGCTCAATGCCTGTAATTCGTAGCTTGGGAGGACCGCCTGGTCTGTAGGAGAGTTTCTGGATCAGCATAGGCCATTGGTAACCATAAAGCACACCGAAGTCAACAATGTGGAGAGTTGATGCTTTTTCAGCTGCATGGAGAATCATTTTGTTTGCAAAGAAAATTGAGAACCTCTTATACGGGCAAGCATTAAGCATAGTTTTATAAGTTTTTAATATATCAGCAGCTGTTGTCCTCTTTGTAGTCAGGGAAGTGAAGAAGGTTTGGAAGTCGATGCTACTTCCCGCCATTCGTGCCTCAAGACCGTTGGCAAAAAAATGGGCTAGTCTCTGAGACCCATCACCAGTCCGTGAAGAATGCTGCCTAATTTGCTTCAACAATTCATTAGCAGTCCTGAAGTCATTAGCAGAGACACTTTGTGCACAGAGAATCAGAAGACTCCTTAAGTCCACAGTTTCCTTCTTGCCATCCTTTCGAGCTCGAGTTTTTCCACCATTCGACCCATTCCCTTGGTGATCATCTGCTGACAACTGCTTCCTTGCACCATCTTCCTTGGCTTTGTCGAAGCAGAAAGATGCCGGCTCTGCTCCACAGTTCCAAAGCAATACCTTATCAAACATTTCCGACAATTCACCATCTTCAACGTTCCCAGCCGGCTGCTTGTAGCTCCTGCGTTGTTCTACTTCTGAATCTTCTCGGTCATGATTCTTTCTACCCCTTGATCCTTCTTCACGTGACCTCTCCGTCTTCAACTTCTCCTCTTTCACTACCACTTTTGGACTCTCTTTCTTCTGTACCATAGTTGGTACGTTGCTTTCCGGATCTATAACCAGTCGAGTAGTTTTAGGAAGGAACTTGTTAGCTTCCTCTAACCCTTTCTGGAACTGCAGCACAGACTCCGTATCATTGAACATATTTCGCACCATCTCACTCGCAGAAGAATTGTTAAGCCCACCGCTCCTAGTGGTATGAGTAGTTGATGGGTCAGCAGAGAATTGGGTATTGAACTGGAAATAGTAATCTTCAGGAAGATAGATTTTCTGTGGAGATGGATTCACATCTTGCACCTTTCGTTTCGATTCAATCACATCTTGAACATTGCCAACCCAATGAATATCAACAAAATCTCGGGTACCAGTGCTAGTCATAGTACTAAAGCCATGACTGGTGTCTGCCACTGATAGACTATCTGGGCTTTCATGGCTTAGAGAAGTCGGAGAAGAATTAGGAGACAACAAATATTGCTCGCCAATTGCATCAAATAACGACCTCTCCGTGTCTCTTAAAGCCAAGGGATCGAACATAAAAGGCTTGTTCTCCATGTTCTCATCCATAAGCATCTGACCTATGAAGCTGAGAACAGGATCGGAAGAATCATTATCATGCGAGGAAGAGATGGCTTCTCCCTCTGGACTCCATCCTGTTGAAGAACCCGAGGAAGTTTCAAGTGGGCTCAAACTTTTAGAAGCAGCAAGTGATTCTTCCCCAGGGCTTGATATGGAGGATTTAATAAAACTACCAGGATCTGGATCGGGTGGGTCAGAAAGAACATCCATGAAATTGAAAGCTGGGGACGGGACATCAAATTTGAAATCATTTTCCATGTTGAAAAACTGATCTGAATATGGGAAGACGGTCTGTTCCTCTATGTTGTACCCGAGGGTGTGATCAGAGAAATCTATGTGATTATGCTCCATGATCATCAATCAGCTTCAAATCCTAAGCAAGTCAAAGTTAACCTCGAATGATCTAGTACAAGTTCCAATAAAAGAATCTTTCAAGCTAAAGAGGCAAATTTTATGACTGAGAAATCATCGATGCCAGAAGAACTCGGAGACCCCGTCAAGAACACTAGCAGAGAGAGCAGAAGAAGCTTAGGAAAGTATCATTTAAGGTTAAATGTGAACATAGAAGAGACGAAGGCCAAGAAAGAAGACAGATCTCAGAGAAAGGAAAACACATCCAAAAAAACAACACAAGGGGGTTAAAATTTGAAAACCTTTAAATATCCATCGTCACCTGTGAAGAAAAAGGAAATTAAGACTCGACGGAAATGATTGAAAGTGAAGATCTAAAGGCCAAAGTACAAAAGGAAAAGGCAAAACTTGGAGAGAATGGTACTATATCTATAAATCTTTGAATTGGTAAAGAGAGGAAAATAAAGGAACCGACCTTGAATGATGTTGTCAGCCATCCCATAAATGTTAATTCTCAGGGGAGAGGATATGATGACTTTCTGACACGAAGAGAAAATACATGGAAGGTGCGAGCTTAGGACACAGAGTGCTGGTTTTGTCCACCGGAACTATTACGTTGCGTTTGGTTAGTATCTCTGGTAGCTGGAGACGGAATAGAATAAAACGGAACAGGACAGAACGGAACAGAAACTGGGAATAAAGAGTTGTTTGGTTGATGATAGACAGAATAGAGAATCTTGTCTCCGTCTCCAGGACAGATGTGTTTGATTGTAGGGGACAGAGACAAAAAATAGTGCAAATGACAAATATGCCCCTAATCTTTAATATGATTAGGAAGATGTAATTCAATTATATTTTTATTATGAATGGTTTGTAATTCAATAGTTTGTATTATTATTATGATTATGTCTAATTAATATTATTATTATATAATTTGTATTTATTATTATTGAAATATATTATTATTAATATATTTATATAATTTGTAATAATA
>JANZLC010000008.1:31781911-31796877 GCA_026413385.1 Erythroxylum gracilipes | reverse complement strand
CTAAGGTATCAGCCTCCCTTTGAAGAGCTGAAATTCTACTCAAGATAGGTCGACCAAAAAGACCATATACTCGCCCTGTGACTCGATCCCAAACATGGGACCATAACAGTTATCTTGCAGTATTTCTAGGAAAAAAGAAAGTTTCCTCTTAACATCCCAGCGTGGTGATCTCCAACCCATGTACATAGTAAAACTTGCAGCAAACATAATCAAGGCTGAGAAACAGGGACTCCCAATTAACATAACATTTGACCTTCATGAAATCCAGAATGATTATAACAGCCAACTTGAGCATTTTATTGAGAATGCACATTTCTATCTCAGTTGTGCCACTAGTTTGACTATGTCATCAAAATTGCATAATGCATAGATAACAAACCCATCAAAAAAATTTACCATGCTAGTATGCTTCACGATAAGTATGTACATTGTTAGACAACGAAAAAGTGTAGCTGCTGTTTCTACCACTAGGCGCAGTTTAAGCAGAAGCAAGTTCTGAGAAAGAATATATAAGGGTTCAGCCAATAGCTCCAATATACATGCACAACCTGCAATTTGAAGTGAACTGATATCAACATTACTGGAAGGAGAACAATAATAAACTGAGTTAAATAATATTGTAATAGATCAAAGAAATCTGAATTGGATAGCAATTTATTTATTCATTTATGAATGAAGAATAGCCAATTGAAATACTTATCAACAACATCAGGTAATAAAACACAAATAGCTTGATGGGGAACTTAATAAACAAACAAGTTATCTATATGGTTTTCTCTAAAAAATCAACTAAAAGCACCAATAAGGCGTAAGTTGAGCATGTATTCTGGTGACAATAGTATATTCTTGAGAAGTACTGAAAGAAAGTTTTAACTTTTTACGTTCAGAGCCACAAATTAGATGTCTAAAAGTAATCAGAGACATGAGTGATAATCAAAGAGCATGTGAAGACAGAAAACCACAATAATTGAAGCACCAAAGCCAATGACAATACGTTACCATTAATCAAGATAGCTTGAGCATACGGATCTGATGGACTTAAGCCTTGCCACCAGAAGACAAAAACACATGCCGCAATTGTGATGACTATTCCCAAAGGGGGAGTCATCCAGGCCACTTTTAACAACTTAGTCCCATATTCTTTACTTGAAGAACCATCGCTGCATCGTAAGATAAATATGAAACAAAAGCATATCAAGGAGGTATAACACAATCACGTTTTCTTCAAGGAAATTAACTTGAAAATATTCTTAATTATCAGCAACTTTTCAGCATTTGTCCCGTAAATGGCAGGACCCGGCATAATTTACAACAGTTTAGTTTGCCCCCATAGCCTACACAATACTAAATTGCAGAGAGGGGTAATCCTGCAGCGTCACTTATAGATGGCAAACAGTATATGATGTAGGATTTATAGCAGAAGACAGTACCATTGAATGTCAGCCCTCATGCAAGCTCGTCGGAAGCCCTCCCGACTAAGAAACAAGACGCAGGTTACAAACAGATGGAACTGTACGGCGTACAGCTGCATACGTCAGAGAGAAAATGGAAGTTCATCAATGGAGAAACAACTTAAAGGAGTAAGAATTAGAAGGGTAAGAGTGAACAATTGATTGGGATTAGATACCGCGTAGTCCTCTGCCGTAAGGTGCCTCACGATCCACGAATTGAATACAAATGGAATTCCTCTGGACAAGAACTGCGTAGCTAATCTCACCACCCCCCAACAACAATAATCATGGAAATAAGATTGGCAATCTCAATAAACGCAACAGAGACCAAATTATGAAGAATCCTTTTAACTTACACATAGGATGATCCTTTTAACTTACACAGAGGATGAACCCATCCGGTAGGAATGAATGGCGGCGTGAAGTTGTGGAATGGATTGAGGAAGAATTGAATTAGGGTAATTGGTGGGTTTGTATGTGTGTATATATATATATATATATATATATAATGGAAAAATTGTAATTACTATATAACGAGTAAACGGGTATGGGGGTGGTATCCCCATACTTGCCCCATACCCAACGGGTATTTTTGTTAACCCCCCATATCCGCCCCACGGGTAAAAATTTGCTCCCCATACTCACCCCCATTCGGGTAATTTTATCGGGTACCTATCGGATTCGGGTACAATTGCCATCCCTAGAGAACACAAGTTGAGATACAACTGTGTCTCATGCTATATTACTTTTTGAATATTGTCCCCATCATAAGGTCTCTTTCTAAGCCATGTGTCTAGTTGTCTTCATCTCTTGGTGGTCTGGAAAAGGTTATGTGCTAACACACAATCATGTGTAGTCAAAAATTGTGTTTTCTTCACATTATTGCTTGAAATCCTCTTTAATTCTTAACAAAGCACATCCTAGGCAACATCTTCTGAATTTCCCAAAAATACAACATAAATTGAGTAAAATAAGGTAATTTTTAAACATAAAAAGGCAAACTAGTAGTAAAATAATGTATATTTTACATACATTAACTAAGATCCAATCCAAATGATGAGACCCATAAGCAGTTAAGCAAGAAAGCATTGGCCAAGTGTATTAACTCCTTAGGAATTCATATCTCCCTGTTAAGACAAAAGTACAAAAAACCAATGGTTGAGGGAAAGAAATAAGAATACCAAAGGATTTTATAATGCATTTCTAACTGGAAGAAATTTTAATAAGATTGTCTTATTATAACATTTAGAAGGAATAAACGAAAAATTACTTATTAACAACTTTTCAAAAAAACTATTTATTAACAAATATATATTTTGATATGTTTTTAATTATTTTCATTTTCAATTCAATAATTGATACTTAAAAATATTTCATAAACAACTATTTAAAAATTTGAAATTTATACAATATTTTAATTTTAAATATATTTATTAAACAATTATCAAATTAAAATTTTTTAACAAATATTTTTAAATTTTAAGTTTAAATTATAAAATTTAAATGATTTTATTATATTATGTATCATTCTTATTAATTAAATAATTAAATAGAACATAGTTATTTAATGGTAAATTATAATATGAAAAAACCAAAAAATAAAAAATTATAATTTTCATAAGTTATGAAAGTTAGAAGAAATTAAATTAAAAATAAACAAGTCCAATAAACAAGTTTTTTTTACTTAATTTAAAAATGAAACAAAATAATTACAGGAGAACCGAGCAAAACCTTAATTTATGATTACTTTAACAGTTGCATCATGCTTTTCTTATCTCTATCTTTCCTCTAACTCTTTTCTCAATATTTTATTTTTTCAAATTGAAAAAAAAAACTATTCTCTTTTCAATTTAAATCAACAAGCTTGTACCATGATATCTCTATGGATACGTTCATTTTCCTTTTTAATGATTAGGAATGAATACCAATAAAAAGGAATTATTCTCATTTTCTATTATCCTTAATCCTATGACCAAATTTTATAACTTAATAAGCACATAAAATAGGAAGAAAAGTTTATGACCTAATTAGAAAGATTTTTTTTTTACATAAACATGTTTGTGAGAAATTAATCCTAACCAAGTAAAGAGTTACAATTTCACATTATTATATGGAGTTACAATTTCACATTATTATATGGTTTCCTATTAAATCAGTAAGTTGGAGAGAGTTAGTTATAAGTTAGCTAGGTTAGCATAAATTTTTACGGAGGAAGGGAAGTTTGTTATAGCTGTTATGTTTTTTGTTTTTCTTATAATGCTCCTAGTAGCTTGTACTATATATATATCAATCATTGTATTCTCATTTGAATTAATCGAAAGCATTTAAAAAATTCTCATTCTCATTTCCTTTTCGTATACATCACAATACTCTCATAATTATGCTAGTTTATATGGTATCAGAGTCGGATGATCAAAGCCATTATCCTTGATTCCTGTAAGTATCTTTCTCTTCTGAAGCTTTCGTTGATTTCATATTTCTCTTACCTATTAAAATTTTTCTTCACATTCTTGCTGATAATTCTTCTTTTTCAAGTTTCTGATCATTGTTTGATATTGTTATTGTTCTTCACTTTGCTAGAAATACAAAAAATTCTTCTATCTTTTTTAAGCTAATTCTTGATTCAACAGAAACACAATTCTTTTCCAATCATGGCTTCTATTCCTGTTGGTTCTTCACATTCTAGTCCAGTAAACATTGATCAAAATAATCACTTAGTTCTTTATGCCTCTAATCATCCTGAAATGCTTTTATTTTCTAAATGTTTTGATGGTTCTAGTTATGGTTCATGGAAAAAGGCTATGATGATGCCTTTGTCAGCTAAGAATAAGATTGATTTTATAGATGGTTATTGTCCTAAGCCAAATGATTTTTTACCATTGCTGAAACAATGGTTAAGGTGCAATAACATGGTTTCTACTTAGATTTTGAATGTTTTGACTAAGGACATTGGTGATAGTGTTCTTTACTATAATACTATAAGGGAAGTGTGGCTTGAAGTTGAACATAGGTTTAGACATTTAAATGAGACACTTCTTTATTAGTTGCATAAGGAACAAAGTGGCAATATTCAGAATACAAGTGACATTGCTAACTATTATACCAAACTCAAGAGAATCTGAGATGAGTTGGATTCTTTGATCAATTATCCTGTGTGCACTTGTGCTTCTGTGTATGCAAGAACCAATTTGTTGAGGATCAGAGATTGATGCAATTCTTGATGGGACTTAATAGCAATTATAAAGATATTAGAGGAAGTGTTCTTATGATGAAACCATTGTCATCTATCTTAGAAGCTTATGGGTTACTTTTGTAAGATGAAAGATAAAAAGGCATTAGTTCAGTTACTCAATTTGCATCAAATTCAAGTATTTTAATGTCGGGACTACAAGGATGTCTCGTGGAACTTATGGACAATATCCTAAATATTAAAAAAATGAATGGAAGAAGGGTTCTATGGTATAAACTGCATAATAAGGAGAAAGGGAAAAGAGTAACAGCATGTGATCCAACTTATCAAGAAGATTTTGGGGTCAATTTTTTTGATGATGCTTCTGCAGAATCTTTTAGATTTCAACAACCAAACCTAGTTCAATAGAATGTTTCAGCTCATAATTTCTCACCAAAGCAGGTCAATCAAATCTTAACTCTAATTAGCAACATGCAAGTTCAGAATAAAGGGGCAGCAAACTCCAATATTGGGCCAGCTACAACTTATTCTAGCTTTGTAGGTATCCTGGCTTATACATCTCAAAATTTTGCTTCTAAATGTCATTGTTTCAAATGTTCAATAACTGTTGGTCATTCCTGGATCATTGACACTGCTATTAATGATCATATGTGTCCTTATCAAAACTCTTTTACTAGCTTACACAAATTGCATCCACCTCTTCTCATTACACTTCTGAATGGACATTCAAATTTTTTTTTCAAGCTGGAAATGTTCCTATCTTACCTACTTTTGTCCTTGAGAATGTTTTGTATATGCCTCAGTTTCAATACAATATACTCTGTTAATAAGCTAACCTCTCAGCTAAATTGTGTTGTTCTCTTCATAAGATCCAATTGCATAATGCAGGCCCTTTCCATAAAGAGGCCATTGGATCTTAATGAAGCATTGGGGGGAATGTATCTTTGAAGGTTTCCATAGCAACTTATAAATCTTCTAACTCTTCCAAACACACGGAACTTGCTAGTTTTTCTTGTGCTGAATTCAATTCTTGTAATCCTATTTATCCAAAAACCTAGCATCATAGGTTGGGCCATTTGTCTTTCAATAAGATCAAGTGTTGGTCTTTGTTGGAATGTAATGAACACAAGCTTTCTTCTTTGCATTGAGATGTATGTACTAAAGCAAGACAACATAAACTTCCTTTTCCCAAAAGTCATATTCACACTTCCAAAAATTTTGAATTAATTCATGTTACTTTGTGGGGTGCATATGCCATTCCTACTCATGATGGATTCTCTTATTTTCTTACCATTGTGAATGATTACAATAGGGGTACATGGACTCACGTGATGAGAAATAAAGGTGATGTTTTTTATTTGACAATTTCCTTTATGAATATAGAAAGGCAGTTTGATGCTAAGGTGAAGATCTTGAGATCTGATAATGCTTTAGAGCTAGGAAAGAGCAAAGAAGTTATAGTTTTCTTTAACACCAAAGGCATTATACATCAAACAAGTTGTGTTGATACCGCTCAGCATAATGGTGTTGTTGAAAGGAAGCATAAACACCTTTTAGAGACCTCTAAAGCTCTCTTATTTCATTCACATGTTCCTGTTAAATTTTGGGGGGAATGTGTTTTGACGATAACCTATCTTATTAATAGGTTTACTTCCAAAATCTTGAAATGGAAAACTCCTTTTAAGCTTTTCTATGGTGCATTGCCTCCTTATTCTCATGTTAAGGTGTTTGGTTGTCTTTGCTATGCTTCAACTCTTAAAAGAGGAAGAGACAAATTCCAAGCAAGAGCTTCTCCTTATCTTTTCCTAGGTTATCTATTTGGGAAGAAGGCTTACAAATTATATAACCTAAACACCAAACAATCTTTGTTTCCAGAGATGTTTTCCATGAGAATGAGCTTTCTTTTCATTCTCTACTTTAGATTTTTCTACATTTTTCCCTTCATAAAATACATTTGTTGAGTCAAATTCTTATTTTTCTACTATACCTACTCCTACAAATCATTCACCTTCTCTTGCTTTTATTATTTCTTCACCTTCTCCTGTGGTACCTTCTCTTGATTCAATTGTTCCTAGACGCTCTACTAGAACTCATATTCCACCCTCTTATCTCAAGAACTATGTTTGTAGCACTTCTCATCTTTCTTCTATTGCAAACTGCAATTTTACTTTCACTTCCTACTATAAACTTCAATCTTCTCTTTGTTTTTTTTTTCTTTTTGGTCTTTCTTCTTCCAACCCACAGTTACTTGATGCTATTGATGTTCTACATGAACCATATAGTTATGAAGAAGCAGTCAAATATCCTGCTGGCAAAAAGCTATAAATAAGGAATTTTAATCTCTTGAAGCCAATCATACTTAGGAAATTGTTGATCTTCCACATGGAATGAAACCTACTAGTGCTAAATGGGTTTACAAAGTGAAGTATTTGAAGGTTTTGTTGAAAGATGCAAAGTTAGATTGGTTATTAGAAATTGTACTCAAAAGGTAGGTATTGACTACACGGAAATTTGTGTAAGAATCATTTCAAACTTTGAGATCATTTGAAGTGTCTCTCTTATGTGTAGTTATATAATATGAGAAAATAAGTGAATATATAATTCTCAGTTCATAATTAAAGCTATATATTATCACTAAGACTTTATCTTGTAATTGAGATGTAATTTCATTATATATATTCCTCAAAGAGGTTCGCCATGTTGGCGATGGCTGTAACTTGGATGAGAAAATAAGTGAATATACAGTTCTCGATTCATAATTAAAGTCATGGTCACTAACACTCTATCTCGTAATTGGGATATAATTTCATTATAGATATTCTTGAGAGAGGTCCGTCATGTTGGCAATGTGGATGAGAAAATAAGTGAATATGCAATTCTCGATTCATAATTAAAGCTATGATCACTAAAACTTTATATCGTAATTGAGATATAATTTCATTATGTATATTCTTGAGAGAGGTTCATCATGTTGGCGATGGCTGTAGTTTGTTCATTGGTCTTTACCCCACGAATGCGTAGTGCCAATCCTCTAAGACAAGTTACTATGTAGAATGATACCAAACCTGAAAGATGCTAGTTGTCCAGATCATAGTTAACAAGACAGGTTAGCACGTAGAATAGTCATAAACTACTTTTCTTTACTACTTCGAAACCTTAATCCCGACGTAGCTTAAAGCCTTTAACCTTTTTTTTTTTTTTTTCCCCTTTCCTTTTACTATTATGATTGATACGGTAATGTATCAGCTAGTCAAAGAAAAAAGTAATATCATAAATTGAAGGATGATCTGGCCAGAGGCATGCCTTCGTTGTTATTTTTATATTATATGGACCCCAAACCAAATTTATTAAAACGAATATCTATCTATCTAGAAGTTGGACGTTAAAGTGGCCTTAATTTTTACCTAATGCAATGCAACTTCTTTTCGGTACGAACCTATTCATAATTCCCTGAAGCAACATATCTCAACCTATATGATTCTAAATTAGCATCCTAATATTGTAGAAATATTACAACAAACATCTATTTTATAGTCCTTTGATTTATACTAATTTTGAAATTCGGTACTTCTATTTTATCTTTTTTTATTCCAAAATTGTTTGTCAAGGACGAATCTATTACAGTTGTGGTGTTAGAGTATCTTGTATTGACTAAACATGAAAATATTAACGGGTTTATAAGTGGTAATGGTCAACTATCTAAATAATTAGTTCTAGTTATTTTGGCAATGGTTGACTCAAGCCTAATTCTTGTTAATAGGTTCTACACTCTATCCATATTAAAAATTCTAATATGATATCATGATAGGTTTGGTTCGGATTATTAATTTCTCAATTGTCTATCAGAATATCCAGTCTCAGCGACCCAGTCCTATTACTACTGTGCTTATTTTAAGTGACAATCGAATGTTCAGTCCCAATTATACTTGAGAGCGAGTGTTAAAGTATTTCGTATTAACAAAACATGAAAATGTTAAAGTGTTTATAAATAATAAGGATCAATTATTCAAATAACTAATTTCTAATTATTTTGACAATAATTAACTCTAAGCTTACATTTTATTCATATTAAAAATTAAAAAAAAGACCGAATACTATCAACAATTTTCTTTTATTTCATCTATTTATTGTAAACTTTGTGGATAACAGCTGTTCGTTGAGATCAAATGAAACAGATGATTTGAAATGGGAGAATAATAAGCAATTCTTGGGTCAAACTACGGAAACCAGTGCGCATGCTTCTCAAATCTTCCTCTGTTATGCGACTAGTCAAAGCCTGTCTTTTCTTTCTAAAAACTTGAGACGCAAGTATACCACCATAGTTCAGCCCTCGCAAAAAGAAAAAACAAAACCTATGAAACCAGTGCGCATGCTTCTCAAATCTTCCTTTGTTATGCGATAAGTCAAAGCCTGTCTTTTCTTTCTAAAAACTTGAGAAGCAAGAATCTAAAAACTTGAGAAGCAAGAATACTACCATATTTTAGCCCTCGCAAAAAGAAAAACCAAAACCTGACTTTGACTCAATTAAGGTGTTCCCATGTTTTGGTTTAGCTGTTTCTTAGAAAAATGATAAACTTGTGAATATAGTTCATGTCTCTCGTCAATATCACGTTGCATATCTCACTCACTTGTCCCATTCTACTTGCTTTCAACCTTATCTTATACCTTATCTGCTATGACTATGAATACTCAGTCACTCCTAAATTTTTAAGCATAGGTAGCTATAAACATTGACGCCAAGTTCATTGATTGATGTCAGCATCTATCTACGTATCTCAGGTCTTTTGGACTTGCGTATTTTATAACACCAAAAGTAGTGGTACCTGACCAGGTACAAGTCATTATTTTACCATATTCTATCTTGGCTTACCATTTATCGGTTAGAATTTTGCAACTAAACTTGGTGGTCAACACCTAATTAACAACTTTCAGAACTTGTAATGGTATAATTTGAAGGTAAGAGGTCTATTATCTTCCTCAGCTCATTTCCAGCTGCCGTCTTAAGCTACACAAAGAACAGCCTTTTAACTTTTACAGTACTACTCTAGGAGCAGAAATGTAAAAATGCTGTGCCTTAGACTTTGAATTGAGAAGGGCCCTGTCTTTTCATATGATGAGAATAAAAATTACAAGCACTTTCACATATTCAATCAGAAATTACGTACTAAGCTTGATTGATTAGTATGAATGGTAGAAAAATCAGAATTTTTTTTAGGAAACTTTATTTGAATTGCACATATGTGCATGTGGAGAATGTTCACCAATAAGAACAAACATGGGATTTGCTTGGTCTTCATTTGACCACCTGCAACAATTCTCATGACTGCACAAATAAACGAAGTTATCTTGACTCTGACCCGCTCCACTAAATTTAGATTTTTTTTTAAAAAGGTGAGAGCAATAAAGGGAAAGAAAGAAACAAAGCAGGGGAGTTTCATGATTAGTCTACATTGGTCAGTTTCATGCAACAACAGCTTGGATAAACAATACTCACAGCTTGGATAATTGCAGTCCCAGTCAGTGCTAATTCCGTGAACCTGCAGGTGTGTGTGAATCGACAGCTATGAAAGTGATTTGATAGCTTTAATAATTGTTCGCCACCTAGATCATTAAAAGCTGTTGACATTAACAAAACTGAATAGTTTGTATTCTTTTTGTTGGGGAATGAGTGAGAGTATTTATTCAAACAAAGTGCGATTGCAAGCTAAAGATAGTGCAAAAGTACGTCAACAAAGGTTCTGTGTTAGGTCCATCGGATGTAGCCAAGCTAGACTATGCCCCTGGTGGAATTATTGGTTCATTCGAAAAGTTATCTATAGCAAAAATTTGTAAATCTAAAGTAAACTTTCAACATTGTATTACATCAATTTTAAATATTTAGTACAGCCTAGTGTCATGAGTTTCTAAACATGAAGGTGGATTGAGCAGTGCATGATCTAAATGATAGGAATTACGTCTACAGCACACTTGCTTCAGCAAGTGTAGATTCTTAAGACAGCAAGTTGCCTTGAAGTGCCTCAGACGACATGAGATCCCTGTGCATGTGTTTCAGATGAAAGAAATACAAAAAATGGCTAATGACAATCACATCCAGTTAATCCAAGAGGAAATGCTTCTGCTTAGTATTGGTAAGAATTACAAGCTATATCATCGCTACAAGCACAATTAGAAATTATAATGCTTCTAGGCTATCAAATTCCACATGCTACTCAAGGAAACTGGTGATTCTAAACCTTAGTAAGCAGTCAAGCATTACTACGATGCTCGTAGTTCATTCATCCAAAATCCAACATGTCAAGGCTCTCTGTCTATTCTTTCACGATAAGCTACAATGTCCAATCAAGATACTTTGTTCGACCACCTACTCCTCACATGGGCTGTTTTGATCATTGGAAGCAAGCACCTTGTGCAGCCATCTTGTTCCCAGGCAGAATCCAGGCAGAAGATGCACAAACAATCCTTCCCTTCCATCCCTGTAACACCCAGTCACCATCTTGATCCACCACAAAATCGCTGTGATATCCAGCCTGTACCTTTAATTTCAACTTCTCAATGACATATGGGTCCAAGGGAAGCTGCTTCAGCCCAGCTCTTGTGGTTCGAACCTGCCATTGCTTATATGTCTCAGGTCTCTCAACCCTCTCTGAGCCCTCACATGCAATAACATTCATGGCGTCCATCCCATAGAACTCTTTCTCAAACTTCATCCTCACTTGATCTTCCCGTGGCATGATAGTGTCAGACATATCAAATACAGAAGAGAAGTGGAAGAGGGCCTCCCGGAACCTTGTGACAAAGAAAGGAGCATTGTACGATCCATTAACAATAGTATGAACAAATATGTATGGATTTATCTTCCTGATCAAGTTTAGAACAGCGTCCCTAGGACTGTCCACAGTCACTGTCTCATCAAATAGGTTTCTGAACCGGAAAAGACAATTAACAGCTACAAATTCACCGCGATTAATCTTGAGGTCATCAATTTGGATGGTTTCCCATTTCTGTGCTATTGCATTGTATTCGAAAGGAACATTATGGCGCTCACAGTACTTAGCCAAGCGGCAACCTGTCGCCTGGACTCCCCTCGCTGGTCGGAAGCCACTTTGTGGTAGCTCTATACCTGTAATGCGAAGCTTGGGAGGCCCACCACATCTCTTTGCAAGGCGATAAATGAGGGCAGGCCACTGGAAACCATAAGATATACCAAAGTCTATTATATGAAGAGTTTCTGCTTTCTGAGATATCATGTTAATGTGATGGTTTGCAAAGACAATTGCCATCTTATCAAATGGACAGGCTGAGACATAAGCTTTATAAGCTTTCAACATATCTGCAGCCAATACTTTTTTAGCAGAAAGTGCACCACGTATCTGGGTTCCAGTGCCAGCTAAACGTGCTTCAAGACCACTAGCAAAGTAATGAGCCAATCTTTGAGATCCATCACCAAAAGGTGAAGAGTTCTGCCTTATCTGTTTCAATAGCTCATTAGAAGTTCTGCAGTCATTCGTGGAGACAGCTTGTGCACACAGAATCAGAAGACTCCTCAAATCCACCACTTCCTTTTTATTTCCTTGTCTCTTGTGCCGTGTCTTGCTAACAATAGATCCATTTGTTTGCCCATCCGGCTGCAATATCTTGCTTGGTTGACTTTCAGGATGCTCATCATACAAACACCCCTGACCACATATTTGTCCAACACCTACTAGCATTTTATCAAACATCTCTGACAACTCAATCTCATCTACATAAACTGCTGACTGCTTATTGTCTCTCTCCTCCTCAGCATTCTCATCTTCTCGCTCATGACTCTTCTTTCCCTTCGATAAACCAGATAAGTACTCCCTCCCTTCTGTTTCTACTATCCCAGATTCTGGAGTCAAACCATTGGTCTCGGTATTAACAAGAAGTTGATTTACTTTGGGTAGGAACTTATTTGCTTCTTCTACACCTCGCTTGAACTGCAATGCCAATTCACTCTCAGAGAAGAAATTTGGCACCACAATCTCACCCAGAGAAGATCCAAACAGACCATTATCATCAAAATTTGACCTATTTTGCAGTTTGGACGATGACTGTGAAATAGGCTTTGCAGTAGATTGGAAAACAAAATTGGGAGGAATAGGTTTTTGCATAAAAGACGGTCTGAATTCCCCAACTTCAACATTTCCTTGAGGATCAACTGAATGACTGTTATTAGAAGTAGAACTGCTATTGCTACTACAACCACTTAAACTACTTGAAAGTCCATCATCTGGACTATGAACTAAAAATTGGTCACCGTATGAAGAGGATTGATTAGGTGAAGGCGGTGACTTATCACCAAGAACATCATAAAGTGATTTCTCTGCAGCCTGAACCAACAATGGATCATGGAACATGAAAGGAATCTCTTCCATGTCCTCGTCCATTAGCATCTTACTTATGGAATTAAGGACGGTTTCTGAGGAGTCAAATTCGTCGGATGGAGAGTCTCCATCCCTACTCATAACTGATGACAGACCAAAGTCGCCAGGATCTACGAGTGGAAAATCAAGTGGACCATCAAAGTTGAAGTCTAAATGCGAAGTGGAATCCTTGAGATTGAACACATTTGCAATACCACCCAGATCTTGATTGGGACTTCCCGTCTCATGCTTGAAGCGGGAACCATCCATGGAGCCAGAAAACCCAGCAAAACCATAGTCCATAGCAAGTCCAACGAATCAAGGTCTCGGAATAAAATGCCTTCGTTTATCTCGTAAGCTTGATTTTAGCTGCTCAAGGATAGAAAATTGGAACTAACAATAACATAAATATAGCCAAGAACAGAATTAAGGCAAAGCGAAATTTGGGTCATGACAACTGAAGAACCACAGAAGTAAGATCAATTATAGATTAATTAACTAAAATTTGAAAAATAAAACTCCATGGCACAGACTCTTGCTTTTTTTCTTTCTTTTTGGAGCTGAAAAATACAAAAGCTACAATCTTTTAACGCCAAGAACCAAACTTGTGCATCCAAATGACAATAAAATTTCAACTCCAACTAAATCACACAGTTAACTGAAAGAAAAAACACACTATGGTTGTAAGCTAAGCAAGAAGAGGAAACAAGAAACTAAAACCAACTCTAAAAAAATGTCAAGGAACTACAAAAGAGGAGTTCAAATGGATCATGAAATGGGTTTAGAATACACTACCTGAGATTCATACAGAGAGAGGAAGGATAAGAAGCAAGATTGTGAGTCTTCGATAGCTTTCGCCACCGTATCTTAATTTCTTTTCCTAATTATATATTGTAATAAATAAACAGAGGAGTGGAGCATCAAAATCAACATGTGCAGTTTCTTTCTAAGTAATTTTAGGAGATGTTCAGTAAATATAAGCAAAAGCACTGTGGGTCCCATGTTTATACGTGGCAACTGATTAGCGTGCAACTTTAGTCAGACTACGCGGAGTTGACTAACAATAAGAGAAGCCAGTAAAGTGAATACTTTCCTACGCCGCCTCTTTCGTGGTGGAGTGCAAAGCACGAAACGAAACATAATTGGTTGATTTTTTTTGAGAAATTAAATAATATTAATAAAAGAAAAGACTAGAAAAGTTGCAAAGCTCACCAAACAACTCAAAATGAGACGACACTTCAATACACCTGGTCAAACACAAAAACGACGACGGTCCAAGATAACTTATAATAAATGCATCGTTTGTACCTAATTGAAAAAAATTAAACTAACAACTAGGGACGGAGTCAGACTCAACTCTAAGGGAGGCCAGGGGCTAACATCTAAATATAAAAAATAATACAATTATATAATATTATTAATAAATAATCAAAATGCAACACGCCGTTCTTTTAAATCACGAAAATCATCTATCAATAAAT
Source organism: Erythroxylum gracilipes (assembly GCA_026413385.1). Taxonomy (NCBI): domain Eukaryota; kingdom Viridiplantae; phylum Streptophyta; class Magnoliopsida; order Malpighiales; family Erythroxylaceae; genus Erythroxylum; species Erythroxylum gracilipes. The sequence goes on along the minus strand of JANZLC010000008.1, from coordinate 31,782,371 downwards.
CTGTACTAACTGTTTCAACAATTTCTCTTTCAATAAACATTAATAAACAATCAGAGAGATATTCATCTTCCATCTTATTACGAAGTCTCGTCTTCACAATTTTCATAGTTGAAAATGATCGCTCCGTTGTAGAAGTAGAAACTGAGAGAGTGAGAACCAAAGTAACCACTCTATAAACAAGGGAGAAAATTTCTGATTTTCTAGTTTTCACCAACCATTGACACATATCAGAAATGGTTACCAAGTTTTCAAATTCTGGAACTTGTGTTGCATGATTAAAGTGCTCAAATTATATCCTCAACCTTTTCACAGGTATATTAACCTTTTCACAAAAATATTTCACTTCTAAAAGCAATTCTTCCCACCCTTCATCTCTGAAATTTTGGATAAGTGACTTTGTGGACGAAACTAAGTGCATTGCATTCAGTATGTCTTGAGATTTGAGTTGTAAAGCCTGACA
>JANZLC010000008.1:31737049-31772819 GCA_026413385.1 Erythroxylum gracilipes | reverse complement strand
AATGTATACAAATCAATTAAAAAAAGAAAATAATATTTTTTTATTGTACCTCAAACTCCTAATAGTAAAATTCCTTTATGGATTGAGAGATATTCTTCCATACATAACCCTCAAGATCAATCTTCTCCTTAAATTTGGATGTCATGTTTCTAGAGCACGGTCCAGATGGAATCAACCTAATATAAAAACAAATAATTTAATACGATCTTTAAAATTTAAACCTATAACTTAATTATAAACATATAGTGTTTCATATATTTTCACTTACAAATTATTGACAATTGTGATGTAAGTTCTTCCATCAAGTCCCTCAGCTCCAAGTTGCTGCCGCCTCCTTCATCCGCATTGTTTACCTTTGATATCTCTGTCACTATAGGGGTAGTGGATGATATAGGTGGTGAATGGTGTAATATCAGGTACAAAAGGTATTGTCTCATCTGCAACTTTAGTACCTGGAGGGGGAGGAGGTAATTCAGTTACAGTTGCAAAGTGTGATGGTTCACCTTTGATGGTAAGTACCTCTGAATCGTTGTCTGAACCTGGGTCGCATTATATTACGTTGTCTCTTTGGTGGCATATTTTAACCTGAAGTGAGTAATAAATTGGTAAGAACCGAGTCGTGTCTACAGGGATTATAAGAAAGTTTAAATCTACGATGGCCAAAATTTCACCTCACAAATCTTAAGCTCCAAACCTAAACCTTCTGTTTTCACCTCCTAAGTTTCTTGGGTCTCCCAACTCACAAGAAAATCCTAACTACTCTTTATAATTTGGTATGGGAACATGAGAGGGAAAATTCTTGGTCAACTTGATTTGGTATGGGAACATAAAATGAATAACTTAATTTTATAAAGTTGGAATATTTTATTGAATGATTTAGATATTGTTATTGAAATTTAAAATTAATGTTAGAAGTTTGATATTTATCCTAAATTAATTATGTACTAGTAACAAATATAATAAGTAAAGATAAAAATATGAATACTTTGATTAATACATTATTGTAACATATACAAAATATGTAATATGGTTAGAAGAAAATTATTATTATATTAAAAAAGATGCGTGTAAAGATTCGCACATGAAAAGTAAAAAGAACCTAATCATTTCAGAGAGCATCAATGAAATAACCCATTGACATAATTCAAATATTTGGAACTATAAGTCAAACCCATCCTAAATTAATTCCATGATAAACCGAAGTTCATACCACTAACAAGTTTCGGTTAGTGCAGGCCATTAACATTAAAAATGCACGAAGTTCAAATGGGAGGTTCAAACAACAAACAAATACCCAAATTAAACCAAGTACAGAAAACCTACTAAATAACAAAACTCACTTACCTTAACTAAATTGCGAATATTTTTACAAAGTCATTGAAGACTAATGTATTTCATAAACTCAAACAAAAGCTCGGCAAGCAAAGTTGGGTTTAAGGGAGAGTGTTAGAAGTCAAACCCAATAGAAGCTTATAGGTTTTTCTAGATACAATAGTTTAGTATATCTATTCTCCTTTACTTTTGCTAGTTGTCAACACTCATTTATTATGGTTGTGATGTAGCTGTAACTTATTTATTATGGTAGTGTTTTAGTTGGCTTTGGGGTGTTAAAGTCGATGAACAAAACCGATTTTGATGGTTATAAAAGGGGTTGTATGGGTAGTGTTTTAGAAGTGAAAAAAACAATGAAAAAAGGTAAAGAAAAGTATAGTGAAAAGAGAATAAGAGAGAGTGGGACATAGAGAGTTGCAACTCAAAGTTTGTATATTGTTTTTTTTTATCAATATATATATTGCTGCTTGTTTTCTAGTAGCTTGTCTATTTTTTTTCCCCAACAAACGGCACTATTACAGAAGGTACTAACAATACAATGATTGCAATAATCCAAGTTTTACTTTACATGCCTAAAAGGAGTTGAAATGTTTCGTATGTTTTAAACATATCTACAATTAATACAAAGAAACACAATTTATTTCTAACAAGCCTCATCCTTACTACTTCTCTGTATCCCTTGATTTTTTGGGAAAGCTTGAGGTTCAGTTGCTCCTCCATAAAAGGGATATAATTGATACCTTAAGTAGCATCTTTGGCTTGAAGTAGTGCACCCCAAGAAAAATTATACATCCTTAGAACATTTTCCAAGGCAACCTCAAGGCATGAGTTACACTCATCTGAGGATAAGTCTGTGCTGCATTACACTAGAGTGTACATAGTTTTTTTCATCATTTAAGTCTTTCAAACTTACCTTTCCATTAGCATATATATTAGCATAATGATTAAGAATTGTCTGTCTGATAAGTCTACTCAAAGTTTGATTAGCGACAGATGCCATCTTCTCTAGTTTTGAAATGTTATTTTTGTTACTTAATGGAATATTTCCTAAAAGATTCAAATGGCCCAAGAAACATTCATTACAGTAGTGCAATTGGCACACGTCTTCCTAGATAACCCTTCTATATCATCTTCATAGATCTTTAAGATATGATATGATGTCACAATTATCTATATGTTGCAGCTTTTCTTTAGTAGATAACCAAGGCATAAATACTAACCAAATATTTCATGATCAGTCATTTCCTACGATGGCATTATACATTCTGGACATAGAAGCATTTGAGGAAATAGAAAGAAAGGAGAGCTTTAAGGTTGTGTTTAAATGAACTCTTTGAAATGGTAATGTCGATGCAATGACTATAAGGAGGATCAACATTTGTAATAGAAAAATATATAGCAAAAGCACTAGAATGGCCATGGATACGCCCTGTAAGCACTCCATTTTAGTTGCTTACAAAAATTTTGTTATATAATTGTGAATATTTATGAAGGTTATATTCTAATAAATTATAGTATTATGATTCCTTATAAAGGCAATAATCCCAAACATTTTGGTAAATTTTACTTAATTAAAAAGGAAACTTCATTACCTTCAAAGCATAATACAATCGAAATAGTGCAAAAAGATGGAAGCGTAAATAAGAAATTACTATAAGTACTGGAGGTCCTGTTCAAGGGTTTGCTCAACTAAAAGAGGTAAGGGAAGGGAAGAGGTTAGGGAAGGGAAAAGGTTAAAAAGTAACTGGCAGATGAATAGAAGTTAAATAAGCTGGATGATAAGCAACAAAATTCTCATCTCTTTAATAAAACAAACACAAAATGATGGAAATTTCATGCTAATCTACTGAATATCTATTAGAAGAGTGCCTAGCTAATGAAAATTCGATCCCATATGATCTAAAATTAGAATCAATTGCTTTTCAAAATAACCCTTCAAAATCTACCTTCAAATACTAGTTCTAAAGCCCAAATTGTAACCTATATTAGCTCTCACCCATTTCAAAGCTGCCAACACCATATTTCCTTCCTAATTTCATACTATATCACCAAAAACAACACCATCCTTCTTCATAAATGCATCTATATTTAACTTAATAAAACCTTGAGGAGGTTTATTCCATGAAGAGGGAGTCGATTAGAATCACAGAGAGCTACTCTGTTTTTATCCCAATAATAATAAAGGTAACCAGTCACTTTCTTGGCATATATATAGGGTAGGACATCTGCTACTCTAAAGATAAATGCATTTATGGATGTCTACATTCTCCATAAGAGAGTCACAAAAACATAAACGAAATACACACTAACACAGTTCACTACACGAATTCAGTACAATTTTAAAAACTAGGCAAAGTTTTCAGACAATTCCAAATGTGGACAAATTCAACATCCATACGAACATAATTCACTACACGAATTCAGTACATTATTCCCACAAATTCAACATCCACACAAACACATTTCAAAAACTATGAAAACAGTATACAAAACCCAGTTCAAAACAAAACCCATTAACCTCAATTGATGAATAAAGGAAGACGCAGGAGGAAGAATAGTACAAAAGCATCAGAAGGAAGCAGGGAACTGATGCACGATGAAGACACAAAACGAAATGCTCTCGGGGGACCGAAACACGCAAAGGAAGAAGATGGACGGCGAGAAGCGAACCCACGCCCGCACACAGCGACACAAAACCGGCGGTAAGAGAGAAGAAGAATGAGACGTGAAAATGAGGACAGGGGTGGGCTTCGTGCTAAGATCAGACATCTAACGAAAACGACGTTGTTACGAGTTTACTAAAATGCTGAAGAAGACGCAAACGTTGGCGTTTAATTTTAACTTTGTCGACGGAATAGCCGTTTCGTTAGTAAATACACTTCCGTCACATAACAACATCATTTTCAACTTTAATAAAATGCTGAAGAAGAAGCAAACTATGGCGTTTAAATTTTACTGACGGAATAATCGTTTCGTCAGTAAATAATCAACAGAAGTGTATTCTTTCGGTACTCCCCGATTCATTTACGTTTTACTAAAAACGTTACAGTCAAAGCAAACAACAACGTTTAATTTTCAAATTTACCGACGGAATACACTTCCGTCGATAAACCCCTCTTTTACCAAAGGTAATTTATATTCCGTTGCTATATTCCATCGCAAAAATCAGCGAGATAGTTTCTCATTCAGCTCTACCGACGGATATTTTGTCCATCGCAAATTACCATTTATTATAACAATTTTATCGACGGAATATGATTTTTTGTCGCTAATTATCAACGATATTATTTCCATCGATAATCCATAATTTTCTTGTAGTGTTGTTTACCTTTAAACTTGTATAGGTTATGTAGCTTTCTAAAAAAGCCCCATTTGCATTCTCTGCCATGAGCCTTGATTTGGTTCCTTGTATTCTTTTGGTCCTTTATTCAATGTATTTTCAATTTTGAAAAGAATATATATATGAAAAATAAATTAAGTGAAGTTTTCAAGTTAAATCTAGTTAAATTGTTTTGAGAATCTAATTTAAAATAATATTCAGAGTCAGCTGATAAAAAACTCTTAGTTTTTAAAATTGATTTATCAAATTATTTTAGTTCTTGATTTGGTTTAGAACATTAAAATTTTTATATAATTTTCATTAGTTTGCTTATATCTCTATTATTTATGTTTTAATTAAATTTCTTGTGTCTCATGGGTTCAAGTTTGAATTATGTGACTTATTTGGCAAGGTATTATATCCAAATAACATATTTTACAGACTTTTTTAAACATTAGCATAATATAAGTAGTATTTGTGGGAAATAAATACAGTGGAGATTACGTAAGAGAAAGGCGCAATATTCGTTGTTCCTTATTAGATATAGAATTAACCATTTTTCCTATTACTTTTTTATTACGTAATAATTTAAAAAGAGACCTCACTAAATAGTAAATAGATTGTGGTCCCTCATAATTTTGTGATCCGTAGAGCAGAGATAACGACCGAGGCTTTTTTTTAAACTTATCATTAGGGGTTGAGTGCTGCAACTTTAATAAAACTCTGCTAAGAGTTTATCAAGAAAAGCATACATTTTAAACTTCTTAGACCTTTTTTCCCCCTTGATTTCATAGATTGATATTGTTTGCATAAGCATCAAGGCAATATATCCGTGATCGAATTACGGGAGCAGCTGAAAAATAAAATTTTATAATTTCTAATCGAATCCCAATAATTAAATAACTTTAAAAAAACTAAAGTCGAATCATAAAATATGAAATCATACATAATTCAATATTCTTATTATAATCCTTTCAAAACTTTTTCGATGTGTCAACTGCAAGCTGTTCACATGTTAAGCCTCTGACATTATCTATAGAGCAGTCACTCAATTCTTTGAGAGAAATTAGCAAGACTATTAGCTCCATTATTCCAATTTATAGAAAAAGCATCAGAGTTTTTAATTTCTATTAAAATTAAATTAATTAATTATAATTAAAGTAACTAATTATAATAAAAGCAAATATTTTATATTTGATCTCTAAAATTTCTCAAACTGTATAATTAAGTCCAACTTTATTGAAATTGATTTTTCTCTTTTAAACTGCTCTTTATGTGTGACCTATTAGGTTTCTAATATATTGACAATGATTATAAATTACAATTAAAATTCATAATTAGAATTAGATAAATTAAAACTCCTTTTAATTTATCTTTAATTCTTTAATTAAACAATTTATAAATATAAATTATGATTGACATTTGGCAATATGTCATGATCACTCAAATATCAAGAATGTCAAAGTGGTTTGACTTAAATTGTTCATGCATAGTGATGATGTATAATTTAATCATTTCATCATCTATTACTCCAATTACACAGAGTATGGATATAATGTCTACTTTTTATATCCAATCATGTTCGTTCTTGCTAATTAGTAATTGAATTATAATTGACATTTGAGAATACCTTTCCAAATGTCAATTCACTCTAGCTAGAGAATTTCTTGAATCATTACTAATTAATAACATTAGAACATTCTCTACAATTACTTTAGAATAATAATTCTTTATTTACTTACTCAACTATCTCTATGTGGCTTATACTACATCTAAGTACTATCGATTGAATTATCCTAATCAGGATAATTTATGATGAGATCATAATTATGAGATTCAATTTGTATTTATATATTATTCCCAAATGTTCTTAGTTGTAGTTTTATTAGTACATGATATTAATGAAATGGTAAAAATAGTACACGTTATGTTTTTTTTTATAAAAAAGTAATTAATCTTATAAATTAAATTATTATAATACTTAAACTAATGTGTTGGTGCCCATTGAAAGTAATTAATCTCATAAATTAAATTATTATGATACTTAAACTAATGTGTTGGTGTCTATTAGATAATAAATTCAAAGAACCGACTTGAATATGAGGATCTCAAATATAATATTATTTATGTGTCTATAGATTTTTTCATAATGATAGTTGTATAATTGATCTTTAAACTTAAGATTACCAAAATATTGAGATAAAATGTCCTGGTTCTATATGATCTCATTTGAATCTGGTTTAATTTTTCCATAGAGTTCCTCAAAACCCTTCAATAACACCCCTGTGATATCCCACTCTCACTTTTGTCGTTTTTTAAACTCCTTAAAAAAGGTTTTGATTGATATTATCTGTAAATATTTAATCGTAATTGACTTATATTCCATAAGAGAAGTAAACTCAAAGTTTGGAAACTTTGGCCTAGGCGAAAAAGTACGTGGTTTTGTATCAATTTACATCTAAAAGAAACAAGTAAATCTCCTTAAAATATTGCGTCGAGTTTGGTTCTAAGATATTGCATAGCCAATGGAATAATTATTGAATCAAGTTGAGCGTTGTTAGCATGAGCATAGATTTAGGAGTGTGTTTGGTTTGTCTGACCAAGAATGATCTTAAGACTGAATCTCCCCGTTTCTGTCATTTTTACACAAAAATCTGGTCACCATCTTATTGGATAGTGCTTATGCGTCAGCCCCCGAGTGACATTCTAGGACTAGGATCAATCAACCATAATCTCGTGTAAATTTATAGACTTAATTATAGTAACACCTACCCTAGTTAGGTTTAGAGTTAATATTATAAGTTTGTTCGTACCTTTGTAGTTTTATCAAGTGCATGTACTTGTCATGCTCAAAAAATGATAATGTTTGATAATCATACATCACCCACCAATTGTGGCGCACCTTCTAGCTCTATTTATTTAGCCCTCCTCAGGTTCAGAGAATGAAAAATTAATCAGAAACAAATATTCTTTGAGAACTAATGTGCAAGGTAATAACTTTTTTTTAAAAATACCCTTAAACAATATTCAATTGTTGAACAAACAATGGCTGAGACTTGGAGGATTATTTATTAAAAATTTTGTATAAGAAATTGAAATGAAAATTTACAAAAATAATTAAAATTTTTATTTGATATCGGAAACAACCTCTAGGAGTAAGGTTGTGTACTATCAAACTTTTTCAGATCTTATTTTATTATAAAATTTCGGAGTGGTGTGATTACTACGAAGAATTTAGTTGTTATCTTTAAAATTTAAGAAAATTAAAAATAAAATAAAAAATTTAAACTGTAATCAAACAGTTGCTGAACATTCGCCTATAGAGCAGTGGCCGGGGGATGAAGAAAAACTGAGTGAGCCCAAGCCAAGCACTTTTACTTACACCCGCTCTTTTAGGTGGACACGTGTTTCTTTTTCTATTTACTTAATTTCACTTTTTAGGGGGGAAGGGAACCATAATTTTGACAAATCTTTCATTCCAATGGGGCCTACCACTTAGTTGGGTCCCACCCGGAATCCTACAGCTCTTATCCTCAAAGAGATCGCCGTTACCGAACTTGGCCGCCCATCTCATCTGTGACGTGACCCCACTCCGTCGCTGTTATTTCTAACGGAGATTCCCACTCACACTTTTGATGGTGCCACACCCCCGGACCATTTCAATTTCAAAAAGACTAATGAATAACTTTTCCTTACACGGATAATGTAGAGGCCAATAGAGACCTTCCCTTTTGCCACGTAGGAAAATCGAACTCAATCAGTTTTACTCTACGTGGCAGCCAACCGGAAAGACTGACCACAAAAGTTTTAAACAAAACTGAAAAAGTGCATAGCATGCTGATATGGATAACTGCTTGAATACGTGCGAAATGACCGCAACGCCCTTGTAGATATCGTGTTTAAGACTAACAAGTAACTGTAGAACAATTAAATTGGTGATTGCACTGGACACATGGTACTTGTTCATGTTCTTCTTCTTGGTTTAGTTTCGAACCGTAACTGTGGCTTAGGAAGTAACAAAATGTCTTAGGCCTGCCACTACTTAGTTTAAGGGATCCAGATCCTCCCATTGAAAAGCTAATCCCTTTGTGGGGTATCAAAAATATTATAAATCTCTCGCCATCCTGTTTCATAGTCGTGGCAAATGGCATCGAACCCTGTCGTGTTTATGGTGTTCCTTTATTAGAATTTTGATCAAAATAAGAATGTGGTGGTTGATTTTTGCTGAAGTTTGCTTTATCAAAGACAGTAAGAATTATTTCCGAGTGAAGTGGGTATTAATTTCCGACAAGTTGGGGGGGTAAAGCATTTAACTCATATGATAATATTTGGTAACCAAATCTTAACTATAAGCATGAGAAGACTACTAAAATAGGATTGAGTTTTCAATGAAATAAAAGAAAACATAACTCAAAATGGGATAATTCTCTTTCCATACCAAAAATTATGGCACCACTCAAAATAGACATCAAACCAGAACAAAAATAGCGAAAAAAGGTTTTGGCTTTACTACCACCTAGTGACTCAACGTTTTTATCGACCGTTTGGATCACAGACAGCCACATGATCCCATCTGGTTCCCACGTGGTGGAACCACAAGATCGCTGAAGCCAATGGTGGGTCACTCCGATTTCGAAGAACCGGTCGTAAGGTGGTTTCATTTACAGACTGCAGCAGGTACACCCTGGGGTGCTTACCGATAGGTCCGGTGAGCAGGGGTCGTTGGTATAAGAACTGGGGTTTAAGCAAAAGACTTGAGTGGTTTTAGGGGGTTTTACCATCAGAGAAAGCGAGAGTTTTATTGTTTTTGGTTTATGTAGAAATAGAGAGAGAGAGTGTGTGTGTTAAAATGGGTAGCGTTTAGATCAACGTTTTCTGGGGAAAATATGGGATAGATAATGAGAGAAAGTGAGTTAGAGAGAGAAAGTGTTGGCTAAGGGAAGAGAATTTTGTTTGCATCTTTGATCTCTAAATTTGCTTCGGGGTTTCTGAGAATTCCGCTCCAATTCCATCTTCGACCATAAAGTTTTTGACTTTGGACCAGCAGGAGAAAAACAAAACTGAAAACCGTTGTTTGAGAGGTGAGAATTGGGTTTTCTGGATTTGTATCCTAGTTCTGCCTTTGATGTTGTTTTCAATGTCAAGATTCTGTTTTGACGATAACACTGTGTTTGAATCGTTGAAGAAGAGAAGATACCTTGATTTTAAGCCAGAATTGAGCAAATTACCACTTGTTTGACCCCAGGATTTGAACTTTTGCAAGTTTTTTTTTTCCTCTTTCTGAAAACTCAAGCATGTTTGGCACGATGCTTTTGATTGTTGTTTCGTTATTTAATTTCCTTTCGATTATTGCATTTTGTTTGGTTTCCACAACACTTCTGTCAGCGGATTCGATCTGAGATTTTTGGAGCCATTTGTCGTCGGAAACTTATGTCTGTTGCAAATATGTTGAGTTTTCCGTTGAAAACTTGTTTTTGTGATGAATCTCATCTTTGGATCTGTACTTAGAAACTGTGATTCGGTTTTCATTTCTTAAAGTTCGATCTTTGTTGGATTTTGTGATCCTTTGGCGTCGGTTTTAATTTTCTAAGTCAGAATTGTACCGAATTTAGTCTTCAAATGTTTGAAATGGCATTTGGGGATCCATCCCTCATACCAGGGTTTTGTTGTGGTTTTACTGTTTTAGTCTTTACTTTTTCAAGTGGTTCAATTTTCAACTTTTCTTCCTAATATTTAGAGTTTTGGTCGTTATATCTGGCATGCACAGAAATCGGGAACTAGAGATGTCTTGGGCCAGATTTTCATTTAAAGTTCTTTCCTTCCCTGAATAAACATGACATCAAGTCTTATTTTCTCGCTGATAAGAAACTAATTTCTGGTTTTTCTTCGTTAATACGTAGAATGCTTGACCTTTTATCTTCTTGCAATTTCAATCCACATTGTCGGCAGTTCAGTTGGCTTTTAAGAGTTATGATCCTCAGAATCATTTGCAACCTGCAATTCTGATGGAGGTTTTCCGAATTTGTAAGCCATATTTAAAGCAAGGGTTTTGATTGTTCGCCCAACAATTGAATGTTAAGGTCAATGTATATATATGCTTTAATTATTTTTAACTTAGAGGTTGAAGGATCAAGTTTATGTCGGAGTTTGGCCACTCCAGTCTGCCTTCTTTTCCTTTTCTCTCATTTTCTTTTTTCCTCTCACACTCTTTTTCTCACTTTCTCTGAATATATGTGAATAGATCCCACGACGTTTCTCTGCTTGTGATGCATCCTTACTGCTATGATCTCTGAGATATGGTGTTGCAGAAGAGGTTAGACTATGGATTCAATGGCTATCAAGTCCCTCCCACACCTCGTGCTACCAGATCAGCAAGGGTATATATCTAGTGTTCATAGGTTGCTGATTATCTGAATCACTTTTTTTTTGCTTGGGCTAAATCTCCTTCTCTTGTTTAGAAGAGGCGCTCCTTTCAGAAGGGAAATGAAGAAAATCAAATGTGTGCTTTTGATTTGTTGGCTATTGTAGCTGGAAAGTTATTGTTCGAGAAAGAAAGCACTCCAAACTCTAGTAAAACATCAACAAACAAAGACCAGTTTGCTGCTGGCCCTAGTAATGTGAAAATTGAATGCCAGGTTGAAGAAAAACTTTCAAAAGTTGAAGCTTCTGCTCAAGAAAGTACTGCTGGGAGATTATTTGTTCCTGACCTTGTAACACAGGCTCATGAGCAAAATTCTAGTTCCAGAGGACCTCTGTACACTCAGAGAGACCTCAACTTAGGGTTAGCTTCTCTGTCAAAAACTTGTGATTCGATGGATGGTCCTGGTTTGGAGAAGTTGGACGATAAAAGCAAGAGTGATAGGGGAACTTTTTCTGGTAAGATACAGAAGAGCTCCTCAACTTTATCAGGATTTGGTGATCGTAAACCCGACGAACAAGCCAGCAAGCTTGTAAAAGATGAGCTTAACAAGTCTGGAAAAGCGGTAAATAATACTGTTTCTGATATATGCAGTGCAGAGGATACAGTGATCTGTGATGAGAAACCTGCTCTAGTTAATTCACATTGTATTGCCAAGTTACCTTTGTGTGGGAACAATATTCCCAATGTTTCTTATCCTGAGATTCGGGATAATTTTAATGTAGTTAGTAGAGATGATGACGAAAATTCTTCTGGGTGTACTCACCCTAATTCCACAAGAAAATTATTTAGGCCAGCACCAAGGATTGGAGATCGAAGAATAAGGAAAATTTGGGCTTCTAAATACTGGAAAGTAGCCCCAAAATTGAAGGATGTGACACTATCTAATGTTGGTAAGTGTCTACTTGGAAAATTTCAAATACCCGTTACCTTTTAGTTTTCTCATGCCATAATAATTCATCTTATGGGAGTTGAGTATTAATTTCGATCTTTATGTATGTTTCCTTGAGTGCATTCAGATGGTGATGTGAAGCCAGTGTGCTGCAAGAGGAAGAACTATTACAAATACCAGAGATCTGAAAGATTATATCCTTTCAAGAAAAGGAGACACTTTGGCTATAGTTTGCCATCAAACTCTGATGGTGGAATCAGTGGTGAGTTCTTCTCCTGTTCACCTCGACATGGTGTTGATGCAGATGCTTCTGGTTCCTATCCAAAGATGCATGGAGGTCCTTCTGAGTGCTTTTCTCATTGACATTTGCCGACTTTCCTTTCTATGTTCTTCTGTTTGTATTGTTTTTTTTTTTTCTCTAAATTGTCCTATTTAATTTGCAGCCCCTGGGGCATCATCAATTGCCGGCCAGAACCCTTCATTCCAGCCTAGAGATTCTCACGGTATGAGAACTTTTGATGGAGTGACTCCTGTGTACTGTTGTAACTTGATTGGTGTCTGACATTCAAAGAAATTCTGACACGAAGGTCCCTTTCCTTTTACTCAGTGAAGCTTAGGATAAAGTCTTTTAGGGTGCCCGAGCTTTTTATTGAGCTTCCAGAAAGTGCAACAATTGGATCATTGAAGGTATAGTGGTTTTAAAAGATTAGTTTGACAACTAGATTTTGTTAATGCTTTAGTGTCCTCCTAACTTTTCCCATTTTGTTTTCGACGGCTAGCATTGTTGACATATATATGGCCTAATTGGTGGTTCAACTGAAATTGATATCTAGTGTGCATATATCAGTATCTGTTGCAACTGAATGTTAACTTGCTTATTCAAAAGGTTTGGTAATAATTATTATGTTCTCTATTTGCACTTTAGAGGGCTGTTATGGAGGCTGTGACTGCAATACTTGGAGGTGGACTGCGTGTTGGTGTGCTTCTTCAGGGAAAGAAGGTTAGGGACGATGATAAAACTTTACTGCAGACAGGGATTTCTCAAAATGACCAGTCTGATGCCTTGGGCTTTAGCCTGGAGCCTAGTCCTTCACAAATTTCCCCTTCTCTGGGCCCTAGACGTTCACCATTTCTCCTTCCGTGTGACACACCACAGCCATTGAACAGGTAAGTGAGTTACTTTGATTTATTGGCAGTCACCTTGTTCTCACTCAATCAATTTGTTTTCATACAAGTTTTTTTTGCCTGATGATCTACTCTAAAGATGGAGATATCTATGATAATTTCATTTCTATATTGGATTTCTTGTTTATTCTGTGCAAGATGGGCAACAGGATTCCATGGATAGAAATATTGACCATTAGAAACACATTATTTCATGAATTAAGAATAAAAGGCAGCCTATCCATCTAAACGTGCTTTCTTATTGGACAGGGTTATGAACTTGTTAATTTTGAAGAAGTGCAGGGAAGAATCGAAGACATCATCTTGTTTACCATATGTAACTCTTTGTCAAATTTCAATCTGGTCATTAGCGCACTGTTTAATGTTTTTTTACCAGGTATCACCCTCCTTCTGGTGTGATTTCTCACAACATCTGTGCTACTTCACCTGAGACTCAGGCAGCCAATTCAGGGAATCTCATTGATAGTGACCATGATTCTGCTCCCTCTCCAGTGGAGATGTCTGTTGGTAAGAGCTCATCAAACTCAAAAGCATTGGTGGCTGTGCCAGCGGTGAACTTAGAGTCACTTGCTGTCGTTCCTGGTAATCGAAAATCCAAAGGATCTGAAATTGCACAGCGCCGAATTCGTCGACCTTTCTCTGTCGCTGAAGTTGAAGCATTGGTTCAGGCAGTTGAGAAACTTGGGACTGGCAGGTACGCTTGGCTTCTGGTATTTAACCAGCTGGTTGGAGCCATAGTGGCTGTTTGAGGAATTAGCAAGTCTGAATGGAGATTTACTAACTTTTGGCTACTTGGTGTGGTTAATCAGCTGGTTGCCGCCTCGATATATAAAGATCTGTATTTTAAATGGTCTTGTAATTCGCAGGTGGCGTGACGTCAAATTGAGAGCTTTTGATAATGCAAAACATCGGACTTACGTGGATTTGAAGGTGAGCTTCTTTAACCATAAATAACCACTGACCCACGAGGGAATCTCCTGGATTCTTATCTCTCGTTCTATCAATGACCATCAAGTCCTTTACCTTACAACATTCGCTTTTTGACAGTAATGGATAATAATACAATATGGTTAACGGATCTGCTTGGAAAGGGAATGAAAAGCCAGTTGTTTTTGGTACTAATTTGGTCTTGCTTAAAAAACGTGTAGTCACATGAATCTGGTAATGCTATGCAGGATAAGTGGAAAACACTGGTGCACACGGCAAGAATATCTCCCCAGCAAAGGAGGGGAGAGCCTGTCCCTCAGGAGCTCCTGGACAGAGTCCTAACTGCCCATGCTTACTGGTCCCAACAACAAGCCAAGCAACAGCTCAAACAGCAACAGCAAGACACCCGTCTCTTCCTGTGCTAATAATAGACTAGTGGGTTTTAGAGAAGGATTTCTATTAATTTTTTTCTCCCTTTCGTGTATCCATTTCCATGTATTATGTAAAAAAGGTTGGAAATTCTTGGAAGATATTTTCATGTAATATTTATGGGGTCTCTCACGGGTTACGTACGTTCGTTATCCCGCTTGTAAATGGATGATAAAATAAAATAAGGGCTTTGCTAACACAATGTTTTCCTCTTTAGATTGCCTCTCTGTTTATGTTGCTTTGGGTTAGAAGGATAAAGACAAATGTAGGTAGGCAGTGTGATAAGGAAATTAATGTTTTTTCCTCATTTATGTCGAGGTGTGAGTGATTTAGAAACTCCATTTAACATTGGAAGTTGACACAACATGTACTTATACCAAATTAGACTCGAGTTTCTCAGATAGGCTCTATTTGGTCCAATGGTTGATGGTTGATGGTTGATGGGATTGCAAATGCAATTGTCCAACTCATGCATAAAATGGTGTAAACAGATTCCACCCATTTTCAGTCAAATATGTTTGAAGGGTTTAGGGCCTACTTGAAAACAAAAGGGAATAAGGGACCAGAAGATTTGTTTCCGCTAAGTAGCGCAAGACAAACAAACCATAAAGAAGGCACGTTGTTGCATTTAAAGAGGGAAAACTAGTCATTGGAATTCTTTGTTTATTATTAAGCATCAGATCACCTGTTTCAATTTTGCTGTTCCAATGTTGTTCCAACTTATCTCATCCATACATTTATGTAGAAATATTTCAACACTGTTCTAACGTATCTCATTCATATATTTATGTAAGTCAGAACAGCAAAAATGAAACAGCATACACCTCTCTTTATTAATAGGCATACACCTCTCTTTATTAATAGGCATCAAGGCTAAAGGTAGCAATATGGGGTGCCTATCCAAATCGATCATTAAGCAAAATTTTCTAACAAGTAAAAGCAAATGGCAATTTATACTCTGTTTTGATGCTAGATTGGTGGACTGGACTCCCTAGAAAATGGTGAAACAATACATGTAATAATGGACTGCTCTCTTTCAGGAGCTTGACAATCTTCTCAAGTTTCCGAGGATAGGATTTTCCAAGGATCATATCCTCTTTGTCACTGATCACTTCACTTGTTTCAATTTGGCTAGACCGGATTCCATCAAGCACCTTGACAAAATATAGCTGAAGTCTGCGACCATCCAAAATCCCATCTTTTGTCTCCGGACTTTCGTCTTTTTTAGTACCTCTAATCAAGACCTTTTTAGTACCTCTAATCAAGACCTAGCTCATGGTTCTTTATCGCTAATAAATAATAACAAAAAATAAAAATAAAAACTTTTAACTCAAAGCGAATACTCTACCTTTACTAAAGAATTAAAAAAAAAAGGAATAGGTGAGAAGCTATCTTACCGTTAAATTACATAAATCTGCAGATGTGGTTTGTTAGTTTCTTTATATATATATATATATAAGGAATCAGTTCAATGGAAGAAGGCTTTGGCATTTAATATAAAAGATAACGATCTTTAAACCTCATTTCAATGATCACATTATTACTGCTGAAACAATTCATGTATTTTGGGATTAGATTAGTTGTTTAGAAACCTCAACTATCCAACAAATGCAGTTTGTGGTATTCAATAATGAAATTAATCAAACATAGAGATTACTATTTCATATGTGTTAATTAGAAATATTTCACCTAAACATAATTTTCTTACCAAAATGCAAATAATACGTTGGACAATTTTCTCATTTCTCGTAAAGTTGGGCAACCATTATTTGTAATTTTCGGTTTTTCAATAACTTATTAGTTAAGTTACGTAATTTTATTCATATAAAGGTAATAAAGTGACTCAATAAATGATCTAAATCAATGGGCCAAAATTCAGGAAGAAAATGAAAAGTGATTAGTGTGAACTGGACCCATATCGAACCTGTGATGGAGAAACCTGGTATAGAAGCTATATATAAATGTTAAGGTTTCTTGCAGTTACTCATATCATTTGTAAGCATATAGATTCTCTGACCCGTTAAGAGCGCTTATGTATTGAGAAAACTATAAAAAGATGTTAATCATGTGTCGGTGAACAATTCCCGAGAAGCTCCTGGAAGATTGGAGCTCATTTTGGCTACGTAAACTCCTTCAAAAGTCGAGATAAAACCAAAATCAGGTATTTCGTATTTTCTTTATTTTTAACTTTTTCATGTACGATCCGGGACACTTAATAAGGTCTATGCTACGTGTTACATAATAAACATTATATAACTTTAAACTTGTGTGTATAATTGAGCTAAAAAGATATTTATAAATGGATACTTCGTATAAGGGACAAATGTCATCATAAATGTTTGGACCAAAATTCAAGTTAGCCAGGAATATTTGGTAATATTAAAAAAATTCAATATTGTAAAAATATTTTGTTTAAACTTGGCAAGAAAAAAGATCAAATTAGATCTTAACTTCAAAATTTAATTTAAACCCTAATATTTCAATATGTTAAAAAAAAATCATAATTTTACAAATCTTCAAAAAAAAAAACTTAATATCTCCGTCAAACCTTTGTTACAAAAGGTACAACTGTCATTATTTATCATTTTTCTGTGGGCCCTTTGTTAGAAGTATGTACCTTTTCTAATGAAGGTATCCTCCATGCCATTACCATGTTTAATTTGGCTTTCATTATATCTTTACTCTTTCTAGTTTATTGATGGTTAAATACCCATAAATGTCATATTTGGTTTGGTCGAAGGGCTCTTAATTTTTGAATATTTTATCTACTAAATACACAAAATGATAGAATGTCTTCTAGTCTATTGTTTGAAGGTTATCGTAAGCAAGTGCACACAAAATTATAATGGAACATTAAGGAGCTAGAAGAGTAGGAGTTATAATAAAGCAATTTATATGTCTCTTAAGAAAATAATCTCCTTAAGGCTTCATATATCTATTTGGTTGTTATTTTCATCATTTCTTTAAATTTTGTTCTCATTACAATAACTAGGGTTTATGTATTTAAGATGATTCCTCTTTAGTGGATCCTTATATGCAATTTATATAAATTAACTCCTTTAATCTATAGTGTGTTCAAGGCAAGTACACTTATAGTTATATAGTACAGGGATTAGAGTGCAAAATGTTGATCTTAAGAAGAGTATAAGTACTAATAATGATTATTTTCCTATTATCTAATCAACAATGAGAGTTATGGTGATAATTAATATTTAAAGTAAAATTAAATTATATATGGATAAGTAAACACAATTAAAATATTAAACAAGAATGTGAAAAATCAACCAATCAAACAAATAGTACTTAGAATTTGAATCCCCCTAAGACTTACCATGCAATCATGATTTTACTAATTAGTTTATTCTTAAGTTTATTGGACCATGAAAATTTGGAAATTATGCATATATCTTTCTCATGATTATTAACACATAATCTTATGTTGATTAATTGAAATATCTTTTTAGCTAATTGATTTATGAATTTTACTATAGGTTTGATCCTAATCCATAAGATTTTTGTCAACCTATTTCTAGCTTTACATGTAACTTCTTTTAATTATGTTAGATCTATTCATCTAAAGGATTTCTTGATCTCAATTGCATGAAACCACACATAAAATAATAAATCGATAATATTCATTCAAGAATAAATATGAACACATAATTAAATGTTGATGAAATCAAAGAATAAATTAAATTAAAACAAAGTCACTACAAGATCTATCCCAGTGTTCATCTAATCCAGACACTAAAATGTAACACCCCACTCTCGCAAGACATATACCTGACATTCTGTGTGATGTCCGAATACATACCTTGCAAGGGTGACATGCTATAACAGTCAAACACTCGAAACTTAGTACAAATTCTTCAAAAATAACACACACGTATACGGAAATCAATAATCAAATTGGGGCCAGTTTCTTTCATAAACATTAAAATTTCAATTATTATTACACTTTGATCAATCTTATTTGCAAAAACATTTTCCAATTTGAAAAGTTATTACATACAAAAACATATTCAAATACGCATGATACACAAATTGCAGAATAGATTCTTTCATACAAAAATTAACGAAAATACTTATGCAGACGCGAATTGATGCCAAACTCTATCTCTTACTCGAATGCAGTGGCTAGACTCTCGTTTGCCTAACGGGGCATCTCCCTTGAGCCTGAAAAATAATATTGCAATTTTGGTAAGTTTTGCGAACTCAGTCAGTTAACCATCCTCGATGGTTCACTCAAATCATATAACACCTCACATTATTTATTCACATAATTCACATCACTTCATTTATCATTTATCATTTAGCATCACATATCACTTATTTCACATATCACATTCAGAGCAGTTGAACAGATCATTTAAAACATACATACCAATTATAAATGCAATGCACATGAGACTTACTTTCATTTATTACTTTGTTGTGACCGAGTGCCTTTTTACTAGCACATATCCCTTGTAGATACCGAGTTGTATTAGATAATGTCCCATATCCCTTAGTGGATACTGGGTACATTCATAATTAATTTAGAGGTTCTTATCAGATTCTGAGCTTTAAGCTCTTTTTATTGGCGACTCCGGTCACAACTGCCTTTATCTTTCATGCATTTATGTAATGGAATGCATCACATTTACATATTTTTGACAGCCATCAGATTTTAGTTTCACAATCAGAACACATTTATCATTGGACCTTGGTCCGACATTCAATAGAAATGTTGAATACACTTATTTCAGTTAGATTCACATACAAGGAGCACTTCCAATACATATAGTTCATGTGTCAAACACCTCAGACTTTCAAAGTCCGGAATCAACACAATCAATTTCACGTTAATCATATCATTGGTAATTCATTGTAGAAATTTAAAACACAACAAACAATGAAATGATATCATCTATGTTGACTCACAGTACGCTCCATATTAGCATTAGCTTCTATGATTCAGAAACTTTTGGATGTGGACATTTTATCCTGCATATTAACAATATGTAATACACATATTACACACACATTATTAATTGCACAATCACATAAACAATCAATTATACATATATGCATATGTGTAATGTATAATGCATGCTCAAATTGACTATTCCGGGTATGTTTCCTTAATCACATCTCTTGATCAATCAAATCTTATCATTTATATGTGTCAATCTCATTCTTAGGTTTACACCTTAACAACACGTGGTTACTCTAATGTCATAGTTCAATTACTTGTCATTTCTTTTCTAGCATTATATGCTCTCATAATATCAAATTCTCATTCACCTTTACTTAATACATATAGCTCATCTCTTCTGAATCATAACTACTATCAGATGAACAACTTCATTCCTATTATACTCATGCCTTTGGTACTTTGATATCAACAATTCATTTACTAAGTTATAACATTATCAATCGATCATTTACCAATGTTATTCTAACATTATATGTTCATACAATATCCAAACTCTCATTCATTCTTATAACATCTCCAAAATTCCAGACCTAAACATTTGGTAAACAACAATACATTCTTAATCAACTGAGATGACAATAAAATTTTGTGGAGAGGAAGAGCAATGTGTGCACTACCTTTTATTCCAACTTCTTCCAGCTCTTCCCAAAATAGACTTTCGGTTCACTTTTACACTGTTATTTTGATAAGAAAAATGAAGGATTTAGGAAATTTTTTTTTAGAAAATTGTTCCTTTATGCCTTAAGTTTCTAATGACCCACATTTCATGTAATTTGGTTCAAAGTTATACAAGTTATACTCCAATAATTCGGACTAGTCTTAAACTAAAATAGTGTTCTGTACTCAATTTCAAGTCAGATTTTGGAATTCTAGAGACAAAATTGAAAATTGATTTTCTTCATAAAACTGTATCCCTATGTCTTTAGTTTAATATAAATCAAGAATCATTTCAATTGGATAACTACAGAACAAGTTAGGGCTAAAATACCGAAGCATGTTCTGTGAAATTCATTCCATTGGTGAAAGTCCTTTGAAGGAATCACTTAACTAAGGAAGCAACTTGGGAAGCGGAGGAGCATATTAGGGGACAATATCTCCACCTCTTCAAACAATCAATTAAGAATTTTGAGGACGAAATTTCTTTTAAGGAGGGGAGAGTTGTAAAATCCCATTACCCACGAGGAGGCTAAAATAGTAAATATGAGAGATTAGAAAATGCATTTCATTTCCATGCATTATATGATATGCACATACACTTGAATATAGATATTTTTGCATATGAAAATAATTGTACCTGTATTCATTGACAATTTTTGGGTATAATTGCTTTATTTATGTGAAATGACATTGGATTGAGAATTGTGGTTTATTTATATGTGTTGGAAAATTGATTTGGAAAGTGTACTTATATTTAGAATTTTTGGTGGATTTTAGGAAAATTTCTAAAAATATTGGGTATTATTGGATTAAAAAATGCCAAGTGGCAAGTTAAGTGATGAATGGTAGTAGAAATAAGAATCTTATGATATTGAAGAAATTTATAGATGATCTTGAGATTTATTGACATATGTCAATAGAAATTTAGAGATAATTGAAGTAAAATTTAGAGATGATTGGACTAGTTTAATAAGAGAAAATAGTTCAAAGTCTTAGGAATTGGATAAATGGACAAGTGACAAGTGTCACTTATCAAGCCAAGTCTTAAAGCCACGTTTCTTTTAAACTTGAAAGACCAAGTTACTGTTTGTTCTTGTCTTAAAATATCTTCTTCGTGACTTTCTTTTTGAAACTTCTTCTTTTTCACGATTTCTCACCAAACCTTCTGTAACATCCTGTCACTTGAATTAGGGTTAAAATGGAGTTTATTAGAGATTAATGAGAAATTAGAAAGCGTAATTCATGCATAAGCATAATGTGACATACACACACACACACGATCTTATTGATTTTGCACATTACAATTATTTGTACATGCATTCATTGACACTTTTCGGGTATAATTGATTGTTAAAAATGTAATTAAAATGTAAATTGTGAATTATTTGAGTTGAAAATTTATTTAGAGAACATTTAGATTATTTCGGATTTTTGGTGAATTTTGGGGAAAATTTTGAAAATTTGGGGTATTTTTGGATTAAGAAAAATAAAAAATAAATAGACAGCTAAATTGTGACAAGTGGCAGTGTTAAGCAATGATACTTGTCAAATATGCAAAAAGCCACGTAGAGTAAGAACTTGGTTCCTCTGTTGTTGTTTCTTTACACCGAAGGTATTGTTAGACTAAAACAATCTGAAACACCAACTTGTTCTGTGTGAAAGCGTGGATATTGATTCTGATACCAGAGTAAGATTGACAGTCTATTGATAAGGAGTTTAATTGCTATTTACCTTATACATGTGATTCACTAACACAACCGAAAGCTTGTTAAATCAAGTAAGTGAAATTTTAAGGTTTTAGGTTTTGTGATTTGGACAATATTTTACAGTTTAGCAGTGAATGCATGCATGACTTGTGTAAGAAGTAGCTCTGTGATAGTGATGATGAGATGAGCTATATGAACAGTAGGTGAGTTGCTAGGAAATGAGTTAGGTTATGTATGGGACTGGTCTTTGATTATGAGAATGATACAGAGTTAGGAAAATTGATGTATAAAATATGGCCTATTTTGTACTGATAAATACGCAGAAGGTTTATTTTGCACTGTACATATGTGAATCTGTTGCATATTGGTAGATATGGATTTAAATGAAGATGTAGGTGAGGTCGTTATATAGAGTCGATAAAATGATCAACTTGTGATGAAATGAGATTGTTGTTGGATACTAAATGATACGCATAAACAAATATGCAGTAAAGTTGATGAACATGCTCTATTTTTTTTTCGTTATGCATGCATAAATGTTATTGTTAGTGATGGGTTTAACTGAGGTTAGAGTTAAAGAGAACATAGAGCAATGTGGTGTTGTGTTTTAAGAAGGGTTAAGATGATAGAAAAATGTGGACTGATGAGGAAAGACAAAAATAGAAAAGTGCAGAAGTTTAAAAAAATGCAGCAGAGAGAGAAGGTGAATGTGAGATTTCGGGTTGTTGGTGATTACCATATAAACTCACATTTCATCTGTTTAGAAATTGTAATGGATGTAGTAATGCAGAATTTATAACTTTGGAATGGAAAAAAAGAGTAGATATGTGGAAAAAAAACTAAGTTTTCGGTGAAGAAGATGAAGATCTGCGTTTTAGAGAGAGAAAAGGTGATGGTTTGCATGTATGAGTTTATGAACTAGAATATTTTACTAAACAACTTTAAGTCTTTTGGTTATAACTTTTTCATCCAACCTCCAAATGACTTGAAACTTAAACCAATAGATTTCTAATAAATTTTTCTTTCTCTCCATAAAAATTTAGAGCTATCTGAATTGGTTTGAAAATGATTGATAGGATGAAAGTGTGGTAGTTTACTGGAATGTTATGAACTGGAGAATTTTCATGAACATGCTTCGGTATTCTGATTATAACTTGATATGTGGATTTCTAAATGAGTTGATTCTTGATTCAGATTAAATTAGAGACATATGTATACAAATTTCTTGAAGAAGTCAAATTTTAATTATGTCTATAAGACTTTCAAAATTGGCATGAAACTAAGTCTTGGCTTAGGCTGCAGCACTACTAGGGATAGAAATTGTTGGACCCGAACTTTTGGTGGAAATTAGAAAAATGAAAATAAATGGAAATGAGTGTTTTGAATATAAGGAAGTTGAAAATCAAGAAATAAAGAGAAAGAGTGTGAAAATTGAAGAAATTAGAAAGTTTGACTTTTTGAGTATGAAGAGTTAACTTTTTGATTTGGGTGAAATTTGAGAAAATGATCTACATAAAACTTGTAGATTTTTTAGAAA
This sequence comes from Erythroxylum gracilipes, assembly GCA_026413385.1. Lineage (NCBI taxonomy): Eukaryota > Viridiplantae > Streptophyta > Magnoliopsida > Malpighiales > Erythroxylaceae > Erythroxylum > Erythroxylum gracilipes. The sequence continues at coordinate 31,749,439 of JANZLC010000008.1, read as the reverse complement.
GCTTTCCGTAGCCATAAAGAATGATATTTTTCGATATCGGGGCTAGAAGATATGAAAATTTGAAGTTTGAATGTGTTATAGGCTGACAAGTTTAGGACAGAAACTTTGAGTTAGGACGTGACTCCCTTAGAGGTTAAATTGATTACCCTGTCCCTTATGGAAGTTGTAGGATTCATTTTTATCTTTACATTGATATAACATATGACATGTTTGGACTTTGGAGTTGAAAGACAGAAAATTCAAAGTTAAGTCCTTATTTAGGAATTTATTAATTTGGAAAGAAAGTTTGATTGGGTTTTGGACCCTTTTAGTGATGAAATTGGTTTTCGAGTTCTGTAAGGAAGTTGTAGAGCTTCCTTTAAGCTTTTTCTTGATACCAAATTGGCTAAATTTGGAGTTTGGGATCAAAAGTTACGAATTTTGAAGTTCTGTGTTTTTACAAAAAAAACGAAGAAAAATAAAGTTCGAGCCATTTCGCGATTGCGAGATGGGCTTTTTGGTCATACTCACGAGCCGTCGCGAGTGCGAGACAACTCCACCATTTCTTTGAGGTTCGTACTCGCGAGCCTTCGCGAGTGTGACACGGCCTTGTCGTTTCTCACCGACTCGCGATCGCCAGCCCTTCGCGATCGCGAGACGGCCTTCTGGTTCTTCGGCTAGCGATCGCGAGCCATCTGCTACAGTGCGACTCCAAGTCTAATTTATTTGATTTTTCTTGATTCTTTCGCTCAGATCTCCTCCGTCCGACATCCGATTGATCCGATTTTTGAAACGTTGGATCCCTAAGACACTTAATTTCATTTTCGTGGAGAATACAATATCTCAATTTCAGCCTTAACGAAATTTATTCTTAACGAAAATTCAGCAGCATAACGGTTGCATTTCATACAACCCAAAAATCTGCAAATGATAAAACATACTTCTATAAACCAAACTCAAATCACACAAAGTCATCGGACCTCCCGTCCGAAATCCCAACATCAGCAGAACACACATCTATACCTAACACTTCAATAATTCTTAAATCAATATCCATAATCGGGACAATTTCATTCATATACATTCCAAAGAAAAATACAAATTCAAGATTCAATCTAACCCACTCATATTCATAAACAATCATAACTCATATCCCAAAACCATACACAACCCAACTATATACAATAATTCATAATTCATATACCGCATCGAACCAAAGTGGCATTTTCAAGCCACGATACAAAACTAGATGTCTAAAATCCCTATTACAGACACATGCAAAACTGAGGTCTTGACCATCTTTATCCAATCTCCTGCTCAAAACCTGGAGATGGGGATGAAAGGTGGGGTGAGCTTGACAACTCAGTGGATAACATATTTAAATCTTGCCATAGCACGGAAATTTCACAATGGAAAATTTGCGAATTCCTTATTTCTCAAACTCTTCATTTTTCAAAACATTCAAAAACTTTCGTAAACACTTTCATAAATTTCACGGTTGAAACCTCGATTTCTCATTTTTCACAAATCCTCAAAACGTTTTCTCAATTTCTTTTTTGCAAATCACGTACAGTTCCAAAACATGAATGCAACACTTAAAAATGCATCACACAGTAAACAAATCAAAACACATAACACATCAAACGGTTTGGGTAAGTCCTAACAGGACGTACTGCACATTCCCGCATAGCGGTCATGTGCAATCGTGAACGGAGGGGAGTCCGATATCGGAGCTCCTATGCCACTAGCGGGCAGCCGGAAGAAGACTATCAGAGGGAGACCAGTGCACTGACTCTTACGGAGGGGACCTAACCAAACCCGCATAATTCACATATTCATACGTTCAAAAATCAGATTGCCCAAAGGCACTTTTCGAAAATTCAAACTCTCATGTCGTGTCTTACAAGACACATTCACATTCACAAATTCATCACATCAAAGTAATTCATATAGCATAATTTCAATCATTTAAGATTGAGAACAATTTTAACAAATCGTCAGATGATTCAAGTACAATGCCATATCCAACAAATTGACATCTCCAAAATGCATATAATGTCATATAACAATTTGCAAATTTCTCTAGGATGCAACAATTCTAACAATTATTTCAATATTATCAAAACATAATCAATAATGGAACGATTAAAAACATTTTATTCAAATCATCCGAAACCATTTCCATAACTTATCAAATTTGTCAAAAATAACGAAATTAACAAAGTAAGTGATTTCTTAAATCACTGCAAAATTATCGAATTTCGAAATTTCTTTTCTTAATTTCTCAATTCATTTTTAAAACTCATAACCTTTTCCAAAACATTCAGAAACATTAAACTTCAATACTTTCTGCATTTTTCAATCAATTTTCACAAATCATTTGAAAATAAGAAATTGAACCCGTGTACCATTTTTCGTAATTTCAGGAATTTTCTTAATGTATCAAAAGTTTTCAAACTTGTAACTATTCTTAAAAACATTAAGTTGAACATGTAACAAATTTCTCAAATTATTCCAAAAGCAAGGAATTTAATCCTACTAAAATCAAAAATTTCAAACATTTACATAATTCATATTTTTATAACAAATTCAAAGGCATTTGGAAATCCTACTTTTTTTTCCAACATTTTCATAAACCATATTTTCTAAATAATTTTGAAAGTATTCTAAATTTTTAAACATTTTTCTAAACAATATTTTCTAAACACTTTCCAAAAATATTCGGAAACCATAATTCTTCAAACATTTTCATAACCAATATTTTATAACTAATTTTGCAAGTATTCGGAAATCATAAATTTTCATAAATTGTTCAAACATTTTCACAAAAAGTATTTTTCACACCTTTACATAAACTATATTTTATAACACTCACATACTTGGAAATCCTATTTTTTCAAACCTTTTCGTAAACGACATTTTAATCATTTAAAACACAAAGAATTTCTCAAATAGTAAAATCAAAGAGTGCAAGTCTTTTTATAAGTACTTCATTTATCAAAATCAATCAAAAACATGCACTGTAACCATTACCTCACTTTTACCAAAACATTCAAAAATCAATGAATATGATCAATTGAATCATTTTAGAATCATTTTATTTAAATTGTCCAAAACAAAACAATTTCTGTAACTAATTCAAACATAACGAATAATAATTCCTTAAATAAATTTTCGAATTCTTTTCTCTTCTTGATTTTTTTCAAAAACATAATTTCCTGAAGAATTTCAAATATCATAACATAACACTTTCTGAATTAAGCTTTCAAAATCAGTAAATGTAATAATTTTCATAATTCATCAATTCTTTCATAACTACAGAATTTCGGAAAATTTTATCAAATTTTATCAAATTATCCAAAACGATCGTAATAATTGATCCAATCATTTCTAAAACATCAAGTTACAAATATTTTATCTTCTTCTTGGTTTTTCAAACATAATCAATAATTTTTCAAAGTATTTTCCATTCTTGATTTCTCAAAAATTCATACAAGACTTAGAATTCAAAATATAAATACATTACCCACCTCGAATCGATACTTAAATCTTGTCTTAATCATCAATTTCTCCAATCCTTCCTTCTTTCTTCCCAATTAAATTTTCCTAAACCACAAATACCCAAATTTTATGTAGATCATTTTCTCAAATTGCGCCTAAATCAAAAAGTCAACTCTCAAGTCAAAACTGTCTATCACTATTCATCCCCAAAAGTCAAATTTTCTTAATTTCTTCAAAATTTTATACTTTCTTTTTATAACCATAACTAATCGACTCAAATCTTGAAGCCATCAAAACAAAGAAATTCTTTCCTCATTAATTCTTTTAAGGCACAACATCATCTCTAACACAATTTATATGCAAACACACTCATTTCATTTATTTTAATTTTTCTAATTTCCACCAAAAGTTCGGGGTCCAATAATATCACCAACAAAAAGGGTAAATTCAATTTGTAACAAGGTTAAGAAAGAAAGGATAAGGCTCAAATTGTTTTTCTAGGGATAAAAATTAAGGTAGGCTTGTTTAGGTTAAAAAATGATTATCCTAAATGCCCTCATCATCTTTATACATAAATTCATAAAAAATGTGGTCTGAACACGTATTCAAAAGCAAGTTTTAGCATAGACAAGCTATGTATGATAACACATAAAAAAAAAGATATATACAAGCACATATGTGATAAATGCTCTTAGGTTCAAAGCTCATGTAGGTGTCAAAAATTGCATCAACTCTTGCACACTTTTCATTCAACAAAATCAACGAGATACTTAAAATAATTTAATGAAAACACTAATCATGCTTGTCTCTCTCATGCATTAAATCTTAAACTGAAAATGCATCATAACTTAAAAATTATTCACGAACAACTATCAAAAAATTATGAAGCTATCACGAGGAATAATTAATATATGAATCAATATATCATGAGTCCAAGCAAACTCACAAAGTTCATCATAATATAAACATTCGCTCTCCCACACCTACATCATACATTGTCCTTAATGTATGCATAAGATACACACAACTTAATAAAGATAATCAAAAAAATAAAGCACAAAATAGAGGACTCCCCTGAATTGTGAGTATCTGAAAATTGTCTACGCATGCTTCTTTTTATTACCGATTTCAAAACTTGCCGCAGATTTAGCATTCATCGGTGAGTTATCTTTTGTTGCGGTCTTGGTTATAGCCTTAGAGCGCCTCCATTACACTAAAAAAGATAAACAAAAATTACTTGGAAAATATTAACAACAACTTAAGAATAATTAAAATTAAACAAAAAGAAAGATTAACTGAAAGTAATTAATAAGAATGAAAATTAAATTAAATAATTAAATAATTAAAAACAGAAAAACAAACTTTAAAAAATGGGGTATGGTTGGTTGGTTTTTGTTACTGCTGGCGTGATTAAAGGGGGTTGTTGGTGAAGGAGTGGGACTGCGTGAGGGCTGCTTTGGCGTGGGTTGTGTGTGGAGGCTACTGGGTTGTGGCGTGAGTGTGTTAGGCTTGTGTGGGAGACTGTTGCGTGAGTGTTGTACAATGAAGAGGGCTGCATATGTGGAAGACTGCTGGTGGGTGTGCGGCATTAGGAGATTGTTGTGTGTGTGCTGGTGGCATAGGAGTGTGAGTGAAAGAGAGCTGCATGGGTGAGTGCGTGGGTTGGAGGGTTGTGTTTGGTGTATGTGGTATTGCTGCTGGTGTTGGAAGGGACTAGATGAGCTGCGTCATTCGAGACAAATGAGTTACAGCGTTAAGTATTAGATGGAGACAAATGAGCAGATTAGGTTTTTTTGTTTTTTAATTTAAATAAATACTAATAAAGTGAAAAGAGAAAAAGAAATAATTTTAAAACAAATAAAGTAAAAATGGAAATAATAAAGGAAAAAGTTTTTATTTTTTGTTTTTTATTTGGAAATATTAGAGTATCAATCCAAATCTCGCCTCACGAGATTTAGTAATCTGGAATTCCAGAATACTAAATTAAATAAGGTAAGGTCTCGCCTTATGAGATTTAGTCGCCTTATGAGATTTAGTATTATGAAATTTTAAGATCCTCATTCCAAAACACTAAATCACATAAGGCGAGATCTCACCTTATGAGATTTAGTAGTTTGGAATATTTTTTTGTCAATAATCTATGTTTCAAAAACAAACAAATGCATCATAAAAAAAACTTCAAACAAAATAAAATAAAACTATCATATTTTAGGTTGCCTCCCTAAAAGTGCAATTGTTTAACTCGTTATGCTCGATGGGGCTAGTTCTTCTCAAACTTCTTCAGATGATGGAAGTCCCAAATCAATGTTCACTACATTGGAAACTGTCATCTTCTAATAGAATGGTTTCAGTCTATGTCCATTAACTTTAAAAATCTTTCCGGTCTCTAAACTTTTTATTTCCACTGCACCATGAGAAAAGATATTAGCAATAACAAATGGAACAAGCCATCTAGAGCGTAACTTACCTGACATGAGCTTTAATCGAGTATTATACAATAACACTTTCTGTCCCACCTGAAATTGTTTCCTCAAGATCATATTATCGTGGAACAACCTGGTTTCTCTTTGCAAATTTTCAAATTTTCGTAAGCATCAAACCTTATTTCCTCTAGCTATTGTAGTTGCAACTTCCTTTCCTCTCCAGCTTTCACCAAATCCATGTTGCACCGCCCAATAGGCTCTATATTCCATTTCCACCGGTAAATGTCAAGCTTTACCTAAAACTAATCGATAAGGAGACATTCCTATCAGTGTCTTATAAGTTGTACGGTACACCCAAAGAGCACCATCCAGTCGTAAACTCTAATCCTTTCGACTAGGATGCACAATCTTTTCTAAAATGGATTTCACCTCTCTATTTGATACTTCTACTTGTCCATTCGTTTGTGGATGGTAGGAGATGGCTATTCGATGATTCACTCCATACTTTCTAAATAGCGTTGCCACAACTTTATTGCAAAAATGCCGTCCTTGATCACTAACGATGGCACATAGGATGCCAAATGTATTAAAAACGTTAGTTTTTATAAACCTTACAATAGTTGCAGAATTGTCAGTTCTGGTAGCCTTTGTTACCACCCATTTGGAAACGTAATCAACAATCAAAAGTATGTGAGAAAATCCACAAGATGAAGGGAAGGGCCCCATAAAATCAATACCCCATACATTAAACATTTCAACTATAAGAATTAAGGTTTGAGGCATTTCATTTCGATGAGATAACGTACCTGTCTTTTCACATCTGTCATAACTTTTTCAAAAAAACATAAGAATCTTTAAATAAAGTCTCCCAATATAATCAACTATCCAAAACTTTTCTAGTAGTTCTTTTGGGGCCAAAGTGACCTTCATATGCATATTTGTGACAAAAAGCTAAGATAGAATTTTGTTCATTTTTTGGCACACAATGCCTTATAATTTGATCAGAACAGAACTTCCATAAGAATGGTTCATCCCACACATAATATTTTGCCTCATTTCTTATCTTTATTACATTAGACTTGCTAATGTAATATGGTAAAGTTCTGGTAATTAAATAATTTAGCAAGTTAACGTACCATAGAACCATACCTTTCATTTGGAACAATTGCTCATTAGGAAAAGTTTCGAAAATAGGTAAAATATCATCATCTCTCACTAACATGCTCAAGAGATCTGCTAATAAATTTTCCGCACTTTTTCGAGCCTTTATTGTCAAATCAAACTCTTAAAGTAGCATAATCCATCTTATTAGCCTCAGTTTGGACTCTTTCTTTGCCAGAAGATATTTCAGTGATGCATGATCAAAGTAAAAAATAACTTTAAAGCTAAGCAAATAAAATCTAAATTTATCTAAAGCAAAAACAATTGTTAAAAGCTCTTTCTTAGTAGTAGAATAATTGCACTGTGCAACATCCAATGTCCTAGAAGCATAGAAAATAACGTGACTTCTTTTCTCAATCCTTTGGCTTAAAATAGCACCCACTACATAGTTGCTAACATCGCATATGATCTCGAACAGAAGATCCCAATCTGGTGGCTGAATAATAGGCATATTTGTTAGTAGTGCCTTAAGGTTGTCAAAAGCTTCCTTGCAATCCTTCCCAAAGTCAAATTGAACTTCTTTTTCTAGCAACTTTGATAAAGGTATTGCAATCTTGGAAAAATTCTTAATGAACCTGTAGTAAAATCTTGCATATCCAAGAAAAGATCAAACTTCCCTAACGTTTGTAGGGGAAGGTAAGTTCACAATTAAATCCACTTTAGCTTTATCAACTTTTATGCCCCTGGATGAAATCACTTGTCCTAAAACAATGCCTTGATCTACCATAAAATGACATTTTTCATAATTTAAGACCAAATTTGTCTCAATGCATCATTTAAGAACCTTAGATAAATTATTTAAACAATCATCAAATGAATCTCCATAAAAAGTGAAATCATCCTTGTATACTTCAGTGCAATTTTCGATGTACTCATCATACTTCTTTGGAACATATTTGGAGCATTACAGAGACCGAATGGCATTTGCCTAAAAGCATACATTCCAAAGGGACACATGAATGTAGTCTTTTATTGATCCTCTTGAGCAATTGCTATTTGATAGTAACCTGAAAAACCATCCAAAAAGTATAAACATGATTTACCAGCAAGTCTTTCTAACATTTGATCCATAAAGGGTAATGGAAATGGTCCTTTCTAGTAGCTAAATTAAGCTTCCTAAAGTCAATGCACATTCACCACCTATTTTATAACCTCATTGGTACCAATTCATCATTTTGGTTTTGTATCACTGGCATTTCAGTTTTCTTAGGCACAACATGCACTAGACTTACCCATTCATTGTCCGAGATTGGATAAATTATTCCTGCATCTAAAAGTTTTAAAACTTCTTTCATTTCCACATCCTTCATTATTGGATTAAGTCTTCTTTGGGGTTCCTGTTTTGGTTTAACATTAACATTTAAAAGAATCATGTGCATACAAATCGCCAGGATGATTCCTTTTATGTCCGTTAAAGTCCAACCAATTGCAATTTTGTATTCTTTAAGTAATGCCACCAATTTTTCCTCTTGACCATCAATCAACCTTTTTGAAATGATCACTAGTAATGACTCTCCGTTACCCATATAGACATATTTAAGGTGATCAGGTAGGGCGTTTAATTCGATCTTGGAGCCTGCAAAATAGAAGGTAGCATTTTCTTGTGATTTATAATAAGTTCAACATTCAAAGTTTTCGAATCTATTTCAATTGTTGATAACGATTCTGCAACTTCAAAAGTTTCATAAATTTGCTTGTTTACTTCTGATTTGGCCTTAAACTCCATCTCATCTTCAATATTTTCTTCATTAAACATATCCTAAATAAATGAATCCACAATATCCATATGATAAACAGATTGAAGATCATTAGGGTTTTTATTGCTTTGAAAATATTGAACTTTACGATCTCTCCATCAAACTTTACAGAAAGAGTACCCTCATCTACATTAATTTTTGTCTTGGTCATCTTCATAAATGACCTACCCAGTAGAATCGAAGCCGAATGTTCCACACTATCTCCATCCATTTTCAAGATGTAAAAATCCACTGGAATTACCAAACCATTAACTTGGACTAAAACATCCTCAATAACTCCAATAGGACTCACATATGACGAGCAACTAGTTGGATTATTAAATTAGTTTCTTGTAAAGAAATCAGATTTAAAGCTCGATAAATTGATTATGGCATGACATTAATAGATGCACCTAAGTCTAGCATGACACACTCAATTTTTCTATTACTAATAACACACGGAAGTGTAAACATACCTGATCTTTGCATTTTTTTGGTAATTTCCTATTTATCATAGTCGATACATTCTGACCCAAATTATTCTCTCCTTATCCTTCAGCTTCCTTTTATTTGTTACAACTCCTTTAAGAATTTTACATATTTTGGAACTTGCCTGATGGCTTCCAGAAGTGGTATATTGATTTCCACCTTTTTGCAAGTTTCTAAGATTTCTCTTTCATATTCATCATCATTTGGTTTAGCCAACTTGCTAGGAAAAGGAGGTAAATGTGCATTAATTGATATTGATGAAAATAAATCATTTTTTTACCTTTTTTATTATGTAGTTGGAAGTTCTTCCTTCTTTTCTTCACCATCATGCTTTTCTTCCTCCATTGGTAAAGAAGTCCCATATTGAATTTCCTTACCACTTCTCAAAGTCATTGCATTCACATTCTCCTTAAGATTCACTACCGTTTGGAAAGGTAATTTTCCTGATACTTATGCTTCCAATTTACTTACCAAGGTGGCTAATTGAGTGATCTGATTTCCCAAGTTTTGAAGGCTTGCCCTTAATAATTTCATCCACGGACATACCTGAAATTTGAAGATTGAGGTTGAGCATATATAGGAGATTGAGATTGTTTAGAAGTGTGAGGTTGATATCGTTGTTGGCCTCGTTGATTTCCATAGTTCAAGTTTGGATGATCCCTCTATCCTGGATTGTAGTAATTGGAATAAGGGTCATACTTTCGTTGAGGTTGACTAGGAAAGCCCCTATTGTGTTAGCTTCTTGAAGAGAGTCTTGTTGCAATGTAGGGCACATATCCGTAGGATGTCCAAGGAATGAGCATATTTCGTTCGCTCTTGTCGATTATAATTGACCTACAGTCATTTGATGAACTAGAGCGGTTAAATCAGATATTTTATCCTCAAAGTGTGTGTTACTTGCCTCATTTACACGCTTAATAGCTCCATCCATCCTTGTCCCCAATTGTTGAGAATTTTCAGCCATAACTGATATCAACTGTCTGGCTGTCTCAGGTGTTTTGTTTAATAGAGCTCCTCCACTAGTTGCATCGACCATACTTCGATCCATTGGCAATAGTCCTTCATAAAAGTATTGAATCAGAAGTTGATTGGGAATTTAATGATGTGGACAATTGGCACATAGCTCCTTAAACCTTTCCTAATATTCATATAATGTTTTTCCTGTAATTTGTCTTATCCTATATATCTCCTTTCTGATATTCACTGCTCTTGATGTAGGAAAGAACTTCTCTAGACATATTCTTTTCATCTCGTTCCATGTTGTTACTGAGCCAGGTGGAAGAAAATATAGACAATCCTTTGCCTTATCTTCAAAGAGAGCAAAAAGGCCCTGAGATCAATTTGTTCTTCTATCACCCCTTGTGGCTTCATTCTAGAACAGACAATATGAAATTCTTTCAGGTGTTTATGCTGATCTTCACCTGCAAGACCATAAAAAATAGGCAGTAAGTGAATCAAACCAGATTTCAATTAGAAATCTACCTCAACATCTGGAAATTGAATGCATAATGGCTGTTGATTCAAATTCAGTGTCGCTAACTCCCTCAACGTTATCGAGTTGATGAAGAGGGTTAGTGTTGCGTGGAGATTGGTTAGGGCTGGCTGTGTGAGGTTGCTGCTGGCATTGGAAGGGACTGGATTGCGTGCGTGTATGGAGATAATATCCATATTTAAGCATCAAAATAAATCCAAAATAAAGGAGATAATATAAAATAATATTTGGTGTCATCGTCGAGGAACTAAGTCGAATCCCTAGAGAACTGAACACTAGTTTCTTAATTTTAAGTAATAAAAGTAAATGGGGGTTTGATTAAATAATTGATTAATTGAAATTAATACAAAATCAAATTAAATCAACTGAATTTAAAATTGAGAAAGTCAAGATTACCGAACTCTGATTCAAGGGAAATATCTCATCTAATTGTACCATTGATCATTAGTTTAAAAAATATATTTTCATGATTTAAGCAGTTAGTCCAAAACATATTAAGATAGTCGTAGTAAGTCTCAAATTTTCCTAAATTAGTTGGTTCAAACCCAGCATTCAAACCAAAACTTACCATTTATTGACTGGGGGTGATAACATTCCATATCGAATAAATGATAGCAATAAGCTCCTTGAAAAAGACTAAACCATAAAATTAATAACCGAGATAGCTGCAACTATTCAATTTGGTTTTCTTATTTATCATAAGTTAAATATGGAAATTCCTAAATAACCTATTTGCTACTTGTACCAATCCTTCATGACAATTACAGATCATTGAATTCTTGGATAATGATAGAATAATCAATATTAAATTAAATTGTCAAATTAATCAAATTTCAATTATTCATGAAATATGAGAACTCAAAATAAGAAATACTTGAATTAAAACGTGAATAAAGATTTCAAACATAGCCTTACAAAGTTACAATCAAAGTATTGAATCCCCTTGAATTAGAATGAAGAGTTTAGCCACACATGACTTTTTCTCTAATAACAAAAATAAAAGAAAGAGTAAGGAATTGCTAAAAACTTAAGAAGAGAGAACCTTTTTTTGTTGTGAGAAACGTCCCTTTTATAGGGTTTTCTAATATAATCATAATCTAACTCTAACTTGTAAAGATGCCTATCTAAAACGAATTCAAAATCAAACTCCTTCATGATAAGGATAAAGTGAAGTCTTCCAGTCGAATTCTAACTCTTCAAGTGATCAACTTTATCCACTACATAAATCTCTTCACTTTATCCAAAATTTGTCATTATCATTAATAAAGTCCCAAATTGATGCAATCTCGACTTTTGATCTCCTAAAACAAAACAAACATTAATTTTAACATTTAAGCACGAAAATAAATTCAAAACAAAGTAGATAATATCAAATAATTAGTCAAGATGAGATCTTATCACATTCTACACACCCTCAAAAACTTTGGGTTCACGCACCTTCACTGTGGTACTCTTGACACATCTAACATCCTGTGTTGTAACAACACCTGTTGGATCCCGTTTCCGGAACCCAACTACTTAATCCGAAAACCGCTTTGGAAACTTTAGACTGATCTGAAAATCCCGATATAATTTTTTTTTCTAATTCATCTTATTCATCTTAAAACCC
>JANZLC010000008.1:31708928-31719453 GCA_026413385.1 Erythroxylum gracilipes | reverse complement strand
CGGTAGAGGGTCCATTTTCACTATTTCTTTCAGATAGTATTTTATTCATAACTTCTTCATTTCTAACCCAAATTGAGGGATTCCAGTGGCGCTGGAATCGTTATAACTGAGGAAACAATTTTAGTATATAACCAATCGAATTTTTCCTATTTGAGGTTTTTCCTATTTGTGGTTAGTATTATTGCCGGTTTGGGTCTGCTATGCTTTGTGGGTCCGAATGTTGGGCCTCGGAGACGGGGTCCAACAACCTGACCCCTGTCAACTGATATCAACCAATGTATATTGGAGTTTCAAGCTCCATCACCTCCGCATTGTGCATCTAAAATCCCTCGAAGAAGGGCTTGAGACGATGTCTATTAACTTTAAATTCTTTCCCCGTCTTAGCACTTCTGATCTCCACTGCTCTATGGGCATATACATGTGTAAGCTCAAAGGGACCTATCCATCGAGAGTGTAACTTACTTGGAAAGAGCTTGAGGCATGAATGATATAAAAGTACTTTTTGTCTCACCACTAATGTCTTCCTAGAGACGTTACAATCATGTTACAACTCTTTAAGCTCTTATAATAGTAGTAGTAGGAGTAGTAGTAGTAGTAGTAGTAGTAGTAGTAGTAGCAGTAGTAGTAGTAGTAGTAGTAGTAGTAGTAGTAGTAGCAGTAGTAGTAGTAGTAGTAGTAGTAGTAGGAGATTAATAATAATACTAATGATAATAATAAAAACAATAAAATGGTGAAATAATAATAATAAGTAGGAAAATAATACTAAGAAAAATAATAATATGTAGGAAAATTGTAATAATAGTTATTATGCAAAATAATAATAATAATAATAAATAATGATGATGATGATGATGGTGAATAAATAAGTAGGAGAAAGATTAAAACTTATTTAAAAGATTATGCGAAATCTAAGAGATATATAAAACCAACATGAATCCCTTTAAGAGGGCTCCTCTACCTGTATCTTACTACGTCAAAGTTTTCTATTGCGGATCATATCCTTGGTAAGTTCCAGTCGAGCCATATTATTCTTGATCACCCCCTCCCAATCCTTTTTAGGCCTTCCGTTTATCCTCATATAGTCTCTACATATGATCTTTTTGCATTTTCTGAGTGTCTCCTCTTAACATATCTAAACCACCTAAGTCTTATCTTTCTTAATTTTTCATTAATATTAGTCATCTTTAATTTGTCTCTCACCACTATCTTCCTAACCTTATCTCTTCTAGTGAGGTTGCATATCTAACAAAGCATCTTTATCTTCGCTACCATTAGCTTATGACTATGCACCTGTTTGGTAGGCCAACACTCCGCCCCATAAAGCATGGCCGACCTAATTGCTAGAAGATAAAATTTGCCCTTAAGTTTTAGTGGTATCTTCTTGTCATATAAAACTCTTGATGCACTTATCCATTTAAGCCACCTTGATCTGATATGGTAGACTGTTTTTATCAATCTCTTCATTACTCTAGATGATAGATCCTACATACTTAAAATACTCATTTTGTGATATAATTTTTTAACCAATTTTTACCTCCACATTAGTATCCACCCTATGCCTGAAAAGTTACATTCTACATACTCAATCTTAGTACTACTCAATTTAAATCCCTTTGGTTGTAACGAATCTCTCCACAGTTCAAGTTTGACATTGTCACCTTCTTTTGTCTCATCTACTAAAACAATGTCATCAATAAACAACATACACTAAGGCACATCCCTTGGGATATTCTTGGTGAACTCATCTATCACTATCGCAAACAAAAAAGGGCTCAAATAAGAGCCTTGGTGTAGCCCAATATCAATAGAAAAATGCTCTGTATCCCTACCTATCATCTTTACTCTAGTTTTTACACCTTCGTACATATCCCTAATGACATGTATATAGATCATAGGAACACCTTTAGCTTCTAAACACCTCCAAATGATTATCCTAGATACCCTATCATACGCCTTTTCTAAATCAATGAAAACCATATGAATTGTCTTTTCTTGTAATATTCCATTACTCTTTTAAGGAGAGGTAAAGCTTCGGTCGTGGACCTTCCCGATATGAAGTCAAACTAGTTTTTTGAGATAGAAGCTTCCTCTCTCACTCTCTTCTCAATCACCTTCTCTCGTAACTTCATGGTGGGATTAAGTAATTTAATACCTTTATAGTTGTTACAACTTTAGATATCTCTTTTATTTTTTTGTATAAAGAGATTGACAAACTACATCTCCATTCATCTGGCATTTTGGCAGACTTAAGGATCACATTAAAAAGCTTGGCTAACCAAGTAAAATCCTTCTTGCCTAGATTCTTCTACACCTCAATGGGTATCTCATCTGGCCCTACCACCCTTCCACTTTTCATCTCCCCTAATGCTTTATTTATTTCTTCCCTTGAAATTTGTTGATAGCTTAGTTAAATGAAAGATAAATAAATTAATAAAAAAGAAACTATAAAGTCGTAAATAAAGAGTAAAAAGTTTGAAGGTTGATAATAGAATAAGAAAAGTGTTATGAACCCTACTTTACTTAATTTTACAGTGACCTAAATCTATTATATTTTTTACATTTATTAGAAAATAAAAATTGAAATGAACGAGTGTGAGTGTAAAAATAAGCCATTTATTTAAGAAAACTAAACTAAATTTTGATTTAAAAAATAAAAATAGACTTGAATATGAGATTCTAAAATGATATTGATATGACAAAATGGCCTTAATAAAAAGGAACTAGATGACCTAATTTTGATGTGCATGAAGTAGGCTAAACAATGATTTAAATATCCTTATATAACTAGTAGAGGGGTTACATCCAATAGATCCACAGGTAAAAACATTTTTGAACATGGTTAAAGAAACTAATAGCTAAATATATAAACAAATAACTATATAAATGAAAAGATAAAAAGATAAAGATAAAGATAAAAGTAAGTAAATAAACAGATAAGAAAAAAAACAAATATGTAAATAAAAAATCAATTATAGAAAATATGAAATAAATAAATAAATAAATAAAGGAGCGAGTGCTATAAACAAAATTATTTAGCCTAATTAAAAGATACTGGAATCTAAGGAAAAGGTTTAAAAGGCCTATGAAAAGTAAAGTCATCAATATAATATAATACGGTCATATCATTCCTCATCACTACCCCTCAATTCTTTTTGGGTCTTCCTCTTCTTCTCTTATATTTTTTAAGTGTAATTTTCTTGCATCTTCTTACTAGGGCATCAGGATATCTCCTCTTAACATGTACAAACTACCTAAAACTTGTATTCTTTAATTTATTATCAATATTAGCTACCCCAACTTGTCTCTTATCACTACATTCCTAACCTTATTTCTTTTTGTAAGATTACAAATCCCACGGAGTATCCTCATCTCTGCTACCATTAACTTATGACTATGCATATGTTTAATGGGCCAATACTTTTCCCTGTAAAGTATCATCAACCTAATTACTAAACGATAGAATTTTCTTTTTATCTTGAGTGGTATCTTTTTGTCACATAAAACTTTTGAGGCGCTCCTCTGTTTAAGCCCCCTTGTTTGATATGGTAAATTATGTTGTCATCTGTCTCACCACTTATTTGGATGATAGATCTAATGTACTTAAAACAATCTTTCTATGGTATAATTTATGTACCAATCTTGATCTCCACATCGATTACAACCCTGCAAACTAAAAATTTACACTCTAAATACTCAGTCTTATTTTTGCTTAATTAAAGCCCTTTGACTATAGCATATCCCTCTATAATTTCTAGCTTAAAATTAACATCCTCTTTTGTTTTATCCACTGAAATAATTTAATCTGCAAACAACATAAAACAAGGCACATCCCCTTATATATTATTGATAAGCTCATCTATAATTACTGCAAATAGGAAAGGGCCTAACGAGAATCTTTGGTATAGCCTGATATTGATAGAAAAATGCTTTGTATCTCTTCTCATCATCTTTACTCTAGTCTTAACACCTTTATATATATCCCTAATAACCTATATATAAGAAACAAGAACTCCTTAGCTTTTAAACACCTCCATATGACTTCCCTAGGTATCCTATCATAAACCTTCTCTAAATCAATGAAAACCATGTGCAAGTCCCTTTGTTTGTCTCTACAATATTCTATTAATCATCTAAGGAGATAAATGGCTTCTGTCATTGACCTCCCTGGTATGAAATCAAATTAGTTCTCTAAGATAGGTGCACCCTTTCATACTCTCTTCTCAATCATCATCTCCCATAACTTCATAGTATGATTGAGTAGTTTAATACCTATATAGTTGTTATAGCTTTGGATGTCCCCTTTTTTCTTCTAGGGAGTAATTAGTGTGCTAAGTCTCTATCTTGGCAGACTTAAGGATCACATTAAAAATCTTGGCTAATCAAATAAGATGCTCTTCTCCAAGGCTCTTCCAAACCTCTATAGGTAACTCTGTCATCTTCTCTTGATTTCATTTTCATCTACAACCACTAGACCTGTTTCATCCTTTATATAACAAACTTAATCCAAGTCCTTTGCTTTCCATTCCCTATCTCTCGCAAACTTAAACATATCCTTTTTTCCATCCTCTAGTAAGATAATTATTAAAATTATGGAGGAAATGTTACAAGATAATCCAAGAGAATGACACAAAATATTGTTTGAAACATTATGGACTTATTGTATTCCTGAGCATACAGGCATGAGTTTTAGCCCATTTTCCTTTAAATATGGACATGATGTTATTCTTCCTATGAAAGTGGTGGTTCCATTATTGAGAGCAGCTAAACAGAATGCTTTAGGACTTTTGAGTATTCAGAAGAATGGTAATGGAGTTGGAGGATTCAGATAAAATGCAAATTCAAGCTTTAAATAGTATGGTTATTCAAAAAGGAAAAATATCAAGATTTAATGAAAAAAGAATCCATATATGAGGATTCCTATAAGGGGAGATATTATGGAAATTGATCTTATCTCCTGGGATAAAAGATAGAGAATGGCATAAATGGACACCAAATTGGGAAGAACCACTTATAATTTATAAGGTTTTAAGTGAAATTGCCTATTGTTTATCCATTTTCGATGGTGAACCTCATAGGCATTTTATTAATGGAAAGAATTTAAAGCCTTATTTTCCCTTTTTGAAAAGTATAAAGAATAAGAAATGATATCAATTTTAAAAAAACTTTAATTCCTATGCAGAAAGGTAAAAGGGTCACTTTTGGTCCTAAGTTTTACACTAATCGACAAGTTTAACCCTAAAATTTCGAAGAGAACAATTGTAATCTTAACGTTTAGAAAACATTAAAATTGAGCCCCATAATAATGAAAATTTTAACCCCTGTGAGCTAACCTGACAAATTTTAATAATCTTTTATGTTTTTGGTGGCGTGGCAATGTGAATCCAATTTTTTAAAAAATATAAAAAACTTAATTTGTTTATAAACATGGGACCCACCCTTTTATTTAATTTTAATTCTTAACTAGACTAAATCACTCTCTTCCAACTCTCTGGCACGAGTCTCCTTTTAATGATCAAATCTTTCTCTTCTAACTTTTTAGCACGATTCTCATCCTCAGCTAATTCGACAACCGATACTACAAGTTTGGGATCCCAATAAGTTAACTTTAGTACAGGGCCACACTCAGTTGCAACAACTTTGAAATATTATGGATATCTGTGACATATGGCATCCCTGAATTCTTGGGTAGCCTCAAGTCAGTCATTAAATGTGCTATTTTCTCCAACAAAATTCTCTTCTTCAATGACATCATCAACAATTTCCTCAGTTTAACTACCAACAAATCCTCCATCTCATTCCTAATCTTCAACTCCTCCAAGTAAAGTCTTTCAGCTTCTTGTGTCATTCTAAACTGCGAGGAATAAACTCCTCCTTAAAAAATCTCAAACACAACAGGAAACTTCTTTAATAAAGCTATAAATCGACATCCTTTCCTAGGCCCAAGTCCCTTTTGTATCTACTCAATTGCTTGAGAGACATTATTTTATCAAGTTAACTCCCCAAAATCTTCCTAATCTTTAAAACCAATTTTAGCTTCTTGTCTCTCTGAATCACATTGTTAAACGAAAGTTGTTTTCTTCTTTTCACAGCAGATCTTACCAGCTTAAAAGGGATATGGGTTTTTCTCAGAGTGTCCCACAAATCATCGTTCTTATATCATGACAGAAGTCAGATACATATTTGGAAAAAAATTCTCCCCGCGTTCATTTATGCGGAACCCACATAAATGAATGACTGAGATTTATGGAACATAATAAGATATTATAATATTGGACAAACGATCCGGACTCTCCCACACACACCCACTTTCTAATTTACACTAAAAATAATTCAAACTTTTTTATCAATATTTTTCATCTTTCTCTTAGTTAGGATTCCTTCCTAGCGAATTTCTTTTAGACATATTACATCATTATAAAGGCGGTGGTGCATGGTGGATTGACAGTAAATAATTAGAAATTTAATCATTTAAAATTTAAATTCTTATAGTAAATAAAAATTTGTATTTATCTAGACAAGGCATTTCGTCCTTGATAATTTGTTGGGTTTACAGTTAAAGGTTGTTCCAACATAAGTGATACTTTTTAATTGCTTTTAGTATTTATTAAAATTACGTTTATACACAATCTCTTAATTAAAGATCTTTTGCAAGCATTTTAGGCTTTTGTCTACATGATCCTCTATGATAATTCTACATAATTTGAACACATGTTAATGATTCTTAAAAGGTTAAATAATTTCCCATTTAATAACTGGGTAAAGAAGTAAAGTTGTTTATTCAAGAAAGAGATCATAATTCAATATCTTAAGATTTGGGATTGAAGACATACTCTCCACACACTTTTTATCAAATTATAGATCACTTTGATGGTTATAAAATTTAATATGACATTAAAATGGATCGTGAAAACTTATATCTAAATAGATAACTTATGAAATAAGGAAATTCCAAGAAAATATGTTTATGAAAACCAATATGAAAGGAAGAATTGTCAAGCATGTAACTCAATGAAAAATATGCTTAGGAATACTAAACCAAATTTTATTTTTCCATCATAATGTTTGATGTGAAGTTAAAGATTTGCTAATGAATAGTGAGATTAAAACTTGCTCGGTAAGAGAAGTTTGAAGAAATATGTTAGGTTATGTTTGGTTGGACGTAAGGTTTTTAATGGAATGAAATGGAATAGAATGGCTTTTAATATAATAGAATGTAAATGAATGTAATATTAAAAAATTGTTATTTGGGAAAGATGGAAAGGTTCATAATGTAATATAGTGAAATATTGTTTGGATGAAGGGTTTATAAAATAATATAGTGTAAAGTTATTTATCATTTTACATTTCATCCTAAACCCTCTAAATATGAAGTTTTTCATTTTTACTATCTAGGATAATTTATGAAACCTTTCTTTTCCATCCCATCCCATTATATTATAAACCTTCATCCTAAATGATATAATAATATTATATTACATTCCATTCCATTAATAAAACTCCAACTAAACATAGCCTTAGCGGATGGTAAGCATAGTATGAATATTTATTACTCAACTTGAGCAAAATGCACTTACAATTGCAAAACAAGATATGTACTCCAGATTTATTAAGGAGTTGAATTATAAAACAATACATTAATGATTTTAAAAACAAGAGGAACATAAATATCCGATTTGGAAAAAGAATGTTAAAAGGTTGAATAAATCACGAATTGATCATACACAAAAGATTAAGTTGATTTTTATAAAGAAAAGGTCAAAATTGAATCCATCAAATTTGAGTCCCTCTTTATATAAAAATTACTAAAACATACTTTACGCATTTCGTGCAAAAGTTATACATTTGATTAAGATACAACTTTACATGTTCAATTCTTAACTAAACTTGTCTAGCTAAGACAACTTTTATCAACTGATAATTTTACAATGTCAAATAATATGTATAAAAGAATGTGCAAATCCAATCAACTCCTATAAAATCAAACAAATGTAAAGAATCTAAAAAGGATTTTCAACAAAAACACTTTAATATTAGTTCTCTATGAAAATAACGAATATCTAAACGATGACTGTTATGTCGTCTTGTACGCGATTAAAAGATAATTACTAGTCATATAAGTTGATCGGAGTACACTGTACATAATTCTGAAAGGGAATAAATTCCATTTGTGGCTCTAAAACCTGTCATAAGGAGATTACTTTTTGCGTTTGAATGAAAACTTGAGTCGAGGGTTTTTATTTCAAAATAAATAACACTCACCAATACATTTACTCGTAGTAGTCATTCTTTTGTAAGATGTGTAAAATAAATTAAAGCAAAAATAAAAGAAATGAATCATGTTTGTTATTGTTCTACATCACAATTCTGAATTTCACTTTACTTCCTTCTCTGCCGTCGTCGGGATACGAGGTATATCCGGCCGTGCACCCACTGTCTGCCCAGCCTTGAAATTGTTTGCTGCACCATGGAACAATCACACTGCAAAAATTCAGAACCGTATTCCTTGCTTTGTTAGCTACTCATGACACAACTCCTAAGAAAATCTATCAAGATACACAGACTTCAAAAGCTTCTATGCACATGCACAGACAACATAGCCAAATAACAAGACCCTACAGCTCTTAGAAGTGGTTCAACCTCTGACAATTATTTCAGGAAGTTATGATACTCATTATTAACGTATAATCACACAATATCTCTTAGTCAACCAAATCCCTATAATTAGTCTTTATTTTTGCCTAAGATCATGTACATTTATGATGTATTTTATCATGTTGATTTGTTGCTTTGCTTAGAGACATTTACAATATATAAATAAGAGTGTGTTACTGTCTTTTTACATACAGAAATATAGATTTCTTCTTCAATTCTCTATTTCTACATGATATCAGAGCCTCCTTTGTAACAAAAGGAGTCAAAATTCTGAAGCCTTTTATTTCTTACTCTCAAGTATTCTGCTCTTACATTCTGGGTTCAAAAATCTGCTCTAAAAACAATTTTCTATACATCAAATTGTTCCTCATCATCTGCAGATCACATCGGTGCAAATCTCATGGCCGAAAAGCCTCCCACATGCCCACCTGCGCCGTCAGAAGTGACTGTTCTCCAAAAACCTAGTTGCAGATTCGTGAGGTAGAAGACGATTCAAACGCCGTCGTTTCACTCAAAAGTAAAACGACGTCGTTCCACTTGAATACATAAGGAGCCACATCATCGCCATGGCACCACCACGTCAGCACCACATCATCGACACACCAGCACCATGTTGACACATGACTGGTACACATATTGTCCTCTTAGTCGTCCACGTGTCCTTGTTCCGGTCAGACCCGTCAGTTCGGTTTGACGATTGACCAACACTTTGACCGTCCGATTCAGCACTTTTTAATTTGGGTTCTCCAAAAACTAGACCGATTCCTAAGAGTTTTTGACGCCCTGAATCTAATTATGAGATGAGAATAACCAAATTCAATCTCTATAAATAGGTTTCCTCCTATCTTATTGCATTCTTTTACTATGAATGCTTATAAACTTCCCCAATACATTCTCAACCCTATTAATATCACCTTTGATGGCTCCAACTATGATCTTTGGGTTGAGGACATGTGTAGTTTTCTTAAGGGAAGGCTTCTTTGGCATATTATTCCTGGAGAAATACCTAATTCCACTCAAAAGAAAGATGAAGACATTGACGTATTCACCGAACTGTTAGTGGCATGGGATGGCATGAACCATCAAATCTTAACATGGTTTCGAAATACATATGTCAAAGCCATCAAACTTGACTTTCGACGGTTTGACTCAACTCAAGAGGTGTGGAATTTTTTGAAAAATCGTTACTTTGTATCAAATGATGTCCATCAATTTCAGCTTTACAAGAGACTTCATCGAACGCAACAACAATCTGGACAAACAATACACAGTTATGTGTCTGAATTACAAGAACTTTGAGATCAACTAGCACTTGGAGATCCTATCTGGCCTAGTCCTGATGCTACTGCGCTCTATGCAAATCTTTGAGATCATCAACATATTTGGCACTTGCTTATGACTCTCAAGGCTGAATTCGAACCCATTCGTAGCTCTCTTCTTCATAGAGGAACTCTACCAAATATTGACACTGTCATTAAGGAACCCATCTTTAAGGAAAGTCGTCTCAATATGCTCCGCCTTGAAAAATATGTCTCATCTACTAATGTTGTCCTTGCAACTCATACCCCATCTCAGACCTCTCAAAATTCAGGTAAGAAGTATTATAAAGAATCTTGCAGCTACTGTAAAAAGCACAAACGTCACATTTCTGAATGTAGAAAACGGCTCAAACAGAACTCTAGACAAGATAACTCTTCTAAATCTCCCTAGCCTGCTTCCACTGTTGCTACTGCTACTAAGGGGCCCATTGAAAGCACTTTGTTAGACCCAAGACAACTCAGAATAATATTTACATATATAGATATATATACGTATATATATATATATATATATATATATATATATATATATATATATCTATGTGATGTTAGTT
>JANZLC010000008.1:31694836-31708828 GCA_026413385.1 Erythroxylum gracilipes | reverse complement strand
AGACACATGGATCCTGGCTTTCGGGAAGGTCCCGGCAACAAAAATTTTTGTTTTTCGCACCTTGTACATATGATGTATACCTCGGGATTTTCCTACACAATTGTCCAACCAAATCAAAAAATCTTCACCACTGCCAATCTGCATTTTGATGAGGGGGTCAACATTGTATTTATGCCTTAAAATGTTAATTAAAGGCCAAGAATGCTCCATCTTCTCTTTTAACTACCAAAAATTGGAATCGCTCAACTACCAAGAATGCATTTATCCATTTGTTCAATAAAGCCTCTCTATCTTTGAGAAGCTTCAAAATTCTAATAGAAATTATCTTGGTTTAGATCAGTTGAAAAGAAACCAGTCCCAGCCCTCCTTGCTTCCTCCAACAAAGATGGTCCCATTTCACATTATTCACCTCGGACTCTTCTACTTTTCTAGACGAGAGGAAATTCTTTATGCATCTTTCAATATCTTTAATGATTTTCTTTGGAATAACCAAGTGTGAGATCCAATAGTAGTGTAGGTTGTTTAGAATTGAAATAATTAGTTAAACTCTCCCTGCTTGAGAAAGAAAATCGTTCGTCCAGGAATTAATCTTGCTTTTATATCTTTCCAATAGCATCAAGCAATCAGTAAGTAGAGCGCTAGCTCTTTTTCCTAATCTCTAACTGTAGCAATGCTTAAATTATCATACTAACCCCTTTCAGCTAAAGAAGTATTATGTACATCAGGAAAATTAATGGTGGGATTAGGTTCTGGAATAGGGTCAGCTACATCTTCCTCTAATCCCATTAACTCATTGTAATCCCCTCTGGTGAAAAGTCTCCCTATGGGTTTCCAAACTTTCTTTCAAGCTCATTTGCAGGTTTGAGTTTTATGAGAGGTAAACTTCAACGGGGGCCTACTTAGGATTTATTTCGATACATATTCGAGCATAGCACACCTTTTTAAGCTTAGCAGTTGCTGAATCAAAAGCCACAGTTTTTCCCACTGCATTTGCTAAGAAACTTAATCCATCCATCGACCAGTACTCTTGAGGAATGTTGTGAAAATTGATCCATAAAGGAATTGTTTCAATGTTTTTTTAATCAAAAACCAAACTTAGCACCCATCTCTAAATAAACATAGGTTGTCCACCCACATGCCAGGATCTCATTTCCAAAATCTTACCCATTCTCTCATCATCTGTAAACTTAAATAGAAAGGTATCTTTCTCAGTAAGAAGAATTCTATCTAAACCCTTATTCCCCCATCTACTTTAAGCCTAAATTTGCATAAAGGGAAAATTTAGTCTTTTGTTTAGGAAAAAACCAACTAAGATACATTTCCATATTTTTGCTCCTTCCCGAAGAAGCTCGAGGGGAGGGGAGACTACACCATCCACCAGGGCAGAAGAAAATTGTTTAGGCTTTGCTATGAGAGCTTTATGTGAGACAACATTGCTCTAAGAATTCCCATTGCCATTCAAATTTCTAGCATTCTATTTGGTTCGATCACAATATTTATATCTAAAGATTCCTCAAGAGTGAGGAAATGGTTTTGCAATACCTCTAGGGGAGAAGAACTCACTTCAAGTGTTTCGACAATTAGAAGCTTGGAGCCCCTCAAATTTTCAGCTACGTTTTGGGAAGGTGAGTTATTGGAAATTAATTAATATTAATCAACGGTGTCACTCCACCTCTATAGTTCCACGCAACCCTCTCACCAGGCATATCGATCCCCCTCACCTTTCTCGCTTGTTGAACCTCACCAGATGCTTTTGTTTCACTCACCTTGCCAGTTGCTCATTGTTTATGCCGATCACCTCGAAAGTCGCTTACTCTCGCCCAGTCGCATCTATTTCTCTATAAACACCTAATTCGTTCAAAAGATGATAACTTTCTGAAAGATAAAGCAAAGGAACACCAGCAATTAGCATAAATATGTCAGCTTTAACTGAAGGAGCCCCACCAAGATCACCTATGTGGATTTCACTCCCTTTTTATCTCCATCATGATCGTAACATTGAAACATTTCTCTTCATTCCACCTCCTTACTAGCATTATGACCTCTTAATGTCACTCATGTGTGTCGTGGCACATATTGAAAAGTGCGATATTCATACCTCCGACATCCAACACCTCCAACTCTTTGAAGTTGCAAGTCGTTGATCTGATCGTGCATATGTTCTTGCCCTCTGAAACCTATTTTCTAACAACTCAACTTCTATCACTTGGTCCACCATAACCTCCTCCATCTCCAATGATGATAAATTTATTAGCTTTCTTCCGTAAAAGACAATGACATTACAACTTAAGGGCAAAATAAGGGTTACTTTTAGGGCGTGGATGTGACAAATGGAATGGAAGGGGGTTTTGGAAATCCATAAGAAGAGGGTATGGACAAAAATGGAGGGAAGGAGAAGTAAAGAGTAGGATAAGAGACGGGTGTTCTCAACGACATCATCAACAAGAGTAAAAGAAACAGAGTTTTGGTTTAATGAGGGGTTTAAGCAGGAAAAGTAAAACAATTGAGTGGCAGCAGGTAAGAGCATTATTAATTGTTGAAGGAAGTTACTGAAGTGTGACTGTTAGAGATCGTTCCCCGAACACGTGATCATAATGTTTATTATATTTTTTTTTGTAAATATTTGATAATATAATTAAATTATTTATAATTTAAAAAAACAAAAAGAAAAACAAAAGATATATGGACATGGGCTGCCTATCAATGGGCTTTTCTGGTAATTTTGGAATGGGCTAAATGTTTATGAAATAAAAAAAAATCCAATAAATAATAATAATAATAATATAAGTAAAAGTAAGAAAGGAGGGAAAGTAAAAATGCTCAAACTTTTAGGGAGTTTTCCCACCAAAACCCAAATTTCAAATATCAATTTAACCCCAAAAAAAAAAAAAAAAACCCCTCAGACTTCTTTTTGCCTAAATCTCTTCTTCTGTTAAACACGACAACTTCTCTTCTCTCTGCTTCTTTACCCTTACAGGTTCACATCTCTCTCTCCCTTTCAATTCAGATCTTCCAAGCTTTAAATTGATTAGGACTATGGTTTATCTTTCTGTCTGATACATGTTTTGGTGTAGGTAAAATAGAATTTAAGAGCCCATGGCTGGAAAAGGAGGAAAGGGTCTTCTGGCATCCAAAACTACGGCAGCTAACAAAAACAATGACAAGAAGATGCCTGTTTCTCGCTCTTCCCGTGCCGGCATTCAGGTTACTTATTAACTACTACTTCTTCTTCGCTTTCTTGGTTTTCTTTTTTCTTTTTTCAACTTTCCAAGTTGGGGATTCATGATTGATATGTAGTTACTGTTATATTAATGTTATTCAATCAGAAAGATTACATTACATGGCTACATATTAATGTTTGTCTAGGATTTTGCTTTGGCTGATAGTTGAAATATACATTTTTAACGCAACTAACCTGGTTACCATCCTAGGCGGTAGGGTAAAATTCTGGTGGAAAATGACCTCATCGGGAGTTAAGGATAGAAGAAAGTTTTGTCCTTGAAAATCTCTTTTTCATTTGTCTAATAATAGTCCGGCTATTGAACCATACTTTCTGTAAGTGTCAAAACAAGATTTGCAGAACGTTTCTTGTATAACATTCAACAACTATTCACACTTTATTTGTGTTTTTAGCTATGATTCCTGGGTAATGATTATTTGTGGCTTTTGGATTGACGTTTCCAGTTTCCAGTCGGTCGCATTCACCGTCACCTCAAGCAACGGATAAGTGCCCATGGACGAGTTGGGGCAACTGCTGCTGTCTACTTGGCTTCAATTCTAGAGTATCTGACTGCTGAAGTTCTTGAGCTTGCTGGGAATGCTAGCAAGGATCTGAAAGTCAAGAGGATCACACCGAGGCATTTGCAGTTAGCCATTAGAGGTGACGAAGAACTTGACACTCTGATCAAGGGAACCATTGCTGGTGGTGGTGTCATCCCTCATATTCACAAGTCCCTTATCAACAAAACTACCAAGGACTGAGATTGCTTGCATACAAATGACTTCGTGTTGTATTGTATCGGCTGAGCAGTTATTATGCATCTTGTTTGTGACTTTACTAGTTAGCATATTGCAGGCTTGCATGGGCCTACAACTTGTTGGTTAGCTGTATACTGTTTGACTTTCTAGGATAGATTTCTATGTTTAGATTTAGACTGCAGTTTGTTTGGATTGTTGACTTAAATTCCTTTGCTCTTTCCGACTGATATTCTGAAGTCATAAGCTCTTAACCTTAGCTTCTGGAACCGGTACTCAACTGCTATCCTAGTAATACTTTGTGATTACTAGTCGATAAATCTTTTTCTTTTAAAATATTTGCATCAGAAAATGAAAAGTCTGTTATATTCTGCATTTTATAAATTTTCTGGTTTTCTTTCTTATCAGGCAAGTTGCTTGGTTTGTACAGCATATTTTTTTATTAGAAAGAGGTCAAGGAGCAGATAAAACATAGTTTTCTTGGTAAAATAAAAAAGTTCAAGCACCTAACAAGGTCTTTGAAAATGTTTTCAAAAAATCAAAAAAGGTCTTTGAAAATGATATCTCTTACTATTGATCACGTTGATTAAGAGAAGTATTAACGTATATCACATGATATCTCTTAGTCAACCAAATCCTTGTAAATTAGTCTTTATTTTTGCCTAATATCATGTACATTAATAATGTATTTTATTATGTTGATTTATTGCTTTACTTGGAGACATTTACAATGTATAAATAAGAGCATATACGTCTCTTTTTACATAGAAATACAAAATTTTTCAATTTTATGTCATTCTTTATTTTCACATGGTATCAGAATCTTCTTTGTAATAAAAGGAGTCAAAATTATGGAGTTTTTTATTTTTTACTCAAGTATTTTACTCTTACATTTTGAGTTAAAAAATTAGCTCGAAAAACAATTTTCTATACACCAAATTGTTTCTCATCATTTGCGGATTACATCGGTGCAAATTTTATAGCTGGATGATGTCCCATATGCTTACACACGGTGTTAGAAGTCATTGGTCTTCGAAAACCTAGTTGTAGAATTATTAGAGGTAGAAGATAATCTAAATGACTTCGTTTCACTCAAACATAAGAGATCCATGTCAGCGACAAGTTCATGCCACGTCAACATCACTTCAGTGAAAGTCGGTGCCACATTAGTGTTGTGTTGACGCATGTCTCACCGCCATTGGTATACATGTTGTCCTCTTCAAACTCACCGGTTCGGTTTGGTTCGGTTCGACAGTTGATTGACACTTCGATCATTTGGTTCAACACTTTTTAATTTTGGTTCTTCATAGACCAGACTGGTTCTTAAGGTTTCTTGATGCCTTTAATCCAATTTTAAGGTTAGAATAACCAAATTCAATCTCTGTAAATAGGTTTCCTCCTATCTTATTGCATTCTTTTACTATAGATGCCTATAAACTTTCCCAATACATTCTCAACCTTATTAATATCACCTTTGATGGCTCCAACTATGATCTTTGGGCTAAGAAAATATGTAGTTTGCTTAAGGGAAGGCTTGTTTGGCATATTCTTATTGGAGAAATACTTAAACTCATTCAAAAGAAAGAAGAAGACATTGACGTATTCACCGAACGGTTAGTGGTATGGGATGGCATGAACCATCAAATATTAACATGGTTTCGAAATACATGTGCCAAAGCCATCAAACTTGACTTTCGATGGTTTGGCATAGCTCAAGAGGTATGGAATTTTCTAAAAAATCATTACTCTGTATCAGATGATAACTATCGATTTCAGCTTTATAGGAGACTCCATCGAACACAACAACAACTTGGACAAACAATACATAGTTATGTGTCTGAATTACAAGAACTTTAGGATCAACTAGCGCCTAAGGATCCTATCTAGCCTAGTCTTGATGCTGCTGCACTCTATGCAAATCTTCGAGATCATCAACATATATGGCAAATGATGTATTCAAACTCATTAACAGTTCTCTTCTTCATAAAGGAACTTTACCAAATCTTGACACTATCATTAAGAAGCTCATTTCAGAGGAAATTCGTCTCAATATGCTCCGACTTGAAAATTTTGTTTCATCTACTGATGTTATCCTTGCAACTCATACCCCATCTTAGACATCTCAAAATTTAGGTAAGAAGTATTATAAAGGATCTTGCAGCTACTATAGAAAGCACGAACATCATATCTCTGAATGTAGAAAACGACTCAAACAGAACTCTGGACAAGGTAATTCTTCTAAATCTCCCCAGCTTGCTTCCACTACTACTGCTGCCACTGAGGGGCCTATAGAAAGCAGTTCTCCCTAATTCTCCTTAAAAGACCTTCATGCCCTTCTTCAACAACTTCAACCAGATTTCGGTACAGTCTCCTCCTCTTCCCTATCTGTCACATCAGGTACTTCAAAAGCTTGGTATCTCAATTCTGCCTGTTGTAATCATATAACATCTGATTCGTCTATCCTTGAATCTTTAACAACACCATCTATTCTACATATTGTTCACACTGCCGATAATTCTACTATGCGTGTACAACATATAGGTACTGTTCATACTTCTACATTGCATTTGCCTTAAACCTTTCTTATTCTCATACTCTCATTAAAACTTATTTATGTTGGACAATTATATGAACTTGGTTTTAACTTATCTTTTTCGAGTCATGGTTGTATTGTACAGGATACACAGACAGGCAAGATCCTTGGGAAAGGGCGTAAGGTTGGACAGTTCACTAAATCTTCCCTCAAAGCTTGTAGTTTGTGCTGTCACTTCTCATATCTGGCACTCTCAAATGGGTCATCCTTCTTCCTCTAGATTAGGGTCTTTAATCTCTAGTGGTACTCTAGGTCATGTTAAGACTGAATAATTTAATTATATTCCTTGTCAACTTTCTAAACATCATGCCTTACCATTTTCTAATAATGATTTTATCTCTTTAGCACTTTTTGATCTAATTTATTCTAATATTTGGGGCCCTGCACCTCATGAAACTATGGGTGGCATGAAATATGATGTGATCTTTATTGATGATTTTTCTCGCTCTACATGGATTTATCTTATGCGTCATAGATCTAAACTATTCTCCATTTATTCTCGCTTTGCTACTATGATTCATACTCAGTTCTCTTGTAAGATTAAAGTTTTTTGGACTTATAACACAATGGAATACAAAGATATAAACTTTCTTAACTTTCTTAATCAACAATGAACCATCATTCAAAGATCTTGTCCAAACACATCTCAACAAAATGGTCGAGCCGAACGCAAACATAGACATATTCTTATACTCAAGCCCTTATTTTATCATCTTCCTATCCTGAAAATATTTGGGGAGAAGCAGCCTTTGCTACTGTATATACTATCAACTATATTCCCTCTCCTACCATAGGTAATATCTGTAGCGCCCCCTTACCATAGAGTACCCACCGGGACGCCCGTAGGTCATATGCATGATCAATCCTCTACACTCTTAATCTAGCCCATCCTATGCCAATTTACCATTTTACCCATTCAATTGAGGGTGGGATGTTACAATATCTCTCCTTATGAGCCCTTATTCAATCATGCTCCTGATTATCAGTCTCTTGAAGTCTTTAGTTGTGCATGCTTTGTTCTCTTATAACCTTATGAACACACCAAACTTGAACCCAGAGCACGTTCATGTTGTTTTCTAGGGTATAAGATAGAACATAAAGGATATAGACATTGGGATCTACTATCTCAAAGACTTTGAATCTCTCGACATGTCACCTTTTAAGAACATAAAATGTTTTCCACAAAATCAAAATTTCGAGTTAGTGAGCCCACACACAAATTTTTCTCTGACCCTATCATATCTTTATTTCCTAATATTTCTTCTACAGGTCCATTTTACAGCTCTGACAGCTCAACCCAACCGACGACTGATCCTATTGTATCTTCTCTGGCTACAGATCCTCCATCACCAAATAACACTCCCCATAATTTATTAAGCCTCCACAACTCCTCCATCAATCCTCTCGAGTAAGTCAACCCTCTACTCGTCTTAAAGACTTCCATATTTATTCTATTATTGTTTCTCTATATGAACCTTGCACATATTGCGAGACCAGCTCTAATCCTTTATGGTAGCAAGCAATGGAGAAAGAATTACAGGCTCTCTCCAACACCAACACTTGGGAGTTAGTTGACCTACCTTCAGATAAGTCTATTATTGACCGTAAATGGGTCTACAAAATCAAGACTCGAGATGATGGATCAGTTGAAATATATAAGGCACGATTAGTTGCCAAGGTGTTTACTAAAAAATATGGAGTTGATTATAAGGAAACCTTTTCTCCAGTAGCTCGTCTCACTTCAGTCCATAGCCTTATTGTCGTCGCAGCAAGTAAGCATTGGGACTTGTTCCAGATAGATATCAAGAATGCCTTTCTTAATGGTGATCTTCAAGAAGAAGTATACATGAAACCTCTACCTGGATATGAGCATCCACCTAATAAAGTTTGTCATCTCCACAAAGCCTTATATGGCCTTAAGCAAGCTCCTCGAGCATGGTTTGCTAAATTTGGCTCCACCATCAACCGTCTTGGTTTCACATCTAGTTCTTATGATCATGCCTTGTTTATCTGAAAAATAGATCAGGGGTGTACTCTTCTCCTTCTATATATTGATGATATGATAATAATTGGCAATGACACTCAGGGGATCACCACTCTTAAATCTTGTCTTCATCACCAATTTGAAATGAAAGATCTAGGTCCCTTAAGCTATTTTTTAGGCCTTAAAGTATCTTCTAATGATAAGGTTATTACTTATCTCAAGCCAAATATGCTACTGATATTATCTCTTATGCTGATCTCACTGATACTAAGATTGCTAGCACTTCACTTGATTCTAATGATCATATATTTTCCACCAATAAAACTCCTTTGGTTGATGGTACACTTTATCAACAACTTGTTGATAGTCTTACATATCTTACTGTCACTAGCTCAGATATTGCTCATGCAGTTTACATTGTCAGTCAATTCATGTCTACACCACATACAACTCACTTCTATACTATTCTTCATATACTCCAATATATTTGATGTACTCTGTTTCATGGACTACACTTTAGTCATTCATCTTCATTAGATTTACGTGCATACTTTAATGCTAACTGGGCTAGGGACCCAACTGATCATCAATCTACCAATGGGTACTGTTTCTTTCTTAGCACATCTCTCATTTCTTGGCACATCTCTCATTTTTGATGTAGCAAAAAGCAAACAATTATTTCTCGCTCAAGCACTGAATCAGAATACCAAGCCCTCACTGACACTACCTCTGAAATTTTATGGTTACGATAGTTACTTCAAGACATCGGTGTCACGTTCTCTTCAGCGGTTCTTCTCTTCTGTGATAATTATAATGCTATGCAAATTGCTTACAACGATGTCTTTCATGAACAAACTAAACACATTGAAATCGATTGTCATCATGTGCTTCATAGAACCATATAACTTGTCCCAATCTCATCTCAAGCACAAATTGTTAATCGGTTTACCAAATCACATTCGCATCAACATTTTCAAGATCTCTCCAAACTCAAGTTATCATTGTCACTACCATCTTAAGTTTGAGGGAGGGATATTAACGTATATCACACAATATCTCTTAGTCAACCAAATCCCTGTAAATTAGCCTTTATTTTTGCCTAAGATCATGTACATTAATGATGTATTTTATTATGTTGATTTGTTGCTTTACTTATAAACATTTACAATGTATAAATAGGAGCATGTATGTCTCTTTTTACACACAGAGAAATACAAACTTCTTCTTCAATTCCTTCTGTCATTCTCTATTTATACAAGAAGGTCGACTGTCTGAAAATGATGCATTTGGAACTTAGACAAGACAAGCATTAACGACTTAGATTATGTCAAAGCTTTGGTTAAGATGGCACAGCTTACCGTTTAGTATTTAGTATTTATCAGTAATGCAGGCATTTTGATTGATTAAGACGTTAATGTAATTAGTATCAGCAGTCTTTTTATTTTGGAATAAGTTGCGGACCAAAATAGTTTTCTTGTTTAATCATTTTAGGAGTCCAGTAGAAACTCCACCAAAGAATCGAGTAACCTGTAAGTAAATGAATAATGAAAATAAAAGAAGCATCAAAATCGTATGTCTCCAACTACTCCTAAGGTCACTTTAAGCTACCCTCATCTTTTTGGAGTAGTTGACTTAAGCATAATCTGTTAGAAAACAAACTCTCCTTTCTTTAGGACATTTGGAAATCAACGTGTGTGGCTCCAAATGGTAATAGCTAAGAATAGTAGGAAGTATCAAAGTGTTAGTGGTAATTTGTTGTGTTTAGAACACATGTGGGGACACTTGTTATCCCCCTCATTTATTACTTGTCTTACTTGTTATCCCCCTCATTTATTACTTGTCCCTTGTTGGTATAAGCATGCCTATATAAAGGCTAGTCTCATCTCTTGTACTTTAAGTGAATGAAGAAAGAAATAAAAGAGTGTAGCAGCATATTGTGAACAAGAAGTGTGCAACATGAGGAAGAAAGAACAAGAGTTGTAGCTTTTGCAAAAAGAGGAAAATTTTTTCTTTTGAATATTTTTCGGATTTCTTTTGGAGCCCATCAAGCTTCCAACAAGTGATATCAGAGCCAGTTTCATTTGTTCGTAAATTGGTGAAGCAATGGCCAACTTGATCCAATCTCAAGTTCCAAAATTGACAAAGACAAATTATGGGAATTGGAGCATCCAGATGAGAGTGATGCTTGGTTCTCATGATTTATAGGATATTGTCGATGATGGATATACTGAGCCCGTAGGTGCAGCTGCCGAAGCAACCTTATCAGATGCCGAGAAAAAGACATTAAAAGAAAATCGAAAGAAAGATAAGAAGACGTTGTTCTTCATCTTTCAAGGTATTGATGAACCCACGTTCGAGAAAATTTCAGATACAAAGACTTCAAATGAAGCATGGGAGATTCTGTAGAAATCTTTCCAAGGAGTCAAAAAAGCTAAAAAGGTACGTCTTCAATCACTCCTAAGTTCAAGATGCTAAAAATGCAAAGCTCAGAAAATATTGGCGATTATGTCACTCATTTGAAAACGGTGGCTAATGAAATGAAAAGAAATGGTGAAACTCTAGACGTGTTTGAGTAATG
This sequence comes from Erythroxylum gracilipes, assembly GCA_026413385.1. Classification (NCBI taxonomy): domain Eukaryota; kingdom Viridiplantae; phylum Streptophyta; class Magnoliopsida; order Malpighiales; family Erythroxylaceae; genus Erythroxylum; species Erythroxylum gracilipes. The sequence goes on along the minus strand of JANZLC010000008.1, from coordinate 31,697,698 downwards.
AAAAAGCTTTTGCATTTGCTTACACGCAAATTTGATTACATCATTGATGCAATCAAAGAATCGAAAGATTTGTCAGAACTTTTGGTTTATGAACTTGTTGGTTCTCTCTAAGCACATGAGCAAAGAATGAACCGGAATGATAATACTGGCGACTTGGAGAAAGTCTTGCAAAGCAAATTATCAGTCGATAAAAATCAAGTCAGCAGTAGCCAGAGACAGGACAGAGGAAGTCAAGGTGGCTACAGAGGTGGCTACCAAGCAGGACGTGGTCGATGGAACAACTGAGGTGGACGTGGACGTGGCCGACAATTTTTTGAAAGAGAAAATACAAATGAAGGAAATCTGACATATTGTCATGGAAGAGGTTATAGAGATAGAGGACGAGGCAAATTTCAAAAAAGAAGAGATAAATATGGTCATTTCAGTTACGAGTGTAGATCGAATCCTGAGGTGAAGGAAACAAGTAATTTTGCAACAGCATAAGACAAGAAAGATAACGATGTTATGCTTCTCTTCTTACCAGTAAATGAGCAAAGCCACAATGATGCTTGGTATCTTAACACAGGTGCCAGCAATCACTTGTGTGGATATAAAGAGTTGTTCACAGACTTGGACGAGATAGTTTGTGGGAAAGTTATGTTTGGTGATTCAACAAGATTCCAGTAAAAGGCAAGGGTAAAATTATGATTTCATTGAAAAATGGAAACAAGACATATATTTCTGATGTTTATTATGTGCCTGCTTTGAAAGGCAATATTATCAACCTCGGACAACTCTTAGAAAAGAAGTATGTTATAGTATTAGAGAATCACCATCTTATCATCAGAAACAAGAAGGAAGAATTAATAGTAAAGGTGAAGATGACAAAGAATCGTCTTTTCACACTTGACGTACGAAACGAGTTGATAAAGTGCATGAAGTCAACTATTGAAGATGAATCCTGGTTGTGGAATTTAAGGTTCGGTCATCTTGGATTTACTAGAATAAAGTTATTATCAAAATCAAAAATGGTGAACGAACTGCCAGAAATCGATCAACCAAGACAGTTATGTGAAGCTTGCATCAAAGGAAAACAACATAGACAACTGTTTGAAACCGAAAAATCACGGAGAGCCAAAAGGCCATTGGAGATTGTGCACACAGATATTGCTGGTCCATTTGACGTGCCATCTGCTGGAGGATATAGGTACTATTTAACTTTTATTGATGACTTTAGTAGAAAATGTTGGATGTATATTTTGAAAGAAAAATCAGAGGCTCTTGATAAGTTTAAAGAGTTCAAAGCAATAGTCGAAAAACAAAGTGGACAGTATTTGAAGATACTCAGATCCGATAAAGGAGGCGAGTACACCTCAAAATTGTTTGAGAATTTTGTCAGAAGCATGGAGTCATTCATCAACTGACAGTAAGATATACAACACAACAAAATGGTGTAGCTGAAAGAAAGAATCGTACAATTCTTGATATGGCAAGGAGCATGTTAAAAGAAAAGCATTTACTAAAGAGTTTGTGGGTTGAAGTCATTGTATGCGTAGTCTATTTGCTGAATCGATGTCCAACAAAAAGTGTCAAATTTATGACACCTAATGAATCGTTGAGTGGAAGCAAACCAAGTGTTGGACATCTCATGATTTTTGGGTGTGTTGCATATGCCCATATTCCTGACCAAAAAAGAAAGAAATTAGATGATAAAGGGGAGAAATGCATTTTTTTGGCTACAACAACAGGAGGAAAGCATATAAATTGTACAACCCCTTAACCAAGAAGGTGATCATCTCAAGAGATGTTGAGTTCGATGAAGCAGACTACTGAAGATGGAGAGAAGAAGAAAAGAACATTTAAGGAATGTTTTTGGATGATAAAGATGAAGATAACCTAGATGTACAAGAACAACAAGATAATCATTCTCCTCCACAAAGTCCACCAACAACACCTGCATCGACATTGTCAACGCCAAATAATAGCAGCAACAACAATTCAGGGGGAGCACCAATTAAAACAAGAAATCTTAGTGATCTTTATGATTCTACTAGACGAATAGATACATTTGACCATTCATTGTTCTGTTTAATGGCCACATGTGATCCGATAACATACGAAGAAGCCGCTGGAGACAAAAAGTGGAAAAAAAGCAATAAATGAAGAAATTGGTGCCATCCAAAGAAATGATACATGGGAATTGACCAGTTTTCCAAAAGGACATAAACTAATTGGAGTCAAGTGGGTATATAAGACAAAAACCAATCAAGAAGGAAAGGTGGAAAGGTATAAGGCAAGGTTAGTTGCGAAAGGTTATAAACAGAAATATGAAATTTATTATGAAGAAGTATTTGCTCCAGTCGCAAGAATTGATACAATCAGACTTCTCATAGCACTTGCAGCATAAAACAAATGGAAGATTTACCAGATGGATGTGAAATTAGCTTTTTTGAATGGCTACTTAGAAGAAGAAGTTTATATTGAACAACCACTTGGATATGTCAAAAAAGGTCAGGAAGACAAAGTCTACAAACTGAAGAAAGCTCTTTATAGATTGAAGCAAGCTCCGAGGGCTTGGAATACAAGAATAGATGAGTACTTTCAAATGAACGGATTTATGAAAAGCCCATATGAGCATGTGCTGTACACGAAGAAAAACAAACAAGGAGATATCATGATCATGTGCTTATATGTGGACGACATTATTTTCACAGGAAATAATCCAGGTATGTTTGATGATTTCAAGAAAGCCATGACCAAAGACTTTGAGATGACTGATATAGGTAAAATGGCCTACTTCGTTAGGGTCGAAGTGAAACAAACAGGAGAAGGAATTTTCATTTCTCAAGTGAAGTATGCAGATGAAGTCTTAAAGAGGTTCAA
>JANZLC010000008.1:31671935-31684987 GCA_026413385.1 Erythroxylum gracilipes | reverse complement strand
TTGGATACTGATTCTGTGCTTTGACTCCATTCCTTGTTGCCTTACAGAGGTCGCTCATAGGGTGGTGATTAGGTACAACTTGAGGTATTCGAAGGTAATTGAGTAGCCAATAGAGGATTCACCACTTCTGTGATAGCAGAAGATGATATCCATGGTCTCTTGTTGAGGTCATTACTTGAAAATCTCTAGCCGGAGTACATGTGTCATGAAGAATGTCTTCATTGACATATAGAGTAATGAGTCCCAGGATAAGAACTGATATCACTTGGACTAAAATTGATGTTATCAGTCTAGTTAGAGTTGACACGTTGCTCATACTCATAACCAAGTGGGGTATAGCACGGTGAAAGAACGAATTGCACGGCAATTGTTTATGGTAGGGTTCGTGATGAGCACGGGTTCGTTCATCAAACCACTTACTTTTTGGTCAATTGGGGGTCATGATGTGTTGCTAGACGCCGCTCATGACTTGCTTGAATTAAGTGTTAATCTAAGTGGCCAATATAATCAGAAGCCTAATGGGTCACACGCATACGAGTGACTCGGAGAATTCATAAAATAGTTTTGGATAGAGATCCATTGTATGGAGAACAATATAACTAAATGGATCCCAATGAGATCGCGACATCGATATTACTGAAACAGATCTCTGGTGTTTTTCTACACTCGAAACCTGATAGGACCAACCCCAATGTGACCGAACCACTTCAACATATATGTATATGTGTGTGTGTGTGTGTGTGTGTGTGTGTGTGTGTGTGTATATGTATAATATGTATAAAGGAGATGAGTTACGTGGAAAGGATGAAAAGATTTTGTCAAAGTGACATTTAATGTCTTTAAATGGTAAAAGGACAAAATCACTAAAAGACAAAAATGAAAGCCAAAAGGAAGGATGATGGTCGTGAGATAAGAAGAGCTTTTAACAAGTTCAAAAACTAAGTTTTAAAGTCATCCGAAGCTCTCCATCATCTACTTTCAAGTTTCATCTTCTTCCTCCTCTTCACGTGCTCTCCAAGAATAAAGGTAAGAGCTAGCACTCTCTTCTTTATTTTAGTTATTTTTGAATCAAAGAGTTTGATTTGGTTAGATTCTCCGACCTCTGCGTGGATACCGTTAGAGACGGTCTCCTTTGGTCGTTGTGGTTTGAGAATTATGGTATTTCTTTGTATAGACTTATAGATCTTGGACTTCAGAAAAGTCCCGAAACAAATTTTTTTTATTTTCTGCACTGTGTGTATGTGATGCACACACTGGGATTTTCCTACATATATTTCTTGGAGCGAACTCAAAGAGAATATGATGCGCATGGATAGAAGACATGCCTTTAAATGAAAGACAATTTCAAATTTGTTTTGTCTACGAATAAGGAAGCTATAAGTAATACAACTAAGAATCTTATGAAAAGTTCGATCCTGGCTTAAGATGAACTCTAGTAACATGCTTAACACATGCAAGTGTTTCTAGTGACAAATGAATGATAAACATGTAAGAACTTGCCCTTAGGAGGGGAGAACAATAGCTAGAAATGGTTATTCTGTAGGCTTAAGGAGTAGAAGGAGGAATCCACCCAAGGAGGGGATCACGTCTGATTAGCTAGTTGATGAAGCAATAGCTTACCAAGACAATGATTAGGAGCTGGTTTTTTTAGATGATCAATCATAATAGGATTGAGATACTTCTAAAAATAGTAGAGAATTATTTGCAATAGATGAAAGCCTGATGAAGCAATGATGCGTGGAGGTAGAAGGCCTACAAGTCATAAACTTCTTTTTCCAAAGAAGAAGCAATAACAATATTTAGGGAATAAGTATTGACTAACTCTGTGTCAGTAGTCATGGTAATATATAGGATACAAGTGTTATCCATAATGATTGGACTTAAAGTGTTTGTAGGTGGCTTTATAAGTCCATCATCAATTCCCTGGAGGACCTGCCTTTTATTATGCATGCTCGAGGAATCCACTCTTCAAGATCCAAATTTGGGTCTATCAGGGTAAGGGCAAGGTGGTCATCAATATTGCCTCTAGTCTCCAATCTATACCTACTAGTTGAATGAGGAGAGAGACAGTACGGGCTGCATGAGTGAACTCTCTACATTTAGTTAGCAGGTAAGGAGCAAAAGAAGAGAAGAATTGGAAAGCCTTTATCACTACCATCCCCCCCTCCATGAACTACTTCACTACCGTCCCCTCATTCATTCTTGAATCACTTCACTTTACTTCTTGAGGGAATACAATTGGTCATTTAAATAATATTAGAATATTGGGTTTAAGGCTCGAATGAGACCTGAGCCAAATAATTAAAATTGGAGGCACGACTCATAGCTTGAATGAAAAAGGCAATCTTTACAAGTAAAAAAGAAGTTTGGAAGGACCTACTTCATGATCGTTCTCCTATATTACTTCAAAGTAATCCAAAGTAAGATAGACTTTTTGCTCTTGATCACAACTTAGTCCATTACTCGAAATGTGTTGTGTATTATAAACGAAAAGGTAAGGTCTCGTGGATGGTGTCAATGATTAACACCATAGAAAGGACATAAACCATATCAGCCTTAAAATTGAATCCTTCCTTATTTTATGGAACTAGTCTCACTCGAGGAATAAGCAATCCAATGCCCATCATATTTGTTAAATAAGTGTTCAACAAGTTTGTGGACATCATATGCCAAAGGCACTTCCATTTAGACCTGCGGTAGACCACCAAATCAAGTTGAAGCTGGTAGCCTGATAGCATTTTTGCCATATATAATGATTATGAACTATCTAAACTAAGAAGGCAACTTAAAGATCTTATTGATGCAAGCTACAGTAGGCTATCAGAGTGTTAGGGCTTTAGTTCAAAAGCATAATGCAAGTCATAGCCTATACATTGAATATAGAAACCTCAACAAAATCAAATAAAGAACTGATTTTAATAGCCAACTTCTTCTTCTTCATCCCGATGGATGTTGCAAATCAAAAGTAGAAAGATGTAGTTAAGGATATCATCGCCACCAAAGCATAGTCTAAAATGAAGATCATAGGAGCTAGAAGAGGTCATATGATGACAACGTGGCCAAGAAAACATTTCTGCAAGACTACATCCCTTCAAAGTTTGATACACTAGACAGACTGGTGATCCAAAAGAACATATTGCTCATTTCGACCATTTAGCACAATTTAAGACACAATGCATTGAGATTGCTCAAAATAACATAAAACAATTCCTTAGCTTGCTTCGAAGGAAAGCTTTTTGCTAGTTTTTAAGTCTAAAAGTGGGATCTATTAGGTATTAAGACACGTTGTTTGAGTTATTACGCTCCTAATTTTGTTTTTTAAGGAACGAAAGGAAGATTAATGGTGTAGTTAAAACTCGAGGAGTCACTTGAGTTATGAAACAATTAAGTCTATTAGCAAGCCTTTCCCTAATGAAAGAAGTTAGCATAATCTATACTAAATTGGGAAAAATATATATTTCAATAATTCGCATGGAAATGCACTCATGCTTAATTAATGCTAGAGGCCCTACTACTTTCGATGAACTCTGTTAATATACTATTGGAAAAATGGAAGAACCTAACTTGATTGAATGACATGTATATGTTAATGTTTCAAATAGAATTCTGAGACCTTCTAAACGTAACAAAGACAAAGAGAAGAAAGAAGGACATCGAAAGGATTTGCACTCTGACATCAAAAAGAGTTCAAAGTCAAACGAGCCCTTTTTCTTTATATAAGATATAGGCAATAATATGTTAAAATTACCAAAGTTCAACTACCAACCCAAAGACGGAGATGATAAATGGTTTTGTTGTAATTGTAGGAGCTAAAGCTATAAGAAACCCGAGACTACAATAACTGTTAGTTAAGATAAGAAATTTTTTCCTTACAACGTGATTTGAATTTCTATACCTTTCGATCTTGCATTAGATGATAAAAAAAGAAATAAAGATTTATTGTATAAAAGAATCGGTCCATAGGACTATTGATTAACTATAGATGTGAATCGATCAATTGCTATCTAAGAGGAGAAAAATAGTTCTTTTATCGTTTAAGGGCAACAGGATTCAATGTAGCGACTTGCCTATATTTCATATTTCTCAAGAAAACAAAGATATGATCATCATTTTGACCCTTTTCTTGTTTCTCTTTAAGGCTTATCCGGGGACTGCTACTCTAAGCCATCTAATTCCCTTCTTTCTTTTGATATTGATCTTGCTTTGAGAGAATCTCCTTCTTCTTCTTGTTTAGGGTTAGCAAATGATCCTCGGAATCCCAAAAATTGGTCAAGCAGGGGCTACTCTCTCTTTACAATCGGACTCGATTACATCGATCCTCGATCACCTCTCTATTTATAAAATCCCCTACCCAAAGGAGGGAAGAAGCTTCAAGATGAATAAGTCCTACATTCCCATATTCATTCTCCACAATCTACAATGGAATTTTTGGAATACACGAAAACATTCTAGGTAATGATGTTTATTCGGGTGGACTAAGTAATGATGTTTATTTTTGTATTATATGAATGTTTTAATTATTTGATTTAAGTTTTATATTTATATATTTAGTTATTTGATTTTAAGGGTATGATTGATTGCCCTTAATGAATAGGCAGCTCATCCCTTACTATTATTTTTTTAGGAAATCAAGAGATTGTCGATAACCCCAGTGTGGGGATTGACAGAGTAAGATTTAGGTGGAGCCAGGAGATTAATTAAATAAAATTGTTCTATTGTATATATTTTTAAATGTGACAACTACAAGTAGCTATGTTTGTATATAATACTTTTGTGACTGACGAACATCTTTCCTTTAAAACTAATGATGATTTTAGAAATTAATGAAATATTTTGACAACTATTTGGATAATTGTGGTTTAAGAATCTTTAAGAGTGTCACAATTATTGGTTAACATGTCTTCTGGTGGCGTTTCAAGTTAAGTTCAATTGCCTAAAACTTGAACTCTTGTAAGTTTGTTATTTGATTAATGAATTTACTTATCAATTGACTCATAATTTTTTTTTGTCTATATTAAAGAGTTTTTCATGTAAATTTGATGTTTTATGCACTTGTTCATCATTTATATTATTTGGGATGGTTACATGTTATGTTGTTCATCATTTATATTGTTTGGGATGTTTACATGTCACGATTGAGTTGCTTAAAATTAGTTGATTGTTTTTGTTAATCTTGTTGGTGATATTATTTAGAACCTACCTCATAGTGGTTTAATACAAGAAGGTTGAAGTTTCTTCCATTTAACGAAGAATAAATTGGGAATTGATTTGAAGGTTGAAGATTATGGATATAAGGTTAGCATACTTAATCGTGGCGGGCATATAAAAGAAGCATTTAAGGTTGTTAAGAATATAAAGATTAAGCAGGACAGGATTGTGAATGCCGTTTTGTATCGACCGATACGAAACAAATGGTCGGTTATACCGGATTTCAATCCTAGTCGGTATTGACCCATTTCGGATGGTACTAGTCAGTACCGGCCGGTATTCAAAATACCGAGAGGTACCGAAAGTTTTAAAAAATTGGGGAGATTTTTTGTAAAATTTTTTTTAAAAATTTAAATCTCCCTCCTTCTCTTCTACTAAATACTATTTTATAAATTTAAAAATTATTCGAAACGGTATCCCGTATTAATTAATATTAATACAGTACCGTACTAGAATCAAATTCAATACAATATTCGTAATATTGAGTGTCTTGTGAGAAACTTTGCCTGGAACCGCAAGAACTTTGCTTGGAACTTGCATACTTAGAATCCTAGAAATGTCTCCAAGAACTTTGCTTGGAACTTGCATACTTAGAATCCTAGAAATGTCTCCTGGGGAAATTTCTCGTTGATCGTTATCGTGCTAATTCAGGGTCGTGGGCATATTTCGCTTCCTTCACAAATGCAGCAGCAGCGTAGCAAGGTAAGGACCATCCTTTATATAGCGGTAAAAATACTAAAATATCCTTGCTTTTCTGTCTTTAAACGAATCCACACCACATAGGATGGAGCATATACCGCATGCATTGTATGTCGGTGAACTGAGAGTCTAAAAGCGAAAATTTAAAGAACTTTACAATGTACACCTATCATCAAATTCAAGGACCAATTTGAACTTTATCAATCCATCGTCCAGGTTGCACTAGACGAAAACACACAAGCAATCCAAGCTGTTTGGTAATGGATAAACAGAAATTTGCAGGGCCAGAGAAGAATCGGAACTAATCGTTAAACTATATTGCAAGTATACAGCATTCCAAACGTATAAAAGAGGAAGACAACATTCTGTTTCTTAAAACTTTTTTCCTCCAACGATTACACCAACCCAAATGGGGCCAAAACCAAAGCCTAATCGCTTCTCATAGCATACATTCCTTTCCTTCCCTCTCTCCAAGACTTTCTTCCTTCGTAATCCTCTCCCTTCCGCATTGTGAAATGGGAAGGGAGTACAACGGTTTGGAGATCAAGGTGCATCCGGTGGACCCACGACCACCGTCTGGGCCGACCTCTCAACACTGTCGGCAACAAAATGGGCCTGTGGGTGACTTCAGGCCGTTCCGGCGGTGGAAGCCATGGTTGGTGCCAACGTTTGTGGTGGCCAACATTGTTATGTTTATTGTAGTCATGTTCGAGAACAATTGTCCCAAGAACTCGGGTTCATGTGTTGGCAAGCTTCTTGGAAGATTCTCTTTTCAACCCATGAAGGAAAATCCACTTCTTGGCCCTTCCTCTGCTGCGTAAGGTTTTGTTCTCAAGAGGTTTTGCTGTTTGATGAACGTTGTTAGATATGAAGTTTCTTTTGTTTCCTCTCGAATGTTATGGATTTTGTTTTTCCTACAAGGTGGTTGGTGAATATATTTGTGGTTTTTTTCCTTTATTTTCGTTTTTGGAGGAATGATTTAATTAAAAATTTCCTTATTTTTCTTGTTTTGCTAATAGAAGTTAGATGAAACTACTTCGATGATATTAGGGCGGGTAAGGTTGTTATCAGTTAATTAAAAACTTGCCTAACTTCAAGATTGTTGTATAGTCAGCCCTTTGATTTGCTATGTGAGTTTCCATTGTATGCAACTCTCAAATTGCAGGCTTTAAAGTTTGATTAACTCTGAGACTAATGGATACAGGCATCCAGCTGTTTGTTTTGTTCCGGGTGAAAATCATACTTTTGTTTAAACCATATGTTGGTAAATGCTTATTTTCTTCAGATTAGTGAAGATGGGAGCGCTAGAAGTGGAAAAAGTGGTCCATCAACACCAAATTTGGCGGTTGTTTGCTTGCATTTGGTTACATGCTGGAGTCTTCCATGTGCTTGCCAACATGTTGAGCCTTGTATTCATCGGAATTCGTCTCGAGCAAGAATTTGGATTCAGTATATTTCTAAACTTTTAGTCTTCTGTTTACTTTGTAACCATATAACATAAATTTTATCATGAGGGACTTTGTATCTGATTTTCCAACTCTGAGCTTTAACTTTTAGCTTATTTATGACTGAACTGATATTATCATTGCTTTGTCTCTTGTCTTATTTTACTTGGATACTTTTTGAAGCCATTATAGGATCTTGATTGATGCATACTATGAATCAAAGATTAGGACTGCTGTTGTTTAGATTCATTGACGGAATACCATAATATATTTATTTCCTTATGTTGTGGTAACCTTTTATGTCACCACAATGCACCAGTTTAAGTTTTGAAAAGCTGTGACTGCATAAATTATTTCTCAGCTATTCACTAATAAAAGAAAACAGACTGACAAACTTTACTTGTTTGAAGGTTGAAGTCTTGTATAATTTAGTAAAGAATTTGTTTACTCTAGCACTTTACCTTAAATGAACAGTGTTTATGCAGCATCATAATTTGGAAAAGAAAAAGTTGGAAAAGAAATTTCTAAAACCATACATGCCCTCCTTATTGGAAACCTTAATACTCTGTTTCAAAGTTATAAACGCTTATTTGATATGTGCCTTTTCAGTTCGAATTGGATTGCTCTATGTCATAGCTGGCTTTGGTGGGAGCTTGCTGTCTTCACTTTTTATTCGGATGAGTATCTCTGTTGGTGCATCTGGTGCTCTTTTTGGTTTACTAGGAGGCATGCTTTCAGAGCTCATTACCAATTGGACCATATATGAAAACAAGGTGTTTGTTGTTTTTTCTAGTTTTAAGTGGGAGTTTCCTAGAAAGCATTTGACATCTGAGGACTATGCTATATGTAGTGCATTTAAGTTGTAACATTTGCTTTTTCACATGCAGTTGGCAGCATTATTGACCCTTATCTTCATCATCATAATAAATTTAGCATTTGGTATCCTCCCACACGTGGACAATTTTGCTCATATTGGAGGTTTTATTTCTGGCTTTCTTCTCGGATTTGTGTTCTTAATACGACCACAATTTGGCTGGGTCAACCAGAAAGCTTGTCCTCAAGGATATGTTGCACCTCAAGTTAACTCTAAACACAAACCATATCAGTACGTACTGTGGGTTGTCTCTCTGGCACTGTTGATTGCTGGGTAAGTTACATAGAATTGACCCTTCATATTTGAACTTCTGGATGTGCTTGCCATGACATAAAGCGGTTAAATTCTTGGTCTATATGCTTATAGCTTAAATGAGGCATAATTGGGCCTCATGGAAAAAGATCTATTGATTAGAGTGAATTTCATATATAATCCTTGACCGTTAACACTAGTGGCTGAATGGTTAAAAAGATGCCAAAATGAAATGATTCAGACAAGGAATTGTTTTCTCCTGTTATTTTGCTGAGTGAATACCAAGTTACAAAATTGCATGTTTTTAAGTTTCTCGCATCATTAGGTTCAGGCATTTATTATGATCAATTTTGTGTAAATTTTTCAGATTCACTGCTGGACTTGTCACGCTCCTTCGAGGGCATAATCTGAATGATAACTGTTCATGGTGTCATTATTTAAGCTGTGTCCCGACATCATTATGGAGCTGCAAGTCGCAGAATGTATCTTGTGAGGTAAATTGACAATTTCTACGACTTCTGTGTAGTTTTTCACATTCCTGTTGTTTTATTGGAGAAATTTATCCTTCTATGTGGACAAGAGGAACGAAATGAACTTGGGACCAACCAATAATGGTCTCAGAAAACTCGGATTTGGGAAACACTTGTGCTATACTCCTGTTCGAGGTGGCTTTTTGTATGGAAAGTATTAAAGAACATGGCTGTTGGTATAGACGTATTGTTACTGACAGGTGTTTTTGTTTGCCTGTTAATGTATTTCCAGTTCACGCAAATGGGCGCCAAACTGAATCTGACATGTTTGGACAGTGGAAAAAGTAACATATATTTCGACCAAGATACCAGTGCAGCCCATTTGCAACACTTATGTTCCCAGCTCTGTAGTTGACTCGCCCGTACATGCAAAGAGATTGTAGGAGCCGAGCCATCTCTATTGTTCAACCAATTGATGTACATGACATGATTCAATTGTGCCTCTCTTTAATAAACATTCTTCTCTAGTTGATATGTAATTCATTCCATTTTATTTTATTTTCTCAATTTCAAAGTGATATATTTGGATAGTATGGTTATGTATCCACCGAGTAATGAAGCATAGGATACATGGTAAAGACGATGTGTTCTGAATCAATTGAACTGTCCACTGCACCTTGAATATGATATGGCTGTCGTGTGGCCCAACCATCCTGAAGAATCATTTTATCATTCATACTCATCTGCCATTAGATTCCTGCAAGTCTTTCTCTACATTAGATTGAACAAATTGTAGGAATAGAATCTCTATTTGACTTGGTATTTCACACGTCTAGTGGAAAGCAGAAACAGCTTGTGTTGAAACCGCAATAACCTCTCATTCCTTGTGGGCGCAAAGTTCTGCTTCAATTTGATACAGGATTCTCAGACCAAAGAATATCTACAGTTCCTGTGTATGATTGTCAAAGTTTGTGCTTAATCTCTTGGTCTTTGCTAAGTGCCTTCTTTTTCTGGTCAATCTTAGAACCCTGTTGTTGTAGGCTTGGGCTGCTTCACATCTACTTTCTGGCCAAAATATGGAACAATACGGCAAGGTAACAAGCATTAGGAAACAAGAGAGGGAGAAAGTTGTTGGCCAAAATTTCCAGAGTTTAAAAGTCCCAAAGAACGAAATTCAGGAGCGCTTTATCTACAATATGGGCATGGTGGATACTACAGTATAAGAAACTCCCCTTGTATGTTGTGTTATTGATAATGTTGTGATGATGAACAAACTACCTTCGAGGCCCACCTCAATGGGTTAATAGAATTCAGTAGACATTTTTCAAGTAAAATAACGATAGGGAGCCCTCTTTGTCTAAGACCAGAACATCAATGCTAGCAAGTATACACACCTTAAGATATAACAAACAGATACAAGTGATAGACCTCTCTTATAGTTACAGTTCATCATCGAATCTATCAGTATCAGGCCATTCCTCAGATAGTTTTACAAATTCATGTTGTGTTGAGCCTACTGGCCGGATCAACCTATTAGTTCTGGGATGTTTTTGTTGGGCCTCTTTTGACGAAGACTTCTAGCAAAATGCTTAGAGCCCTATGAATAGGCTCATTTAAATGTAATTTAAGGTAGTGTTCAATTTGTCGTAGGTACTTCATCCGTACTTGAAGCATTGGAATAATAGTACAAACATGTGGAGGAAAATGGCATCTCGATGTTAGTTATAGAAGAAAATGCCTTCAAGTGCAAGCAAAGGCAAAGTCAAATTCTTGATAGTGTGGATGCAATAATTTGGGAAAGAGCCACGTTAGGTGAGGTTGGGTGGAATAAATTGGGTCGCATTTCATGGAGATCTCCAAAATGAATAGAGTATAATCATGAAGGTACGAATGATGGTAGGTTGGACCATCATCTATTGTCTCTTTGCATGCATTTGGTTGGTGACTCCCTATTAATTATTTTCATTTCTGTCTTAGCACTTGTGTTTCTATATCCCTGGCCTGAAAACATCTATCAGTTCTTCCATGTACCTATTTGTTTTTTTGGAGGATCCTTGCCCTTGGGGTAGTTAATTTGGTGGTTGTGGTAGTTGGTCTTTACTCTGACTTGGGAATATTATAAAGAATATCAAACTGCAGCTGTAAAGATTGACAAAAGGAAAACATGAGTACTTCTTAGTAATGGTGATGGACATCAGGACATGATTCCCTTTTTTTTTTTTTTCTTGCTTGCGAAATTAATTTTTATTTAGTACAGATTGTTAAAGGTGGAAAATAATTTGCTCTAGACAATGGAGTGCATGTGATTTTGGGGCATTGGTCCCTATTTTTAACAACAAAGGGAATTCATGATATCAGCACAAAAATCAAACCGAGCCATCATTGCTTATGGTTTTGTTATCGTTTTGCCTGGTTCTGTGTCTCTTTTGTTTGCTGATTCTACTTACCAAATTAATAACTTATTAGTTGATTCTACTTTGGATTTTTAAACTCTGTGCCAGTGCCAATGCCAAATTAAGAAAGGTTAAAGAAAATGGATTTCTCTTCTGGTTCAAAAGAACTTTAAAAGAGTTCAGCCTGCAGATTTAAGAAGAACTTGACATGAGAATGCAAAAGGCAGAACCTGAAGCAGTCATTGTAGACCTCTTATGTCAATTTGGAGCCATCACTTGTCTATTTCACTGACACACTTGTCTTCCCTTTAGTCAAACTGGCTTTTAAAAGAGACCCATGTCCTTGTCCATTTATTCCAAAGGGAACGACTAACCCAGAAAATCAGTTACTCCAGGTTGGCTTTTGTAGCCCAACACCTAAACACCTCCATAATTTCGGTCCCTTTACTTCAGCATTCAAACTACATACATACCCCATTTCAGGATTCTCGCCTTTCTTTCTACTTTAGAGTGATCACATAAATGACTATATAATTTTTTCGCATGTCTCATGCCATGATTATTAGCTAGATAATATCATTATTCTTCCAAAATAAGCATCGTATTTACAAAAGAGGGACAAATCCTTACGTTATGGGGCATAGGACATGGAACATGGCTCTTCAAATTTCGACAAATCAGGTGATGTATCGAACATTGAATTTTTTAATGTTGCAAGCAATGGAAGGTCACATGGGGAGAGTGAAGGGTCCTGGGGAATAATAGATAAGGATGGTGGTGGGGTTTTGAGAAGCAACCTTTAGTTGTCCTCTTCCCTAACTCCCTTCTGCCCACACGCAAATCCTTTCTTCATCAGTACTTCTCACGCTGTGACACAGCATGTGATATCATACCTCCTCTTTCGATGAGGATTTTGAGGGCTGTCTTGTAACCAATCCAAGGATATATGCTTACCCATGTGATATCTTATATTCACATATCAACGCAAAGATAAACATGATAATTAATGTTGTCATGCTAGACAAAAGTAACCTACTCTTAAACATGCAAGTATTGCTATAAGGTACAGTTCATGACAAAGTTAACAAATAAGGATAAAAACCAAAGATAACTGATCAAGGAAGTTAGAGATCCAAGGCAACTTAAGATTGATTCAGTTACTTTGAACGACAATGATCAAACATCTTCGTTTAAATCACGTTCATACGTTTATATGCAAGTCACGTAATCTACAAAATTATGGTCATGTTCAACATATGCGTAGGGTAAGAGACGATTGGTGTCCTCATCTGGGGACTTTTTTCAGGTACGTAGAGAACTTCTAAAGCACACATGTTCTCACCGATTGAATTATAACAGCGAGTGGTTACAATTACTGTTATGAATATCGTGCCGAGCTCGGTATTGGATTGGGTGCTGGAATAAAACTATACCGGTACCGATCAGTACCGGATATCGTTTCGAAAATTTTTTAAATTCATGAAATAGTCCCTAAAATTTTTAAAATTTGCAAAATAGTCCACATTGGTATATTATACAGTTGTACTATATGCTTTACTAGTTTATTATTTACATCAAACATGCTTTCATAAATCTTAATAATAAATAATAATGACAATTAGTCATTTTATTATATATATATATATATATCTTTATTGTATTTAAATTAGTTCCATATATAATAATTATCTATATATAATAATTATCTAAA
>JANZLC010000008.1:31634916-31646837 GCA_026413385.1 Erythroxylum gracilipes | reverse complement strand
AATACATGTATACATTGTGAAATTGGGACATATGCATTTCATACACAAATGCATGATCAGATAATAACAGTTGTGACTGGAGTAGCCATCGATCAGAGCTACAAGCTCGACCAGTGAAAAAGAGCCTCGAGCTCGAAGGGAAGTAGTACATACCCAGAGGGCTCTCCTACTCCTAAGATGCGTTTCATGCTTATATGGGACAGTTCAGGCGCTCGGTCACAACACTGTAATAAAATGGGAAAGTGTCACATATGCATTGCATATATCTTTGATTGAATATTTTAAATGGGTGAAAGGCAAGAATGCCTTATAAAATTGTGATTTGCTTGTATACAATTGTGTGATACTTCTGAATGTACTATTGTGAAATAATATGTGAATTGTTTGAGTGCTGCATGAATTGGGTGAACCATCGATGATGGTTCCTCACTGAGTTCGCAAACTCACCCAAAATTGTAACATATTTTTCAGGATCGAGAGTAGACTCCTAGCTCCAGAGGGACTTTTTCTACCGTGTAGATCGTGTTGCAAGAGAAGTTATGGCTCACAGGTCGGTTAGCTGGGACTTTTGGGATGATCTAGTTAGGACTGATGTTTTGTCCTTATTTTATATAGCAGTTTGTACTTAGTTTGTGGAGTAATGTATAGACAGTAAACAACGGCAGTTGTATATATTTCTGATTTGGATGAAATGCAATGAGGAAAATTTTAGCTTCAAAAAGTTGTGATTTTACATTGATGTTTTATTATTACGATACTATGTGGAGTATAGTGGTGTTTGTCCGTAGTTCTTCCTTGGCGTAGGATATGTACCGGAATGACCTGCGAGCATCCCGGTGTGTACCCTACGGTAAGGGGGCACTACAATAGAAGCCAAGTAAGAAAACTGAAATAACAAAGACCAATTGTTAAATCAAACGAGGAATAAAGGAGGTTACCATTGGTGGCACATAAAAGGAGGTAACAACTTGCTTTCATATTGATGATATTAAAACATATAAATTTGATATACATATTTAGGGGAAAAAAGCATTGCAAAAGTTATATCAATATTTGAATTGGTACATGAACTTTTTGAAAATTATTCTTGTATTTTACAAACACTTTATATGTGCTCCTTGCTTATATGATAGAGTTTTTCAAAAAGGAAAAAGATAAATTATTTACTTTTTTTTCCCTTTTCAATGTTATATATTATATATCTATATACCCTTTTGACAAAAGGTAGAGAGAGTGGGATATTGAAACTTAATCATTCATGATGTATGAATTATGGGGAAGTATGTAATACATATTGCTTTGATATATATGAACATACTCAATGTCATTTATTTTCTCATTACCAAATATTTTGTCATCATCAAAAAGAGAGAGAATATAGACCAAATGAGGTTCTAACTCATAGTTTTAATGATAATAAAACATATTGCTATTGATAAATAAATTTTTGGTGATATTACTAGATATATTATAATAAAATAAAGCAATATGTGAAAGATGAAATTTAGTAAAAGGGGAAAATGGGTAAAGGAACCAATTAAATAAATTGAGCAATCAAAAAATAAAGAAAATGAGCAAAGTGGAGCATATATGCAACTTAAGAGAAATTTAAGGAATTAAAGTGAAGAACCAAGAATAAGAAGAAATAAAGCATATTAAGATTTAAGTAAATTATTGCAATCTTGTAACCTTACCTTGATCATTTCATTGAATTAGGGGTTCAGTGATTATATAATCATTTGCATATATGGTATAATGCATAATTTTTTTCATAATAAATAGGAAAATTGCTTTTATATTTAAAGAAAATCTCTTAATCTTCAATTTAACTTCTGAAAAGTTACAAAGCTTACAAAGAATGTAGGGATGAACTCTTTTTAGTTTATGAATGGTTGCCGACCTATTTCTAATAGCTAACTAGAGTACAAAGGAGGCCTTAGTAGATCTATCAGGGAACTAGATCAGCGTCCACCAAAATACTTATGGTTTGTTGATGTTGAATAATTGTAGGCATGACTTATTTGTAAAAGTCTTAGTATCCTCTTCATTTGGCTGAAGTTGGAGAATTATCCATTATCAGAGCAAGTGTCCTAGTTTTATGATTTCAGTTCCTATAAATTATCACTCTATTAACTTAGCGTTAAGAGAGATAATTAACTTTAATTGTTCTAGTCTTGAGATATTATACAAGGGACCTAATCTATTTTAAAAATCGTATCAAAGCCAAGTATTTGCTCCATTGCCATCTTTGAACCTAAAAACTTGGTTCATTTCCTTCCTTAACTTGAGAAATTGGTTGAATGGTCAAGAATTGGAGGGTTTAATCATGATGCTTTAGAAGTTTATACTTTGATATATAATTATGAACCCATTTGACCCATACAAATTAAGGATTAGTGAAAAGCTTCTATATTTTCCTAGCTAGAAGCATTTTATGGGCATTTCTTATAGAGACTAGCCCTAGTCCACCTTTAGCTTTTAGTAAACAAATCTCGGTCAATTTAACTTTTCCTCCTAGATGATTCTATTTAACCCTCATCCACAAGAAGTTTTTTAGTAATTTCTCAATATCCTTACCAATTTTTGAGGTAGGAACAACATAAAAGTGATAAACTAGAGTCTTTCACTATAGGAGAGGAAGTAACTACTTCAATAATTAATTCTTTTCGTAATCGCATCAAATGGAGGTTGACACTCACCATAGGAAATCCTTTTGTTTAAGCTGGGAATGCCTAGATGCTTGAATCTTAAGTTAAGGTACGATAGAGTACTTGTGATTGTTGAAAGATTAAAAGCCTAATTTGAGGAGTCTATTGATACATATCATCGATAAACTAGGTAAGGAGTTGAAGAAATTCAAAGAATCCTTAAATAAGTCATCAGCAAAAGTAAGATTAAACAAATTCAGTATAAATACAAGCTGTGGTTTAAACAAGTCTTATCAAAACCTCTATGTATAATGAGAAGTGAGCTAAGGTCCTCGATGAAGTCTCTTAGAACTTTGGAATCAATGAGTGGGATCGTCATTGACTATGATAAAAAAAGACGTTGCGCATATACAGCTTTGGATCCAATAGACAAATCGATCTGAAAAACGAAATGCAACGAGAGAAATCAAGACGAATCTCCAATTCATATAATAAAATGCCTTATTGAAGTCAATCTTTGTAGAGTAACTCCTCAATAATTTCTTGCTTTTGTATCCTGTAAAAATATCTTAAACAGGGAGTAGATTATCTCCAATGCCTTTGCCTTTAATAAATGCACCTTGGCTCATATATACTAATGAGACTTTCTAGTGTAGCCTTCAGTCAATCAGCTAATATTTTTTAGATGAGTTCATAAATAACATTATAGCAAAAGGTTGACTTGTCATATAGTGACGGAGTTAGGAATTTACGATAGGAGGGTCCAAATATTTAATTTTTAAAATTTTGAGGAGTTCAGTGTACTACTGACCTTTAAATAACTTCGTCTTTATATATATATTAAAAATTAAAAATATTTAATTTTTTAAATATCGAGGGGCCCAATGCATCACTGGATTCCATGTGCCTCCGTCTATGGTGTCACAATTCAAGAAGTGAGGATTATTTCTTTTGAAAATGAGACCCACAAATATCTTATTTTGTTCTTTGAGCATGGAGATTAAGGGGAAAAATTCCAAAGTAGCCTTAGAGATAAAATTCCATTCGAGATGCCAAATTTTATAAAAGGAGAAGGCATTAAAACTAAATGGACCTAATGCCTTATCAGGGTTAAGGCTGAACAATACCTATTTAACATCTATTTCATCGAAAAGCTTCAAAAAGGAGTCCTTTTGATAATGAGAAAGTGAATCCTAGATGAAACATCTAAGCTCTCGCCAATTAAAGTTAGTACGAGCAGAGTTTTCCGTTAATTTCTTGAAGTGATTAAGAATTAGGGTCTCAATATGTAAATACTTATCAACGGATGAATTCACAAGTAAAGTTACTGTTCCTCTGGTCTAAATAGTAAGTGGGAATTATATGTTAGATAGATAACGATTGGTATAACCAACTAAACCACAATAAGATCAAGCGTTGGAGAAGCAGTTGGAGTTGATGAGCAATCCTTTATAGGGTAACCTTTCTGAACTTAACGGGGATTGTACATAATTTGATCATATTAGCTCAAGTTGGTTCAACCAAACTGAAACAAGATGACATGACCAAAAGTGAATTCGCGGATGTGACATTCTGGATAAAGGCAACATTCTCTCATGTTCTTTTGTATCGGTAAAGTGGTATAACAGCCAACCTTTTTTACACTTATATAATGGAGATGTGGTAATTATAGGGTGTTTGCTTAATTCACAAGTCAAGTCAAGTCACTTGTGTATTCAAGCCATCTCTTGACAGAGTCATTGCATTGCATTATGTTTTTCTAACGCACAAGGTGTTGTTGACGTCAAAGGTAGGATAAGAATTATGAGGGTGTGATGTTTATTGCCGTGCAATTTGGACTGTGGCTATATTTCTTTTTAATTCACTCAATTTCTTACGTATGGACCACTAATGAAAGGTATATGACCGTTGATTTTAACAGCTTATATGTCCCAATTTTTCAATGCTGATTTTTGCGTTTATGAATTGTCCTCGTCTGTAATGAGAATTTTCATTATTGAACGTGATTATGAAGTTAGAAGACTTTGTTTTTATCCTTTCCATGTTTTTCTTCGACTGTCTGTGTCAAATTCGTAATTCAGCAATTCATTAGTTTCCAAATTGGACTTTTTTTTTGAAAAACGGAGAATCCGTAGTCGTTATTTTTTAGATGTGTACCGAGTAAATCTCTGGATTGATATAATAATCTACAAATCATGTCAACCGAGTATTTCGTATTAGGCAAGTTCTATACGACAAATTCGATCGAAAGAGTGTAGGTAAAAAGATTCGAACATAGAACTTTTTGACCCTACGCCATCTCCTTCACCAACTCGACAACTCCTTAATTGGACAAATACTCTTGACTGTGTGATAAAATTAGGGTTGGTGGCAAATTTAATCAATCAAGTTTAATTGGTAAAGTTTCAAAGCTAAAACATTGTTTAAGTTTAACTTTAAATATTTTTATTCAAATTATTACAATAATTTATATGATTATTCTTCACCTAATTTTAATAATAAATTGTATTCAAATAATTTAATAAAATTTAACATTCTAAAAAAAATTGTAAGAGACCATTTTAGCGGAGACAAGATCTTCTGTTCAGTTTTATGGTGTCTTATTTTGTCCCATAAATTTTAGTCATTTATTTATGTAGGACTCACGTTTATTTACGTGGGATCCACGCAGAGTCCACATAAATAAATGGCTGAGATTCACGGGACAAAATAAAATACCATAAAACTAAACAAAAGATTTAGACACATTTTAGCTCAGGAAAAAATTATAACTGGACGCCTAGAAGCCAACAAGCATTGAAAATTCAGAATTTGAAAGGAAAAAAAAAAAAGACAAAGGAGACGAAGTGGGACTGGGGCATTTATATCTAAAATGAAGACCAGAGTTATGAGCATTATTAAATATTATTAGTTTAAGATGATATCACACGTCAGACTAAGGAATTAGTTTTAGTAGTTGAACGGAAGGAGAAACGAGTTTTTTCAAAAATCTCTCTATGGGCTATCCTTTGTTCTTTGTGCAGTCTTGAATGGTGTTCTAACCAACAACAAAATAATGAAGTGTTTCCACTTTACCAACGGGGAGCGCAGGGACGACGACGCCGGTGGCGGCAGCGTCATTTCCAGAGTCTCCAGGGTGTCTTGGGCCAGGTCGTTAAGCGTTGCATCGAGCAGCACAAACGACACGCGGCGCTTCGACTTTGACTCCGATTGCCCCTCGTCGCGGGACTTGTCGGACTCGTTGGGGTTCTACGAGTTTCTGAGCCAGCGAAGAGGGAATGATCTGCGAGTCTTCACCTTCGGGGAGCTTAAATCGGCAACCAGAGGCTTCAACAGGGGTTTGCTGATTGGGGAGGGAGGGTTTGGGTGTGTTTATAGAGGCGTTGTTAAAGATCAAAATGACAAGATGCACGTTGCCATTAAGCAGTTAAATCGACAGGGTTTGCAGGCATAGCTTCATTTGTCCTTGTTGTTGTTATTGTTAGTTAATAATAATAGCGAGTGATAGTAATTCAATTGGTCTTTAATCTGTTGTGGCCAAATTCATCTTTTTGTTTAATTTTCAGGGGCATAAGGAGTGGATTAATGAAGTGAACTTGTTAGGGGTAGTTAAACACCCAAATCTAGTGAAGTTAGTGGGCTACTGTGCTGAAGATGATGAAAGAGGAATGCAAAGACTTTTGGTGTATGAGCTTATGCATAATAAGAGCCTCGATGATCATCTTCTGGCTCGTATGCCTACTGCTTTACCCTGGATGACCAGATTAAAGATTGCTCTTGATGCAGCTCGTGGATTGGCCTATCTCCACGAGCAGATGGATTTTCAGGTCCGGGTCACTTTAATTTGTGTGGGATTTAGTTTTTAATTTATATCAGTATATGTTTCTGCCTCTTAAACTTGTATATCCGGTGGTGCAGTTAATATTCCGAGATTTTAAGGCGTCCAATGTTCTGCTTGATGAAGACTTCAATGCAAAGCTTTCAGACTTTGGACTTGCTAGGCAGGGACCTCCTGAAGGATTTGGCCATGTTTCTACAACAGTAAGCTGTGTTATTCATGCAACCTAAACTTATAAAGTTGTTTGGAACGGTTTGTCAAACAAACAATATCATTTTTGTTATTGGTAGTTGCTACTGTTATAAAGTTACACACACAAAAATATACATATAAATAGCTTTTTGGATGAGATGATCAATACTTCTTTTGTTTTATCAATCTTAGTTCCTGCTAAAATAAGAGAACAGATGGTTCATGATCACTGCTAGCCTTCGTTTGGATTACAAATCCATAATTCTGTGATTATGCAGCTCAAGTTACTGTATTTTTATTTGCCCATTACATTCTTAAAGGTTGTGGGCACAGTGGGATATGCGGCTCCAGAGTATGTTCACACTGGCAGGCTGACTGCAAAAAGCGATGTTTGGAGCTTTGGTGTGGTTCTTTATGAGATCATCACAGGAAGACGAGCACTGGAAAGAAACCTACCTCGTGGTGAGCAGAAACTTTTGGAATGGGTAAGACCATATGTATCAGACTGGAAGAAGTTCCACCTCATTGTAGACCCTCGACTTGATGGACAGTATTGCATGAAATCAGCTCAGAAGTTAGCCGGACTAGCGAACAAGTGTTTAAGGAAACAGCCCAAGTCACGCCCCAAAATGAGTGATGTCGTGGAGATCCTGGAAAACATCATTAATGAGACTTTGACTCAAGATGAGGATGACACCGAGGTTATTAATGAAACGGAAGAAGTTGAGGATGAAACTGCTGGGGAGACTGAAACCAAGCAAGGAAACAATTACCTAAAGAAAGTTATTGACTTCAGAGACATAGTCAATTTGAGAAACAGATCAATCGGGAAACTAGATTGGAGAAATTGGAGACCTGGGTTAGTGAGGAAATTGGTTACAGCCTGATTAAGAGGTTGAGTTTCAGGAGGTGAAAAATAGGATCCGTGCACTATAAACGAGTAGACAGTAATATATCCTTTTCTGTTGAAAGATACTTGTAAATATAGGTTTCTTGGACCCTTCTATTGAACAACCTTTGTAAGGCATGTCTCACACTTTTCCTCTGCAACCTGTAACTCTACCCTAGTGGCTGCGCAGTGGTTGTTTATTGGAATGCAGTACATGTTGAAGAAGCTAGATACCATTCTGCAAGTGTCCTTTGTTTCTCTTTCCACTTATAGGAGTGTTTTTGCAGCGACTATCTGCCCCAAAGATGTCCAACCCAGTCGATTGGCAAATCCAAGATTTTGTCATCCAAGTATGTGAATTTATTTTTATGATCCTAAAGGTTGCTGGTACTATTGCACTGATCCTGTCAAACCTAAGAATACAAATTTGTAATGGACGTTGAATCGTTGTTCCTCCCAACCCAAGGGGCATGGCTCACCGGGATCGATCCCTTTATGGAAGTGTATTTTTCAAGAACTTAATTTGATAATATGTTTTCCAAGACTTTTAACATTTTTTGTAAAGTAGATTTTTAAATTTTCATTGAAAATGTACTTTCTTTCAAAATCTTAAATTGATCTTCATAAACCTGCATAGGTGACAATGGAGAAATGGTAGTTAACTGTCATTCATGGAAAAGGAATACTTGTTCTTATACTAATCATGTATAACTCTCCTATCAAATTGTCAAGGGTGCCTTAAAAAAACATGTCTCGCTTGCATGAAAACCGCATCCTACTACACCTTTTCCTTATACATCCTAATTAAGAAAGAAACCATTGCTTATTTTGTTACGTTAACCTTTTCACACTTGTTCAACCATTGTAGGTTATATAGGTTAGGGCATCTTGTGATTGACATCCTTAATTTCTCCACCAACTCCATATTAGCCACATTAGAACAACTCTTTCTATTTATGATCATATTACACACCTAATCCTTGATAAAATCTAATATGGAAAAAGATTTTTCTTCTTCTCACTAGCTTCATCTTCTATTACTGTTGGATTTTTGAAGAACAAAAGAGAAAGAAAGATAATAGAAGCCAAACTTTTTACTAATCATTTTTTTTGAACTCAAAATAATGACAGTCTTAAATAAACATAGAAATAAACTACCCTTCCTAAATACTAGCAACTAGAAGAATAACATGAGTATCAAGAAAAGGCTCACTACCTCACTAACTTCACAACTAACAGACTAGATAAACATAGTCACATAATTAATAAAAACATGTATGCTCATTGCCTTCCTAGTGACCAATAACATTCCCTCTTTATATCTATAATAACTCACTATTACCAATATCCTCCATTCTAGTCATATCACCCTCTACTTCTTCTTCGTTCATGGATACATGTACTCTTCATCCTCTCTTATTATCATCTCCCTCTTATTAGGACATTGTGAAGCTATGTGTCTTCCCTCCAAATACTTCGTATTTTGACTTTGGAGCTTTATCTTCCTCTTTACTCCCTAAATTGCTCTATGATGAAGAACCTACAATAGAAATACTAAAATGGTTAACATGCCTCCTTTTGAGTTTCTACTCCACCCTCATGGATATGTTCATTGTATCATCTAGTTCATATAGTAGTGTAACTCTACGATATTAGCAATTTCTAAACAGTGATTGTTGTTCTTGGGCTCGACTCAATCTAAACAGTGAAGTTTGGGTCCATTTCAAGTCTAAGGAAGCCTATTTTAACCTATCAAAGTCAGATTCGATTGAAAAATAGTTAGGGTTTGAGAGAAACCTAACCTAAAATTTGACCTGGTACTTAACTTGATTTGAAACGACGTTATTTTGATCAGAATTTTTAATTTTAGCTACTCTCATTCACGGCGCCTCTCTCGCCAGTGCCACTCTAGTATGCCTTGCTTTGAGCTTGTCCAGTCGACTTGTTCACTTTCTTAGCTACTCGTCAGTCCTCAATCGCCTCCTTTTCTCACAGTCTCTCCAGTGGACTCATTAGATATCTTGTCACTCATCACATACCAATTACCTCCTCTATTCACTATCTCTTGAGTTACTCGGGTCTCCTAGACACTAATTACCCGAGTGGGTTGAGTCTCTTAATAGTGTCGTCGAGGAACATATTTGGTAAATGTTTTAGGTTGTTACCTTGTCACTTCACATTTTCATTGTTCCTTGTAATTGTTGTTTATTAACTTTGATTTTTGTTTATTAACTTCACATTTTCAATGCCTGCGCGCTGTTTTCTTCTCCTGATCTCTGCTCCGTCGTTCTTCCTCCTCCACATAGCTTCGTCGTCCGTCGTCTGGGTGTTTTCCGTTGAGCTGCTGCGTCTCCGGGCATTGTGGTTGTCTTCTCCGTCGTATTTCGTCAAGGTATGTTTATATATTCAATATTCTAACATACAGCGGTGAATTTTCAATATCCGAAAATCCCAATTTTTCTTATGCTATTTTCTTTCTCTCTATCTATATTTCTTTGTTTCTTGAGTTTTTCCTTTTTAGTGCTTAACCTTTTGCGTTTGACTGGAAGAAAGATGTTAATGTGTTGATGCGTGCTATGGGAAAAAATGACGAAACTTGGCTGACCTAGCTAGTTCGCTTCCTAACAAAGTAAACATTGCTTCTTCTTCTGCAATCCGATCTCGAGATGATCCATAATGCTTAAAATTAAGACAAAAAAGACTGAATTCTCATCCCGCGAGAAGAGGAGGCGGGAGGTAGGGAGAGAATGGAGTTAGAATCTCAGTTATACGCAGCGTCCATATTTTCGATTTCTTTCTCATAAAATAGGACACCTTCCTGCCCTATTTTTATTTGATTTCTTAGCTGGACCTCAAACGGTGATAATAATTGCCGTTGCTTCTTCATGGTATTGTTGGCTGGTCTGGGAAAAAGGAACAGCAAGCTTTGGATAGAGTCGTACACTATGAGTTTCCATCTCCAGAAGAGTCTGAGTCGGCAAATGTCAGTTTGAATAAAATGACTCCCTTTTGCCGGTATGATTCCATATCTCTGTTTTCTATACTTGTGTATGTGTAATCATACAAGTGTTGGCGTTGGCTTAGATTGACTTAGCTTAGCTTAGCCCCAAGGTACGGTAATCTTCAGAAGGTCACCGTATTGTGCTGAAGCTTTTATGAGTGTAGCCAAATTAATCATGGAAAGATGTCAAATTTTTGAATCTTATCAACATGCAAAAAAAAAAAAACGAGAGACTCATCAAGTCAGTCTTGGATAAAAGCTGGCACAAGCACTAGGCAATACCAACCCTACCTGAAACAGTCAACTATCAAATAAGATGCACCAATTTTGTTGCCATGGAACCTGAATTTTCTCATCCAAACCATGGTGCCATCGAAAAACACCGAAGTGAGAAGCAGACCTTCACTAACTAGTAAGAGCAACTATCAAATTACCTTTGCTATAGTTTTGAGCTATTGGGTCAAAAAAGTAGGGAAAGGAAAAGGTGGAGAATTCAAAAAATTTCCCAGTGGAAAAGGATATTATCGTAAAACATGGAACTTGAACATGATTGCAGTAAGCAATTAGGATGTGATTATAGATGATACTTGCATATTTGTAGTACAGGCAACAGGCTCAATTTTTATATAGACATTACCAAATTGTGTTGAAGACCATTTCCTTTCTGTTGTGAGTGATCTGAGTGAAGTTCTAAGAATCTTATAATTAAATACATGGTATGATATGAGTGTGCTTGTTGTTCAGAGTAGATCCTTTGGTGACTTGCAATCCAATAAAAAAATTGCTTTGTATAACATTCTTTGTTTAAGAGTAGCCCTCTTAATTTTAAGTTCCGTTTCATTTATTTATGTAACAAACTTATTGTGAAGCTGGCAGTCCATACTTTACCGTTTGGAGGTGTAAAGCTGACAAGTGAGATTCAAGCAATTCTAAATTACATCAATTATCAAATTAAAATCAAGTGCCTTGACTATTATCTATCAAGCTTAGGAACTTTCTCATCTTTAGAATTTTATTTAAGGTTTATGTTCCATTTCATTTTTAGCAATTCTAGGATATGAAATCCATTTAGAGGACTTCATAACCCTTCTTCTTCAACTTGTCAAGGAACTTATTTGCAGTGTGCAATGTATAAGTCCTCTTTATCTGCTTTCCTACATCATATAATTGGACTATCCCTTTAATTCCATTTGTAGATAAAAATTAAATGCCACCAATATTTATTTCACTCTCTTCACTTCATATTGCTGCACTTTATGTTTATGAATTTTGTTCCTGTGAAAAAAGGAACTCAATAATGTGTTGTATATTGAATTGATTTGCAAGACTACTACATCTCTATTTATACAAGGT
>JANZLC010000008.1:31607171-31620731 GCA_026413385.1 Erythroxylum gracilipes | reverse complement strand
AAATATTCTTTGGATTTCTGTTCTGAGATTTACGACATGTATTATATGTGTGTGGGTTTGAGTTATTAAATAAATAACATCAGTTTGGTTTTATTTGTTCTGTCTTGGGTGGCATCCATGTATCCTCCCAGGGGGTATTTGGGTGTTACAGTATTAGTTGGTTAGATATTTGTGTTTTGAATATTATGTAGGCTAGAGCATGCTAATGAGCTTTAATTTTGTGTATTTGAGATACCTTGATGTGTTTGTTAGTGTTTCAGATCAAATATCGAAGAACGGAGAGAATTCGAAGGAAATCCGAAGCAAAACCCAAGGCTATGAATCCTAACAAAAGCTTGGTGGGTCTGCCATGATTGTGACAAAGAGTAAAAATTAAGTGTCACAATTGTGGCCTACGCGGCAACAGATGTGGACCAACTTCTAAAACACCACTTTTAAAAGGATATTTCAGACTTTTAGGCCAGGTCAACCTTAATGTTTGCCCTAAATGAACAAGATATAAATAAAAAGATGAACCTTAGAAGAGGGAGCTCCATTTCTGCCATTTTGAGAAAGATCTAAGGATGAGGAAGAGAAGAAAGAAGGAGGAGAAAGGAAGAAGGACTATTATTTTTGTTGTCTTTCCGATCCATCCCGACCCTTCCAAGTGACATTTCATTTCATCCCTGTTATTCTTCTTTTGAATGTATATGATGGATTTGATAGGGATTTGATGATGTTGTTCTAAACTCCTTTAGGGATTTGTTCTTGAATCAATGTCAATGTGATTTCCTTTGATGTTAATACATTGGATATTGTGATTATTTGTTATATTTGCATACTTCGGTAACAAATCGAGAGAATGAATCGATAGCAAAACAATTAGATTGGCTAATGAGAGTTAAACAATCTAATAGATCATGCAAATAATTAAATTGGTAATTTATACGAAGAGAGATCTTATGTGAGGACCTAATAGTCTATTAGAGGGATTAAGATTCAACTGGATGTGTAGGTTTTTGTTAATTGAGAGATTGCAAAATCCATAATTCAATTAAGGGTTATGATTTAGGATTTAATGATTATAACTCGAGAGAGAGTAATCCACCCTTCGAAGGTTTAGGACCGATACCATATTAACTCAAAAGTAAGCATGTTAGCATTTGATGATAGGATAACTTCCCCCTTCTCATAATCGACTAATCTTTCTTGTGTAATTTTAGATTGTTCATTGGTGGTGCTCAACTTTGATTTATTTATGTTAATTTTATAATTTAATTTTCAATCAATCCATATTCACGAATTTACTTTTTTGTTTAGTTTTTATTTTCTTTTTAATAATCCTTTTAGGCCTTAGATAACTTAGAATTAGATTAGTTCAACAACTCCTCGAGGGATCGACACTTCATATACTACATTCACAACCTGTGCATTTGCAGTATATTAAGGGTTTTATAAGATTAGAACTTGCTCAACATCTAGTAACACACAGATAATCCTAAAGAACATGTGATGGCAATCACCCTTGGTAGTGGATAAGTGTTGCAAGTGGATAACAAGACCCAAAGTGAGGAAAAGAGTGAGTCAAGAAAAAGCTAAAGATTAATAACGCCTTCCAAAAGTTAAGGAATTTCAGCCTGCCAACCCCTATGTTACTAAAGTGAAGAAAGATCACATGGATGATCAGTTTGGTAAATCCTTTGGACTGATTAAATAACTTTGTATTAACTTACCTTCTATTAAGGCTCTTGTGTCTATATTGAAGTATTCAAAGTTCTTGAAGGAGTTACAAGAGAACAAGAGAAAGTTGGAGGAGTTGGTTGTGGTGATGTTGTGCCCTAAAAGTTCTAAAAAGACCTCGACTATCCTAATCGCAAGTTTACGAGATAGTTGTAGCTGATAACCCAGGGTCGTCTAACATGTATGTGAAATTGGTCAACTTAAATTAAGTTTAAATTAAAAATAAAAATAAAAACAATGCATTCCTAAATAGTTTATCCCGATTGTTAAGTGAAAGCTTTTAAGGAAAATTATGAAATTAAATCGAAAAGTAGACGGAATCAATTGGGAGCAAAGACAAGAGAATTAATTTCACTAATTTAATCTTCCATGCATAATTAAGAGAAAATGATTAGATTATCATCTTACTAAAATTAATAGTTAGGTTCTAAATCGATTCGAATAATGAACTAATCTAACTTTTGTATTCAATATGTTATTATCCGAATTAATCATGAAAACCTAGCTACCAATTATCACTTAAGTTAATATATTTTTAGTTCTTAACCTAAGTGTCTATAGTTTCACGATCTGTATTAAACTTCATCTATTAAATCTTCATTTAACACTAAAATGATGCAAAGTTTGGTCATTTTGTTACATCCATGCAGTTCAGAAACCACATCAATTAATAAGACAACATATCCGTAACCCAATCATGCATATTCAACTAAATAGCTACATTAATTCTCAAGAAAAGAGATTAGCCCATCATATCATACACACGAGTCATCATACTCAAATACTTCAATCCCACATTACTGTCGACAAAAGTTTGAAAATAACAACCCAATAACTACTTAAATGAACTATGACAAGATAACATGCAATATTCATTAAGCTAACAAGAGTATGAATCAGTTAATACTAACAAAATAGTAAACCTATAGAAACACACAACAGATGAGGAATGAGATAAGCAAACAGAGGGTCATATAATGAGATATTGGAGGTCTTCTGCACTCTCAACTTTCAGCTTTGGCTCTTGCCTTTTGCTTCAGTTGCTATCCTCCAAATGAATGTTTGCTCAAGATCAACTCCAGCTCTCGCTTTCAGCCTCTCTTCCCATCT
Source organism: Erythroxylum gracilipes (assembly GCA_026413385.1). Classification (NCBI taxonomy): domain Eukaryota; kingdom Viridiplantae; phylum Streptophyta; class Magnoliopsida; order Malpighiales; family Erythroxylaceae; genus Erythroxylum; species Erythroxylum gracilipes. The sequence continues at coordinate 31,617,902 of JANZLC010000008.1, read as the reverse complement.
CCCACTTCTCTATTGTTGCTCTCTTCTTCTCCTTATCAGACTATCTCTATTTCTCGTCTCTGTTTATCTTCTTTTTCTCTATCTCTCTATACCTCCCCTGTCCGTGTCTCTGTGTGAGTGAACGAATGAAACCATCAATGAAAAAATCCTCCCAACCGTCACCCTCTCTTGCCTTTTATAGCCCTACTTTAGGTTTAGGTTTCTAGGTTGTTACGCTGTCAACCTGCTCGTGTCAGACTCAAAGTTAGTGTCCACGAATTTACACAAGGGCGACTAATTAAGTCACCCCGTGACTAGCCACGCGTGGGGGTGACTTAACACCACACATGTGGGTGACTAGTTAAGTCACCTATGACTAACATTTAAGTTAATTAAATGTTAGTCACGCCATCTTTAAGGTGGTGACTTATCACCACCGTGAGATGGTGACACTTGTCACCACTTTTCTTTTCTTTTCTTTTTTCTTTTTAACTTTTTATTTCTCTTTTCATGCAACTTTACGTGACTTTCCTTTCAAACTATATGTAAAATTCACAAAAATAATCTAATTAACATTCATGCAATATTCACACTATTTCCACTCAATTTATCTCACGTTTGGATCAAAACACAAAGCTTTGTAACTAAAATCAAGATATGAAGGAAATTAAAAGCAATAGAAACTAGACACAACAATTCCCCCACACTTAAACTATGCTTGTCCTCAAGCATAATAAAGATCACTAAACTATAAAAGAACAAACAATGAAAACAACAATTTTCTCAAATAATAGTCAAAGATATCAACGATTAATTCATCAATCACAACCTAAGAACTTGAAACTCATAATACTCTATGAAAAAGCAATTCTTCGCATGCTTAGCCAAAATCAACAAGAACTTCAATTCAATGAACCATCAACAAGTGTGATAGGCACTCACTCCACTCTCCATCCTCTTAAGCATTCAAAGATAGTAAATATTCACTCATCGTTCATTTCATGTAAGGTATATACCATAGGCTTGCTTACTAATCCAATCTCCACCACTCATATCAAACACAAACATCAATCCGAAGGTCTTTATTTCGGTTGTAATGTGGTCGAGTTAAGGGTAGGAAAAAAAGGAAAATTGTAGTTTAAAACCACATAAATAATTGAGCATTCAAAGTAATTAAGAAAAATAACAAATAAAACACTCAATTCTTTTCTTTCACATAATAAAGTTAGCACTCCCCATTTTTATATCTCTCATCTTCTTTCATTTTTTGGTCGTCTTCTCTTTCCTTTGTTTCTTTTCAATTCTTTTTTCTTTTCCATTTTTCTATTTTCTTTTCTTTTTATTTATCTTTTTTAATTATTTATTTATTCATTTAAAATAAGGAAATTAAGGAAAGAAAAATATAGAGGAGAGAAAATTACGATAATCATACCCATCCTTAACTCAAAAGCCAACTATAAGCTGTGATTCCCCCACACTTATTGCCTAAAACTGATTATACCTTTTCAAATGCTCAACTTGCCCTTATCTTATGGTAGGTGTAATGAAGCGAATAAACAATTAAGTCAAGGCTTATATTTTTGATTTAAAGAAAGAAACAGATTCATTTAAGCTCAAGGGTCTCACTAAGGGTGACATTATGGTGGCTTTTTAAGCCAATAAGGTAAATCCTAATTGCCTTCATCATTTCAACGTTTGCATAAGGTTATGTGATCTCAACTAGTATTTGTAAGCAAGTTCTAGAGTTCCTTAATCATGAAAGAACACTCTCAATAAAGAATACTCGAAATTGGTGTTTAATAATTAAAAAAGGCTCAAATTCTTACTAAAAGAAAAAAGTCATTCATCTATCACAACAAGCTAATGTCCTTTTAACCGAATTTGAAGTTAATCAGTATACTCATTCACTCATATTATGCATTTCTAATCCCGATTGAGTTCATTTAATGATTATACATTTCTAAATAATAAACGAGAAAACAAACACATAATAAACAATTAATACTCCCCCCACACTTAAACATCACATTATTCCTAATGTGACACAAAAAAGTAAAAGAGGGGTCTAAGACAAAAGAAAAAATTTACATAAATGAGGACAAACATTAAATACTAAAAGAAATTAAACTGCATGCAGTACGGACAATAAAAAGAATAAGGAAAGGAATACAATACGAAAGTGTGGTGGTAGCTGTGTCGATGCAGTATGAAGCATGGTTTCCGAAATTGAGTGGAGACGTTGTGAGGAAGACAAATAGAAGAGATTGAAAAGAAGGCATGTGCACAAGAAGCAAATAGATTAGGTCAAGTTTCACTAAAAGAAATAACAAACATCTAAATTGAAAGACAAAACTGAAATGATATGGGTCGCCTCCCTTCTTTAATGTCTTTTAACTGGAAACCTTAACTGTTACATTCAAGGTGGATCATCTAAAGTGATTGATTCCCCTATTGCCTTCTCTTCATGGGTCTTCTTCTCCAAAAATTTTCCAACCTCTCTCGTAGTTGCATCATCCAACAATTGACAACACTTATCAATCTTCCTCACCAAGCTCAACTTCTTTTCTTCTTCTTCTTCCTGCAACATAAAATCAAAGTCTGCAGGATTAAACTGATCAACACAAGAGCATTCTTCATAAACAATAGTTGTATAAACAGGTTCAACATTAAAGATTGAGAATTCTATTATTTCTCCTAAAATAGTCATGCTCAGCTTTTCGTTCTTCACGTCAATCAAGGTATTAGTATTGACCATAAAAGGCCTCCCTAGGAGTATGGTGTGCTCCTTCCCTTGCTGTTTAACCTCCCCCATGTCTAAGACCACAAAATCCACAGGAACAATCAATCCGCCAACCTTCACCAATACATCTTCCATTATTCCTTTTGAATAATGAATTGACCTATCAGCTAATTGTAGGCACATATTGGTTGGTTTTAATTGTTCTAGATCTAGTTTCTCATAACTAAATTAAGGCATAAGGCTTATACTCTCCCCAATGTCAAGCATACCCTTAACCTCATCACCATTACCTATTGATACTTGCACAAGAAAACTCCCTAGATCCTTTAATTTGGGGGGTAATTGTTATTGCAGCACCACACTTGGAACCTCTGAAACTATCACCTTCTTGTTTAGCTCGAACTTTCGTTTTTTGGTGCTTAGTTCCTTGAAGAATTTCACATAAGTTAGAATGTTTCTGATCACACTAACAAAGGCAGGTTAATATTAACTTTGAAAAACATATTATAAAGAAAAAAAATTGCTTATCTTATTTCGATTCCTTAAGGTGGCTCAAATTTGGGATTGGAGGTCTATAATTATGGTAAGTTTAAATTTTTTGATTATCTATAAGGAATGAGCTTTTCTAGTGAATACCTTCACAACTAAAGTAATTATAGTATGGATTTATGTAAGGAGGAAAATATAATATGAGATATTGTATATATAATGACTTACCTTCTATAGTTTCAATGAAATCGACTAACAAGAATTCATATTAGATATGAAATGCTAAGTTTTTGAAAGAGTCAAAGTTTTGTTGATCTCTTTGAGCAATTTACTAGCACTAAAAAAATTAAACACAACTTTTGTAACTAACTCACTAGTTGTATCCCAAGTCCTCTGGCAAAAAAAAAAAGACATTTTAGGCCATCAAGCCTTAGAGCTTTGTTAGAGTTAAGGCTAAAATCAGAAACTCCAACATCTAGAGTTAAGAATGATTTAGACAATGAAGAAGCTCGGTCTTGGTTGATAAAGACGAAAGATTAAAATACCTGATTGAGAAGATACCTAGGCTTGGGAAGCCTAAGATTTCCTTAAAGAAGTTGATAGCATGATTAAGAAATTGGTCTTGTTCCTAAAGGATTTTCCCTCGTTGGTTCTTTAATAAGTTAAATATGATGTAGTTCCTTAGAATGAGGATAGAGTTATAGCAAAATTTTGTGTTCTTATAACCATCATTGAACCTCTACACTCTGGACTTTTGCTTGAGTAAGGAGCTATAATTTTTCAATGCCTCAATATAAGAATAGAGTAATTTTTCTTTCATAAGAGTTTAAGGGTTTCAATAAATCCTCCAAAACAGTTCATCTTGGACCATATCTAAAACTCCCTTTAACATTTTGTGTAGCCATAAATCCTATTTTGTATTATTTAAGATATATTGACTTTTTATACTAGTCCACTGTAAATAAAAGATCGTATCAAAGATCCATTTTGGTCTTGAAATTATATAATAATGGAAATAATGGAAACAACAATCCTAGTCACTATCTCTATATTTGGTTTACTTATAAGTTTTAATGGGTATGGTTTATATACTGCTTTTGGGCAACCTTATCAATAATTAAGAGATTCATTCAAGAACATGGTTACTAGTTGAAGTAATGAGCCTCCCGCTATTAAGACTATTCAAGAAAAAGATATATAGCTATCTAGTTTATTAGTGTCTTTCCAAATGTTATATGCGTTGTAGTTGAAGTTAAAAATGAGACTTCTAACTGAGTGTTTTAAGGTAAAAAGTTCATATTAAAGTAGGTCAGTTAGTTGGAGCAAAGGTAGTACGTAAGTTATTAAGGAAATCTTAGTATTATAGGAATGCACAATTCTTTCATTATGATGAGTTAAATGATTACTTACTATCAACCAATCTTTAAGAAAAATTGAAGACACTTTTCAACGCGACTAACAAAAGATGTTTGCTTGCTTTTACGGTATTCACTAATTATTTTTTGTTTCTAAATTTTGTTAAGGTTTCTGACATTTAACGTCATGATCACTTGAATGGAGAGTAAGCATTTTCAGTAAAGTACAAAGAAGTATATCACTTTCAACAGTTATCATACACAAAAATGACGTATGGGCTTGTGTATGGCTCACGTAGGTATCGTGTATGAAAATTCTGTTACCATGATATGAATTGGTGGCTGTCAAGCGTGGAGAAATTTGAAATACTGAGATCATTATTGAATTGTGGAAATTGACTTTGGAGCAATACAGTCTCCTTAAAGGGACCTTCATAGCCCCACATGAACACGTTGCATGTACGCCAACTGGCATTGGATGTCTCTCATCTCGACACGGCTCGCGTTTGAAAGCCGACTTAGCAATGAGGAGCTGGTGGAGATTTGAGTCAAGTGATTGGGAAGGGAAGGTGCCGTCGATTCGAGGGCCTTCCAAGCAAACTGCTTAAAGATTCCAACCATACATTTAATTCCATCCACAACCTTTTTATTTTTTCAGTTTTTCACAAAATATTTTAGAAGATTCTAATTATGATAAAGCACTTTTAAGTCATCTATTTTCAGACTAATCTTTTCGCTTGAGTTTGGTAAATTTCTTGTGGGAGGTAAAATTTTAGCCTCAAATTTTAAACGACTGCATAAATAAGAGTGGTTTAAACCTACAACTTCACTTAAGTCAAAAAAGCCCCTTATCAACTCACCACTTCCACCACCAGATTATAACCTTTTCATTGTATTGTTTTGAAGCTTTCTAGAGGCTAATTTGTGCGTATACACATACATACTAGGACGTGTGATATCAAAATATATCATAGATCATCTCATTAAAAATTAAATGTAAAATATAAGAGAATGCTGGACTTTTAACAAGATAATTAATTCATGTAATATATTTTCAAATCATTTAATATTAATTATTTTAAATGATCGACTTAATTTTCCCTTTTCTTTATATTAAAAATTTTATTTTATTTATTAAATTAATTATCCCTTTTGAAAAATTACAAAATTTATATCAATTTAGAACATAAGCCATAATTTTAAAAAAACATGTCATCATTTGTCAATTCATCCAAATTTATTTATATTATTAAATTCCAAAATTAAACCTCAAATTAATTAGAATTGTATGAGACTTAGAATAGTCTTACTTAGATAAGATTAAAATAAAAATTTAAATATATGGATAAACTGTTACAACAAATTTAATTTTTTAATTCTATTTATTTTACTATATTTTGGTAAATAGTAATTAATACATAATATCTAATTTACTAGTAGATTATAAGATTAAATCATACAAAAATCAGTAACAATTAATGCATACACCTTATTATGCAATTCTATATAATATTGAACATTCAGTTTATAAATTTTAGTCATATAGGTTTTTCTATAAATGTATATCTTAATTGTTTTTATTTACATCTTATTAGTGGCACAATCACAATCATGTGGTTTATAATTAAATTCAAAGCATATTATATATATTGTAGATCATCTCATTAAAAATTAAATGTAAAATACAAGCGAATGCTGGACTTTTAACAACATAATTAATTCATGTAATATATTTTCAAATCATTTAATATTAATTATTTTAAATGATCGACTTAAATTTCCCTTTTCTTTATATTAAAAATTTTATTTTAATTATTTTACTTCCTAAAGAACGTGGTATGATATGACATATAGAATAGGCCTCCAACTATAAAAATGGAAAAAAGGAGAAAAATTTTAAAGAAGCGAAAAAACTCAAAATTTTTGATAAAATTTATAGGCAAATCTCGCCTTCCAAACCTAAGCCTATCAATAATAATTCGATCATTTCATTAATTTAATGCTCTTAGTCGTACCAATTTCTTGACTTCCTCCTTTTTCTGGTTAAGTTCTTTCTTTTTTTTTTTTTTTTACAGTATGATTAAGGGTTGTTTTAAAGTTCATCTTCATCTAAGATTAAAATAGATTTAGATTGATAATTCTGCTAAGTCATGTAAACAAGATTGATATGTTGTTGAGTTACAGAAGGAAGAGGGATGGATGAGAATTGCTCATGTCTTTAGGTTTACTCGCTGACGATCCAGGACGGGATCCGTTCATGGTCGTATCGAAATAATTATGAAACTTTTTCATGAGCTTTGATTTCTCAAAAATTAAAATCTCTTTAATTCTATTAAATAATTAACACAAATCATAATAAAACAAAAACTTGATCCTTTTCTTGTCTTATCTCTTGAATCGTTTCTTAAATTGATCCGTCTTAATTATCGTAGCCGCACAAATGCCCAATTTCTAATGGTATCTACAAAATGAGTTGAGAGAACTCTGTAACTCTTACAGAAATAGCTAAGTAAGAAATGCTAATTTCATAGAACTTAAGCCTATTTATGATAGGTTTTGGACGTTTTAGTAATTTAATTGAAATTAAATCTTATAGAGAGAGCTAAGTAAGAAATGCTAATTCTATAAAGCTTAAGTCTATTTATGATAAGTTTTGGACGTTTTAGAAATTTAATTGAAATTAAATTTTAATTTTATATAAAATTTAATAAAATTATAAATAATTTTAATTAAATACCAATTATTCTCAAATAAGATCTAATATCTTATATTTATCTTTTTTATTAAATATCTCATATTTAATCATAAAGTTTCTCAAACTTTATAATAAAGTCTAACTTAATAAAATATATTTGCTCTCTTAAACTCATTTTATATGTGAGACTCATTAGGTTTTCAACTATATTGATAATGATTACAAATTATAATTCTAATGCATAATTAGAACTTTATCCTTAATTCTCTAACTAAACAATTTATAATCATAGATCAAGATTAGCGTCATGACCATCTAAATATTTAGGAATGTCAAAGTAGTTTTGACTAATATTCCATGCAAGATTTTTTCGTATAATTCAATCTTGTCATTAAAAAATGTTCTGATTAGAAATATAGTATGAAATTAATGTCTACTCTATTTTGAGTCCAATCATATTAATTCTCTGTCATTAGTTATCAATTCAATTAATAACATTTGTAAACTATTTACAAAGTGTCATTCTACCTTGACCAAGGATTTCCCGAATCAAAACTAATCGAAAATAACAGAATATTCTCCCTAATTACTTTAGGGTGATAAATCATATCTTAATCACTCAACTACCTCCATATAGTTCATTTTACATCTATTGATTACCGATTGACCGACCTATGATTAAATAGGTCATAAATATTATTAAAACATAGTAATTTTTATACAAGATAACTTTGGAGGCCTAAGTCAAAGGATCACTTATACAATTATCACAATGAGAATTCTATAGACATATAAGTAATGTTCTAAATGAATTTCTCATATCGGGTCTATTTAGTGAACTTGTTCTCTAACAAGAACCCACATATTTGTTTAAATATTTCCATAAGTTAGCCTATAAGATCAATTACTTCCTTCATAAGAAAAAATAAAATATTTGTTAGTCTTTTTGTATTCTATTATAATATTCAGTCTTAATAGAACAATGATTAGAAACAATTTAGGGATAATACATAAATGCAATATGAATATCATAATTATAATCTTATTATAATTTCATTTGCAATGCCTAATTATTCTATGAACTTTATCATATACATCTAAACATGTACAAAATAAAAAATGTCTTTAAATTATTTTGTCACTAAACTACAACCAAATCAATTAGTTATAGGGTATAAACCAACATTCTCAACTCCATCACTGTTTTAATTGTTGTTGCAAATTTTTCTTCTTCATCATGATTTATATCTTATGAATATCTCCTTGTTATGTACCTTTTACTCTTTAGGTGTCTTTTTTTGTGTGGGTTTTTTATTTACGATTTACTAGATTTGACTAAGTTGACTGTACTATTAGGTATTGTTTTATTTGAATTCTTGTGATTTTGTGTTCTTTAAACAAAATGAATGACCCAATGTTGATAATAAAATATCAAAACACCTAATTAGTCGTAGTCTCAAAACAACACCTAATGACTGTCTCAAAGAGTCCGAGATTAAAGGAGTCTTTGTGGACTTCTTTCGACAGGTGGTCAAACTGTTCAAGAACGAAATAACACCCAATAATATTCAATTTCTTTTTTCTTTTTTTTTCTTTTTTCATAATCATAACCCGATTCCATATGCCATTTCTCACATATCAAAGTGTAAAAGAGAAATAGTACACATGATATATCACATCAAGTCAAAAACGGTCATCACAAATGAAAACTAAAAGTGAGTTATATTTAATTAAAATACTAATTGAATTACTTTTAATAATCTTCTAAAAATACTGATCAAAACATTAATTTTTCTTAAATAAATAAAGATAAGATTATATTATATTTCCTATTTGATTACAAATAAAAAACTGTTAATATGAATAATGCTATAAAATAAAAAAAAATTGATAAAGAAAGGGAAAAGCAGTAAAAAATATACCTAAAATTCTCTGAAATAACAAATCTAACCTATAAATTAAGAAAAGAAAAAGAGAAAGATGTTAAAAGTGTAAATTAAAAAATAATATTATTTACAGAGCTGCTAAATTAAGGTATAATCATTTTCAAAACAATATAATCGGAAAGCAACTAAAGTGCAATGGATCTTAAACATTCCAATGCAAATTGTAATGCACTTACGACTACCATATTACAGCATTCATTCTTATTAGTGATCCTTATCTTCGTCACAGGATTGCATCCTCCATTCCATTACATCTCCAATTTCATTCCATTGCATTGCAGGCTGTTAGAAATCAACATGTTGTCTTAAAATGTTATATTATCTTAATATAGTGGGTTGGCGTAGGTGGCACATACTTTCGTCGCTTAATTAAGAGATTGAGGATTCAACTCTTAAAAATGCAGCAAACTCTTGAGCCAGTAGCCCTCTTTAATTTGAGATATTCCACCGCAGACTAATACTTTTAAAGAAAGAAAGAAAATGTTACATTATCTTGACAAAACAGGAGGTACGGTTATGTACATCCGGAAAAGGGCTTGTTGTTGCTTTCTAAATATTAATAAGAAAGTCATCTGAAGAGGTCAAAAGCGGAGTTTTGTCGAGTAGCCAACGGGATTGACTGGGAAACCAAATTAGGTTCCACCACAAACTAAGGTATGGTACTTGAGCATGGATTCTCACTTTATTGGTTGGTACTGGCCAACACCCCTTCCACCTATCGTTTCGTTCACATCCACATAGTTTTTTAAATAGAAATTATGGTCATGTTAGTCGGTTTGGAAAAATTAATGCAGTAATTTGACAATTTTGAGTTTTAACTTGACTCAAATCAAAAAGTCTGAATTTGGCTTTTAGTTCGTTACGGAATGTGAGATAGAAAGAGAGATATTTTATGCGATGAGTTTAATAAAAAAAGTGCCGATAAATACCGTTTTGACATTAATTTAAGACAAAAATAAGATTGATATAGAATAATGGGCATAAAGAATTTGATGCTACGTACCAAATATTTTATAAGTATAAGGGTTGTCGTAATTATTAAGAAAAATAATCGTTAGGTCGTTTTGACATTAATTTGAGACAAAAATAAGATTGACATAAAATAACGGGCATAAAGAATTTGATGCTATGCACCAAATATTTTATAAGTATAAGGGTTGTCGTGGTTATTAAGAAAAATAATCGTTAGGTTGTTTTTTATTTAATCTTTTGGAATTACTATATAAACGCAATTATTTTATTTCTAAAATCATGAGACTTTACAAATTTATGTAAATGCGCTTATTTCTAAAGTCATGAAACTTTACAGCATGCCAAAGACAAAATTGTGGTTGAGCTATAATTGAAGTTTGTCCTTCTTAATTTGGATTGTGTAAAATGCCACCGTCTTTACTTTGAAAGGCATGACTTTTAAAAGGCACTAAATGCCAAGTGTATGATGTTTCCTTGATAGACCTGGCAAACGGGCGGGTGGTCCGGGTATGGGTATGGGTCTTACGGGTACGGGTAATGAATTTGAAAATCCAT
>JANZLC010000008.1:31587941-31607071 GCA_026413385.1 Erythroxylum gracilipes | reverse complement strand
ACGGGTACGGGCTGTACGGGTAAAAAATATACCAACCCATACCCGGACTGTACGGGCGGGTACGGGCGGGTAAACGGATGACCCGCCCGTTTTGCCAGGTCTATTCCTTGAAAGTTCCGAGACTGTCATATTTTCCAATAGGGCCAGATGCTCTGCCCCTACCCTAACCCTGCTCTAGTTCTTGACCATCAGGGCTATCTATTTATGTGGGACATTTATTCATGTGGGATTACACGAGTGAATGACCCTGATGGTTAGGGACTAGAGCAGGGTCAAGGTAAGGGGGACAGAGAATCTCCTGCCATTCTCCGATTACCTATAAATTGTAATTTTTGTTTTAATAGTTGTTAATTCTTGCACTCCAAAGGTAGAATCACCAACCTCAAATGCTCCCACATCTCGACCCCATAGATTTGTGAGGAAATAAATCACAGTTTAATCTCATTTAATTTATCAAAAAGGTGGCCCAGTATTTAGTGTACAAAAAGTCACTATATTAAATGAACTCTCACACTAGCATTATCGGGACTCGAACCTAAAACTTTACACTCAACTTCTTTTCTGATAATCAGTTGAGCTACCGGTGCGGGCAATAGTTGTTATTCTTGAGTATAGAAAATGAAGACTAAATTAACAATTGGTCCAATAAAAAAAGTCAAAATTTAAGACTTATTCTAATACCAATTGTTGGGATTAGACCTTTTATTGTATATTAATATCACATGCGTTTGTCGTATTTGCATTGAGAACTTAAATTGTTCAATATTTAGAATAAAGGAGACAAAATGCAAATAATTAAATATTCTCAATTAGCTACTATAGAATATTAATTACCAAATTTACGTTAAATAATGAACCATCTCTATTGTTATATAATTATTATATTTTTCGATTTAACACTTTTAATTAATTTACTTTGGTTCGGTTAAAGGCATGGGATGCATACCAAAGAAGTTAAGATGGATTGTTTGGCTTCCTAATCCCTTAATGGAATTGCAGCTCAGTTTTCCAATTGATACTAACCATCGGTATGAAACAAGTAAGTATTGTACCATTTTTTCCCAGTATGGTACGGTGCTTACATCATTGATGAGTGAAGAACAAGTATCGATTTGATGATATGTAAACAATATATATTTAAAAATATAAATATAATTTTAACTGTTACTTTATACCCTATAACCAATCAGTTATTGTAGTTTAGCGATATAATAATTTAAAAATATTATTTATCTTATGCATATTTATTTAATTAATTGATTTATAAGATAATATTTATGAGATAAATGTATATTTCAAATAAAATTATAACGAAATCCTAATTATGATATTAATGTTGCATTCATGTATTATCCTGAAATTATTTCTAGTCATTATTCTATAAGATTGGACATTAATATAATATAAAAAGACTAGCATACTTTATATTTCTTCCTCAAGAAGGAAGTAATTAATTTCATAACTAAAGTATAAAGATACTTAAACAAACATGTTGGTTCTTATTAAAGAACAAGTTCACTGAATTGATCTTATATAAGCATTCTATTTGAGCATTACTTGAATGTCTATAGAAATTCTTATTGTGATGATTATATAAGTGATCATTTACTAAAGTATGGATTGCTATCTTTTAATACTACTTATAGCCTAACTAAGTCAAGGATAACTCAAGTAGTCATTAAATATAATAGAAATTATATGGAATTATTTGAGTAATCAATATATAATTTATCAACCTAAAGTGATTAAGGAAAATATTATATTGTTCTCAATTAATTTTGATTCGAAAAATCCTTTGCTAAACACTTTGAGAATACTTAGTGTCATATATTATGATAATAGCTACATATATTTATAAGACATGAATAAAATGTCACATATTTCGAGACACAATCATATAATAATAGCTACGCACATTTACAAAGACAAAAAAAACAAGTGTCACTTATTTTAATTTTACACCTATTGGGTGCTATAGTATCCTTTTAGAGGATATGTCAGAGATCTGTTTCTCCATACTTGTTTTGTAACCGATGTATTCCTTTTCCCTTTATACAAAAAAAGTGTCACATATTTTAAGATGCATGTTTCTAATAACATTTACACACATTAGCTAAGATATGAGCCAAATGTCATGCTTTTAAGATGTAGGCCTATCATAGCAGTTGTGAACTATTTTCTTAAAACAAACTAAATGTTGTGTGATAAGTGCTAACTAGGTTATGTTTTTAGTATGATTTAGGAATATCTTGCTTGTGTTTGGATGGTTTTTTTTTTAGGATTTGATATTTAATTTGACTTATATAATATTGTTAGGCCTTGTTTTAGCTCCTTAATAAAGAAGGAACAAATTTGAACAAGTTAGAGTCAAGTTAGAGCAAGTTTTGGGTGATTTTAGAGGAAAATGGCTCAAAACACGATACTATATTGTATACCAAGGAATATGATTCTATGTTTTAGATCTATATTAGCGTTGTTCTTTTATATATAAACCATATTTTTTTGCTAGAGGGAGGAACAAAGATCCAACACAAATTTGTAACTCGTGTTTGTTGAAATATTTTGAAATCCTAGGGAGAGAAATGTGAAGAAGATAAGAAAGGAGTTGACAAAACATCATTAAAGACATAAATTGGAGCATCTTTAGAGAGGAAACTGAAGCAAATTTAGAGAGGAAAGAAAATATTTCCATTAAGACTTAAGTCAAGACTTTAAGATTTCAAGATTTATAAGAATGACTTCTTTTGTTTTGTGATATTTCTTAGGTGTTGTTGGTTTTATTTATATTAGGATGAATTAAATTAGGATAGATCTAGATGAGATGAACCCTATTACTATTTGTTTGGACTAATTATTTGATTTAATAAAAGACTCAAGTTTTATTCCAAATTATTTATGATTACTTGTCAAGATTGAATTGAAATATGCTAACATTTTGATTCAATTTCATATTTCATATATAAAGATCAAGAAATTATATGTATGAATAAATTATAGCATGGATAATAAGGGTTGTACGGAATCTTAGAGACAAGACTACATTTATTTTTTAGGTTAGAGTCAAATCTAATAATGAAATTTATAGAACAAGTTAATGTGTTCTTAAAGATTTTGATTAGAAAAAGATTTCAATCAATCAACTTATAGATAAGAGTTATACTTCTTGAGAAATAATATGATTACTACTTTAGAATTTCTACCGGTATAAGAAACTAGAGTTAATAGTTGAATTAAGATAAATTTAATATAGAAAGGTTATGGAAGGATTCTGCATATAAATCTTATTTATCAATTGATTGCTTCAGTCTTGTTTATTACTTTGGTTTGTTACTTAGATTATTAATTTTAATTTAGCTAATAATTTCTTTTAAATCAATCATTTATTTTATTACATTAGATCATAAAAAGATAATTATTACTAATACTTGTAATCTTTATAGGAATGATACTAGTATTCACCTAGACTATATTATAAGAATAGTATGTGCACTTACCTAGTTAATCTTCATTACAATTTTGAACATACACATCATTATGCATTAAAGGACATACCCCTTTACTAATAAATATCCATATTTTCCTAAGGTCCTACGCTTGATATTTAAAACTACATTTAAAATTATACTTTATACACATACATAGACAGACACAGACACAAACACAGACACAGACACACATACACACATATATAGACAGACACAGACACACAGACACAGACACAAGCACATGCGTAAAACCATATAATGAATGTACCGATCTAGACAAATAATAACACTAAAAGTAACCTCTCCATTACATAAAAAATATACACAACTCTAATGACCAATAAAAACATAAAAAGACACATACACCTTATACTAATAGGGGGAGAAAAACAATTCCTAAAGAAAACCTTGTAGTCAGTTAGGGAAGCTTTAGGCGGTGAATGTCTTAGAGCATAGTTGTGAACTCATTATTTATGGACTCATCTTTAGCGACCCCTTAAAAAATGTTACCTTCAACTAGAAGATCCTACAACAAAAGATTATCAAAATTCAGGTTTAAGCATTGAACCTCCAATAATTTATAAAATTCAATGAAGCTTTTTATTAATGAATCCATCATCTTATGATAATTCATTGATTTAAATGTTTTACTCTTTAAAAGTTTCCATAAATCTATACCTTATGATTGATAATAGCTTAAACTATGAAGGCTTCTTATAAAACATCGTTTGTAACATACAACTTTTTGAAATTGCTCTGAGCCATCTCAAGATCATGCTTAAGCTTTATCACCTCTCTCTCCATCTTTTCTTTCTCTACCCATAGGTCTATGAAGAACTTGGTCAACTTATCATTATCTATGAAAAATTGAACTTATGTCCAATTTGACAGCTAAAAGTCTATTGCTGCCCTTTTGATGCATATAGAAAATGAGTTTAAGGTTTATGAAAATATTACTTAGAATAAATTTGCTAAAAGTAAAAGCATTGAAATATTAGTTAGCATTAGCCTATTATTACTACTTTACATTTGGACAACAGTCAAGTAGTTTCCCATATGCTCTCATTGAGATACTTACGATCTCTAAGGAGAAGTCCACTATGGATATATGAACCAATGCTATTTTCCTCAAATATAAAGTCAATTGTTTCAACATTGTAGTTAGGGTAGTAGATGTCATTTTTGGTTGACTTTCCAACTAAGAGCTAGGTTACAATATGTCCAAGAGTTGTTATAACCTCTTCCCTTAGAGATTGAAAAAGTGTTGTTGATAGTTGTATGCCTAATAAGTGTGGGTGAAATAAGCTAAGTGCAAGCTTGTGCCATCAATGATTTTGTGTACCACATTATGGAACACAAGTCTTATCCCATTTATGAAGCTATTGAAGTAAGCACTAATCTCCCCAAGATTGAAATGTTATACCTTCTTTGAGTCAACTCTTTCATAATTTAAATACAGTGAGGGATGTTAAACTTAGATAATTAGTATTTAAAATCAACAAGTCTTAATCTTTTGCCATATTTCTCAATCACATAGCAATCGATGCTCCTCAACAATAATTTGGTGGTCAACAACCACTCCTTAATAGCTCTAAACGTCCTAGATTTTGAAATAAACCCTAGATTGGGTACTCTAAAAAGCTATTAATGAACTTATTGCTTGAACCATTACACTAGGATTGATAAAATACCTAATGCAAGGATAAACTTGGGCTTAAGGCTATCTCACTTAAGATAAAAATAACGACTAAAGGTATGATTTGCACCTTGACGTTTTACAAAAATACTATTCATTATACTATAAAAGTGGTAACATAGATAATGATAAGAGTTTATTTAGGCATTTTGTGAAACGTTAAGTTAAAAGTCGATCCTTTAGCTAATATTTAAAGAAATTATTCTTAAGATTATATTAGCATCTTGTAAGTCCAAATTACCTAATTTTCACTTGATATAGACTAAATTTATGATTAATATGCTAAAAACTGTCAAAAACTTAACTCAATTAAGATTTAGGATGTTAAAAATATAATATAATACCATAAATAACATTAATTACTAACTGAAATTTTTCAAAAAAAAATTAAGTGGCAATCTCTACCTTTTGCCTTTAACCAACTTCAAGCAGGTTGCATGGTTGTCTCACTCATTTTTTAAGTGGCAAATGAACCTCCGCGTGGGGTTTATATATGACTAAGCAACTAATTGTATCAATGTGGGATTGAAGATGTATCAATGTGGGATTAAGGATCATAACTGTGAGACATTACCAGTTCCTGAGACTTCCTGCCCAAGGGTTTTTATTGAATTTCATATTTCTCGTGTAGTTAATGTTGGATATTTTTGACATTTCTCATTAAATTGGACAACATTTAATTGCATTTTTCAAATTTTTAATAATTTATTAGTTAAGTTACACAATTTGATCTAGATAAAGATAATAAAGTGGTCCAATAAATAATCTAAATTGATAGGTCAAAGTTCAGGAATAAAATAGATCCCGATCAGTGGGGACCAGACTCATATCAAGCCTGTGACGAAAATGCCTGATATGAAAGTTATATATAAAAGCTAAGGTCTTTTGCAGTTGTTTATACCATTTGTAAGTATAAAGATTCTCTAACCTGTTAAGAGACCTTACATTTTGATAAAACTATAGAAAGATTTTATTGTGTCCCAATGAGCAGTTCTTCGTGAAGACGACGGTGGATTCACTCTCGTTACCGCCTCAGAAACCTTGTTTAAAGTTATGGAACCGAAATTAGGTATTTTCTACATTTCTTCGATTATGTCTTTTTTTACGTTTAATCAGAGATACGTAATTAAGTTCACATTACATATTACAGTTAATGTACGATAGCTAGAATTCTCGCACTTATCATCTGCATCCCTTAATAGGAGCAATTGTGAGACTTCAAACGTCTGATATGTTTGAATTTTAGGTTTTGAAGAAATATCTGTATCTTCCTTGAAGAGCTACAAGAGTATGCTATACTTACTTGACAACTCATCACTGTACTTGACTAATAGTCCAACCCATTACTCAGCAGGACAAAACCTACATCCCACAACCAACTTACCCAAACCTTGCAACAATTACCTTGCAAGCTATTCTAGCTCCACCCACTCTACTGCCCGTCCCGGACATCCCCTGTCTTCCTTTAAAATGGGAAACAAATCCAAGTGTGTATGTTCAACCCTTCCCTATATAAAGAAGGATACACATTTACCCGCATGGGTAGCCCAGTTGGTTTCTTGGGAGGGTAACTGAGGTCAAGGACTCAGGTTCGAATCTTGGCAGCGTTAGTGTGGGAGTTCATCCAATGTGGTGGCTCCTTGTGCGCACCGAGTACTGGGCCGCTCTTCTGAGGGGCTGGTTGAGATTAAACCATGATTCAATCCTCCAGCGGTGATAGGGTCTGCGACTGGGGGCCCTTTAAATTGAGGATCAACCTTTTGAGGTCAAGAAGGATACACATTCGAAAAAAGAGTAGTGCGTCTCTGCAGCTTTAGGCTTTTACCAACTTAAGTATCGGAGTGCTTTGTCTATAGAGAATTCTGAAACTGCTTGTTGTTCTAAAGATCAACGTGTAGGAGATTGTTGCGTACTTTGTTCAAAAACTAAAAGCCTATTAGATCGAAGGAACTTCATCACTCAAAAAGATGGTCCTAATTATATGAGAGAATCTAGTTTCATATAATGTTCTTTTTGTCGGCAAAAAATTACCACTTTCTAAAAGCCTTTGTCACTCTGTTCCTATTGGGATCCATCTGTCCAATAAGACAAGATTTTGGAACATGTGATATGAGCCGCTTTTTGTCTACTGAAAAGTTATCAATATTGGAAGCTTACCTGTCAACAATTGTATATGTGATGGGTTACTGATAGAAATTGATTCTTAATTGCCACATTCAAAGACAAATCTTCTCTTTAAATGTACGCTAAATGACATAATGAAGTACAGATTTGAATGATCAACGATGGAATCTTAATATCCCTTAACTCTTACATACAAAAGGATGATATGTCAAGCAGAACCTGGCTTGATGGAATCTTTATCAGTCATTGATGGAGGAAACGGTAAAAAGATTTGAAGCTATTTTACAGAAATGTACTCTTGCAAAGTTGTCATCACTAGACACTCGTGTAAGTTTGCTTTTTTCTTCTTACTGTTGACGTTGATTTATTAAAAACAGCACATTAACATAAAAAATATGTGCATGATGCACGAGCTACACTATGATATGTTTTTCCAGGAGCATCATATTACACATCACGTGGTGTTGAGCATCGCTATTCGTGCCTCTTCCATGACAATATCCTTATACTGTACACCAATTTGGATTGAAGTTTATCCTCCTTTTTGTGTTCTTTGACATCTCTTCGCCCCGAAAGTCAACTGGAAAAACAAAGTGTGTACCAGGAAATAGGAAGTTGGAAGTGAAAGGAGAAAGTAGCTAGAGAAGGGGGCGACACAAGGAATAAAGTGAACAATGAGTGTACACCCAACCCTTGCTAAGTCCACTTCTGAGAACTTTCTCTCATGCTAATGATAGCTAAGGAGAAACTAATAAATCAAAGCTTTGTTCCCATTATCAAAGACTTCCAACAGCAATATATGATTACCAGAAAAAGCATTGGGTTTGGGTTCTAAGTTGGAAGTCGGTTGAAAAAGGAAAGGCGTATGTATGTAACTATGTATAGATAAAAGAAAAAGAGTAAGAGCAATGATTAATCTGCTGGATTTTTTGTAAAGCAAACACACCCACTTGTATATCTCTTTAAAGCAACAGCTCAATCCACGTGACTCGGAGCACCTAAAGACAAATCCGGTTATAGGAATCAATATTTAACATACATGCCATGCTTACCAAGTAAAATTAAAGTTAACACTTGGAAAAGAAGAATAGTTGGTGAAGTCATGAAATAGGACAAACGTTTTACGTGTTATTGCTTTAAATCACAATCTTTAAACCTCAAGTCTGTGACTCCCCCGCTGGAAAAATGGAAAAAGGGAAAATATGTGGTGTTATTGTTGACAAATTGGACTTGTAAGTATTGAAGATGTCGAAAGCAATGTTGATAAAAATCATAATAAGCCGGATTCTCTACCCCATACCTGTGAGCGAAAACCTTTGATCATTCATGATAGCTTAAAACTAACCAAACATTTCAATTAGAACCCTCGTTTATTTTTTTTATATCTTTTTTTAATTAAAGGGAAACATAATAAGCGGGTTACAAAATAAATTTGGGGAAACAAATCCCAATATTTCCTGTAATAAAATATGTTAGCACCCGATAAGTGTAGTATCAAAATATGTGACCAATTTCAGAATGTAAGCAAGTCTGTGCATTTGTTACTCTCTCAGTACACATGTCGACGAATAACAGACCAATTTCGAGTAAATAGTTCATTGATACCCATAACTATAGAGTTGAGCACCTAGGAGCAAGTGTCCGAGGAAGAGATAATCTTGTACACTGCGAGCAAATCTATTTCCAGTTTTATACGACAGAAGCTCAGGCTCCAGGCGAGAGGAGTCCTGTAAAAACTCCCTAGGGTTCTGTTCCGCAAATAACTCAGCGAACCATCCTAAATTCTATGTGAAACCTCCAAGGCAATTGCCTTCGCTATCTCGTATAAGGCCACTGGCTGTAGCCAAAAACTAGACGCGATTGCGTGCACCATTTGTTTTTAATTTTACCCATCCCGGTAGCAGTTTACTCCAACCAAAGAGTTGTTCTTAGCGTAGACAGAACCTGTTATCGGCCCAACTTTGCCACTCGGTATCCGAAAACAGTGAATAGTTCAAAATTTAAACAGCTAGCTCCGTCGTTCTTAAGCATTAGTGGAATTATTTTAGATATAAATAATCTTGCATGTCTATCGGTAGGGAAAAAGAAAAGCTTATTCAAGAGGTTCTTCGTATTCAATAAGCAGGCAGTAGAAGGGAGGGCTTCTTGTACATAAAGTGATAAGGAGCTCTGACAAAAACTTCATCCAATAATTCAAACCCTCGTACACGCAAAACCTAAAGCTAGGAATGAACCATAGCAAGCAAAAATTGGCATCTCATCTCAGAACATTTCTGATTTATTCTACACTTAGCCAGTGTAATTGGATAAGTGAGTGCAGGATAAACAGACCGTGGACACAACCTAAGTCAAACAATTTAACATTCAAACAAGTGACTGAAAGGACGGATGTTCACTGATCATTTCTTCACTGTTGCAGACTTGATGATGTCAACGAACTCCGGCTAACATAGGAAAAACATAGTAAGAGTGAGCCACCACTGTGGGAGGTAGAAAGCAAACAAGAAAGTCAAAAGTTGTTATGAATAAGACATCCACCTTCAAAGAAGCTCCACCAACCAAAAATCCATCAACATCTGCTTGTCCAGCCAACTCCTTGCAGTTTGCTCCATTTACGGAACCTACGGTTTGCCAGATTTCGATTAGAAAGAAGAATATGTCACCAAGCAACCTTACCCAGAGGAGAAGATAAGGATTTGGAAAATTCTGAAAGCAAAGTATGTGATTGTGGTACCATCTAATAAATTATACCTCCATAGATAATTCTAGTTGACGAAGCCACCTCAGCACCAACGTTGTCATGAAGCCATTTCCTCAACTCAGCATGGACCTGTTATATGAATCCAACAAATCTTGGTGAAAACGTTAAATAGAGTTGTCTACACCAGATAATGGAAAAATCAAGTGATGCATGTATCTCTTGACCAGATAATTAGAAAAATGAAAGAAAGAGAATGTGTGCACGTTCATGCATTTAAGTGACAAAACTACAGGTTTCATTAAAATGCAATGTGCTCACATGGATGGCACCACAATACATATGCACACAAATCTGAGCTCACAAAAAACAAGATACGCATTACCCCGCAGAATTGAAGAGGAGTAGCACAAGTTTGCAGCAATAAGTAACATCATACTTACTTCTTGAGCCTGAGCAGGAGTTGCAACCTTTCCAGTACCAATGGCCCAGACTGGCTCATAAGCCAAAACGATATTTGCCCAGTTAGTTATTTTTTCTGCATAGGGAAATAACATATCACTAAAAAATACGAGTAAAAGGGAACTGGGAAGAAGTAGATTAGTCAATTCTCTGTCATAAATGGACAACACTTCTAAGAGTACCCATAGAGGAGGAAAGCCAGTTATCACTATTGCAGGGTAGAATCTATAAAAAATCTTCTTAGACTATTTCATATACATCCATGAGATCAAACAGTAGCAATGCTTATAGCATTCAAGAATTGTGGTGTTGGGGAATTTGAATGTCAACAATGCTCAAGTACCTGCAATTGCTTTTGCTTGTGCAGCAACAACGGCCATTGTGGATCCTGATTCTCTCTGCTCTAGTGTCTCCCCAATACAAGCAATCACCTTCAAGCCTTGAGAAAGAGCATATGCAACTTTATCTCCAACAAACTGGATACATAAGCAGAGTGAATAAACTTGACAAATATTACTGTAAAGGATGGCTCGAGAATGAATAACAAGAAGTAGATGAATTTGCTAATGAGCATTTATCTATAGCAAATAAAGTGTGCCTACTCTAATCTGACAAAGCCTACCTCATTTGACTCATTCAAAAGCGCTCTTCTTTCAGAATGGCCGAGAATAACCCATGGGATGTCCAAGTTCACCAGCATCTCAGCACTGTACATAAAAGATACATCCCGAATATTGGAGATATAAACCAATGACTTATCCGGTATATTAAACAGGGTCAATAATGAAATGAAAAAAGGAGCAAAAACTGTCAACTTATTTTTTGTCCCCTTAAAAGTACCAAATACTTGGAACCAAGCATCAACATTCTTTAAAGTAATTGCTATTGGGAATTCATTATATAGCCTTGTTTTTACATCTGCTTAAATGATTTGAACTTGCCCTTCCCATTAGAAACATTGTGAACATAAATAAAGAAATAAAGGCACCTAGAAAGCAGTGAAGCTAATTCAAAATGGTCCGCATTAAGTCCAACATCTTAGCAAAATAAGAAAGTTCACTTGCTAATATTTGACTTACTATTTGTGAACTAACAATCAGTAACAGAGTAAAATACATATTCCCAACTAATAAAAAACTAAAGCATGAATATTCAGCTCTGGAACAGAGATAGATCATATTCAAGCATACCTGACCTCTCCTGTAAAAGCACCACCTTTGCGTACCCAACAGTTTTGTGCCGCGACATGGAAGTCAGATCTCAACAAATTCTTTACCAGAGGAAGAAATACAAACGGAGGGCTTACAACCACCTCTGTAACAAAGAAGAAAGACAATCCAGCCATCAAATACTAGAACAGAAGCATAAATTAAGTTCTAATTCGTGCAAACATGCACACACACACAAAGATGAAACATTATCTAAAGGAAGTACTAATACACAAACAGATACTTGACAAAAAATCACTATGTATACTAAATGAACTAATTTTTTATTTTTTTGAAACCAACAGATAAAATAAACACAAGTCAAAGTCTTAAGTAAAGCTGATTTAGTTGCTTAGAAATTACATTCACATAAAAGCCCTAACAAATATAAGAATCCTCCATTACAGCTTCTTATTGCTCCAAAACTTCAGACTCTACTAAAAATTCAATTTCACGAACATTTGCCTTTGAAAATATCACTAATATCGCTGAAATTCAAAACTGAAGATGGCCGTGGAAAATTTCAAAAAAATAAAAGAAAAGAAACAAGACGCAGCAGAAAATTTTGCGATACTTGAAATTGAGTGATTCAAACATAACAATAATATATTCAAACAACTATTCTCTCTACACAAGAAAGTCCCAAGCAATTTGAATCTATGTAACTAACAAGTAACAAAGTCATGGCACTGTATCTGAATGTACAAGCTAAGGCTATTCCAACCCAAGCTCAATATTAACCAAACACAATAAAAGCATAGAGATCGTGAAAAGCTTAAAAACACAAATAGGACATTTAATTTGACGATCTGAAAAAGAAAAAGGATTAAAAATAAATAAATCATACCGACAACATCCTGTGAAGGAACTTCAGCTTCGTTCAAGGTGGTGACGATCTTCTTCACCTCCACGTTGGTTCCGTTCTGCAACAAAAATAAGAAATGATCAAACTCCAAGCATATCACAAAAACGTTCATTTGTCTTTTCTTTTCTTTCCCTAACACAAGAAACATAATCCGATTTTATGATTGCGACTATATTCTCAACAAAAAAAAAAAGGATTAAGCCAATCAAAAAATAGAAACAACTATTCTCGATTAGAAAGGTCTAGATCTGACACAAAACAAGAAAAACAGCCGAAGAAAACCATCAAAAGATCGTTAACTAAGTACATATATATATATAGACAAAAGAGATCCAAACAACTCAGTAGAGAAATCCGAGTTTGTTGTAAGAAGAAACCGAAAAAAAGAAGCAAATAAAACTGAGTTAGGATACGGAGAGGAGATGGAAGAGATGACATACACATTTCCAGTTGCCGCCGACGAAGAACTTTCTGGCCATGATTAGCTGCGTTTCGTAGTTTAGTACAGACTACAGACTACAGTCGACAAAGTTAAGAGGCCTTGGTCACAGATAACAGATTGCTTTGCTGGGAATATATTGCTTTTGCGAGGGTTGAATCTTTGGAATTGTCGATGTTTAATGTGGGGTCCACCTCCACGTGATCGATCAGACGGCAGGCAGGGCATGTGTACTTTATTTTAATTATTTATCTCTAAAAGGAGGCTTAGTTACTATAGGAGAAGGTGATAAGTTCTCAAAAGACTTGGGAGATGCAAGAATGCTTGTCCCAAAAGGTGGAATCAGCCACCCCAGCTGTCTCCACTCACGGGCAGCTGCCTCCACTCACGGCGGTTAACCCACTAGTAGAGCAATAATTTTTCATCCGTTTTCGGGATTCGAACCTAGGTCATTGTCCTAACTAACCCTGCTAGAAAACCAACCGAGCTACACCAGCGGGAGAGATGCAAGAATGCTTTTTCCCATGGTTGGATGTCATTCATCCTATATCACTCTATCCACTACAGCTACTAGTGTTATTATCTAAATAGTATTGACATCCATTCTACTTTTCATATTGAAAAGATAAAAGAGGAAGAATGTGATATTAATTAAAAAAAAAAGGTCTGCTTACATAATCCTTCATCAGAAAGAAGCAGAAGTTGCCTTAGAGCTCATTGGACACGGGTTGGGGTTTGTAGGAATATCAGCTGGCAATTCGATACTCCAGTCGCATTACACAAAATCAACTACAATGTCCATTATAACACCACAATCGGAAAGTGAAAATATCTCTCATGCTAAACTAGAGATGGCGTTAGATCAACTACTTCAAAAAGACCCAGCTGATCTATTCTTGTTATTTTATCTCTAGGCATCCCTGTTTTCAATGTTTTACTCCAAGTGAAAGTTATTCATATCTGTTCTCGGAATGCACCTGAGTCTCGTGGCTACAAATTAATCAAATCCTATCAATGCTACGGGCCTATTCGTAGACTAACCAAAAATTGGATTTAACCTCAAAGCATAAATAGGTTGAGAACAATACAGAACGTGTAGGGAATAGAACAATTTATGAAGATCAAATTTTTGTTACATGTAAGACTCATCTTTGATTTCCTAATGAGTAGGAGTTATTATGCTTCAAATTGGGAATATACGATACCATTGTGACCGGCACTTTGGAATCCCGGCTGGAAATAGGTAAAAAATAATTATAATACTTGTCCGACCAAAACTATAGTGATTAGTGAAAAACAAAATGGTTTCTCGAGCCAAATTCATGGATTGCTTGATTAATCTGATCAAGCTCTAATCTGATGTAGCTGCCCCTTGATTAAGCTCTGCAAATCTCATACCAACACGCATGGAATGCTTCAAGAACTTCTCAGCACATCTCGTCACACAGCTTTCTTCTTGCTTCTGAAGGGATTTGCGTGAGAAGTTGTCCACACAGTCGTTAAAGCATCTCTCCACAAGCGAATTATACATCCTCAAACTGCAGAGGAACATATTAAGAACATCATGCAACATCAACTCACAATGTGAACTTAGCACAGAGCACCAGCTCCGGAAATATTCGAAGGTATGTGCTGCCAATTCATTCAAACTGGCAAAAGATGGTGCCTGAGATTGATTTTTCTGATGCAGCTAATGTTGTGAATAACCTTTTATTGTCTTCCACGACCCTTACTCTACTCAAATAAATAAGAAAAAAACACCAAAACCTAACCAATTGACAGATAATATATGTTGTTCCCAAAACGTCCAAATACAACATGGTTGCTGCATTGGTTTTAAGAAGAACATTATTCTGGCTTCACATTAGCAATGCCACCTAGTTAAACCAATCAAGTGACATCTTATCCACCTGGGTAGGAAGTGAAGCAACATAAATACAAGTGAGACAAAAGCGATATAGAAATATTTATTCTAAACAACAGAAAGAAACATTTTTGCACAAAATTTCAAAAAAGAAATCGATGTGGAGAAACCTACAGCATTTATTATGAATGCAAAACCACTAAAGCACATAAAAATAGTATAAGAAGAAACAATCTCCAGAATCACTCAGCACATGGAAGAGTTAGTATGGGATGAATAATTAATAGCTCCAGCAAACAAGGGTGTCCGAACAAGGAAAATGCTGAGAACCCCCTATATCATACATATTATTTTCAGAAACAACAATGCATATCAATAAGATATTACCACTGCAAATGGTCTTTTCCTGCTTTCTCATGACTACTCACGCATTGCACATCTTTATCCTTCCTCACAAGAGACACAACCACAACTAACACCAACAAAACTCACAAATTCTTGTTGGGCCAGTCTTACTCGAAGCCAGAAACAAGAGAAGAACATGAATCGAGTGACCCCTCACAATCCACGATCATCATTTCCACATTTTCTTTCCAAAAAGAAACAACCCATATACGTAAAGCTGTAAGGGATGCCAAATATCACAATCTTAGCAGTAGCACCTCAAAGATTGTTAATTCAGAAACTTAAAGCCCAGTCCAACACCCTAGAACTTGAAATCAATACATTATCGCATGTTAAGAATTCACCAATTAATATAAGCGACATCAGGACTCGGCCTTTTTCACTTCACTATAACCGAAAGCTAAACATCAATAATGTAAACGCAACACCCATTAAAAACAACAAAAAGGACCAAGATCTCATCTTTTAATTCAAATAAAGCAATAATAAGGAAAAGAGACGGACCTGTCGCGCAACTGTAGTTGCTCGATCATGGTGGCCATTCGCATCTTATCTTCTTCAGGTAGACCGTCCAATCCTGCCAGCATGCTCTTGTCCATATCTAATGTCTGTCTCAATCAAAACCACAACGATGTTAACTAAGTTTCTGTACAATTTCAAATATGCTCTCGTTTTTCCTGTGTCAACTCCGAAGTGAAATTAGGGTTTAGTGCTGGTGTCTCTCTTCCTGATATTTATAGCAAAGGTCAAAACCCTAGGATTCTGATGTCTGGTATACGGTGCCGTTAGACTGTTTTAGAAAATTGAAATGTGCAATTATTGAAAGAACCTAATCAGTGTGTTATAAAAGATAGAAATATATAGTGTGCCAAATGCACCACTTAATTGTTAGTACATCAAATGCACCACTTAATTGTTAGTACACCAAATGCACCACTTAATAGTTAGTGTACCACTTCTATTATCATGATAGTATTTTATTAGAAATTTTGTACTATAAATAGAAGGGTTAACTTGATGTCAGTGATACCAATTTATAAAAAGAATTATATTCTCCTCTCCCAAATATTCTTAAGTTTTAGTTTCGATTTTATAACATTAAGCTTGATGTTGATGTTATTGTGGTAATGACATTTTATGGCTAATGAAGGAAGAAGAAAATGGAAGGAGAAGAGCTGATTGTGTCAACCAAAAGTGGAAAATAGAAAAAGTTTTGGAGGAGGCAAGAGTGGGGTCTCAGATCTTGACTTTATGATTTGATTCTTAGGAGAAGGTCTGACGGATGGGCATGACAATGCCACGTATGCCATATTTTGCCACCTCTTTGTCTCCACATTAGTTTGTGTACCCACCAAAGAAAGAGAATTGAGGGAGAGCCTTTCCCCACATCGGAAGGCCAATTTTGCTCTGCTTGGACTTTCTTTCCAATGGCCTCCGATTTTACAGGTCACAATCACATGCAACAAAGAAAACCCCAAGGCCAATCAAACTGTCCACTCTTGTTTTAGCACAGGATCTTTTTGTTTCAGCTTTAATCAACAACAAATTGGAAAAAAATTCTACAAATATATTAGCCACCATTCGACGAGATTTTTCATATCTAATACCTAAGAATAATAGTATTGATTAGACTGCTTAATGTTTTTCTTTCTAGTTACATTGTAGAAGATGGAAGCCAACGTCATCCCAACGAGTTAACAGGATTCATGGAACTTAGGAAGCAAATGCCAATGTTCTTCAAATTTGCCAAGTCACAAAATCATAGCAGAAAAAGAAAACGCGATGGCCTGTCCAGGAACACTTAAAAGTTTGGTGGTATACAAGAAACGTAGTATAAGCGTCTCATGAAGAGAAGATGTCTTTATTCATAAGGAATAAGATGGATGATAGGCCACAACTTTGATATTCCAACTATGATATATCTTCTGATCAAGCTGCTCCAAGCAAAGAACCTACTTTTTTTTTTTATGTGGCCAAATGCTATCATGTCGCCGACTCTACCTTTTTCTGACTATACAAAAATCATATCAAATATGATTTCTACTGACTGGATTCATTGCACTACGTACATATTCCTAAAGAAGATCAGTGACAGCATTCTGTATTCCCCTCCCCTAATTGGAGTCATGCTGTCTCATGAACACAAAGAATTCATTTACGGTTGAGTAGAATTTACTGCCATTCAGAAAGAATTTATAAGGTATTCTCACATACAGAAAAGCAGATGATAATTCTGGACCAGCCAAGGAATAGCTTCAAAGCACGTTTGCTTGCTTGTGCCCTAATACCTTGTAACTATTATATTATATGCTTAAAAGATAAACTGCCAATCCATTGAAGCTGAATTTTACAAATGCATGGAGGGAAACGTTCCGATGAATAATGCTTTTCAATAGAGGTGAAGGCTAAGAGTTATAGTCTACCTTCTTTGGTAAGATTATGCCAAGTAAAGAAGAGCAATCCGTAAATATGATTAAAGAGCGTCAATGAAGCCATTTGATTCGCTTCTCAATATTAAATGAGAAGGATAATTTTCCTATTAGTCATATTTGCTGTTTTCATGCAAACTTCTAATCTCAAACGGAAACTTGCAAAGCATAGTTTCACTAATTAGCGGGAAATCTCTCGTATTTGGTACTGTATTAGCTTGAAAATAAGTTCCTTTGAAGTGAATATCAGCAAAGATCCTACTTATCCTGATTAATAGACTGAAACCAAACTACCTAGATGCGAGCAATTACCAAAGTTGCAACTCCAGTGCTCCAGCAATGACACCCAGAGATGATGAGGCTGCAGCAACTGCAAATTACTATTTGCTAGGAAACTGCAAATAAATGGACTGCGGAGTTGCTGTATCAATGCATAAATGGTTCCAAAACGTCCATCTTTGACCTTAGGAAATGAAAGAATGGGCAAGAGAGAGAGACTCTCAGTTCTCTGGTTCTGCCCCATTCTTGTTTCTACCCATTACTTGACTGGTTCAATTGCGCCCCTTTCTTTCTTTTTTAAGCAGCCCACGTTTTGACTTTCCTCTCCCGTCATCCACTTCTGTCAGATAGTTTCTGTTTCTGGTAACTCAAATGGCAGCATCTGTCTCCACCACCCGTCCCAGATCTTCTGGTCTTCCTTCTGCCGCAACTTCTGGTTCTCACTTTCCTTCACTCCCAGGATAGAATGTGAAGTCTAAAGTCCCTTATGGCTCAGCTGAACTTCCTTAAAACTTGGATGGAGCAAGGCGCTGAGAGATCCAGACAAGTTTGGAGGACCCCACTAATTTCAGCCTTCAGGTAATGGTAAACTGATATCCCTGCTCTCTGAGATGCTCCGTATGGGAGCTAGGAAGTGGCAAGCTTCCATCATTGGTTTCTTTATCGACAAGAGGCCGACTTACCTCCTGTTCGAAAACTGGGAAAACTAGAGGAAACTTGGACTAGTGAACACGTATATAAGTGAAATTGATCTCTTCATAATTGAGACAAGGTGATCCTTTATCGCCTTTTCTTTTTATCATCTGTATGGAGGTTTTCTCCAAGAGTTTGAATGATTGCATAGTTCGAAGTCCTTCCTTCAAATACCACTAGAGATGCAAGACCCTTAAACTCACTCATCTCTTATTCGCTGATGATCTACTTTTATTTTGTCATGCTGATATAGGCTCAGCTCAAATCCTGCTTAATTGTCTACAATCCTTCTCTAGATTTTCAGGAATGGATATGAATCCTTCCAAGAGTCAATTCTTTCTATCTCATAACATGGATCACTTGTCCAATCAAATGGAACTAATGTCAGGCCTTAGGAAAGGATCTCTCCCCATTAAGTATTTGGGTGTCCCTCTCATTACCGGTAGGTGATGGAGGAGAGAGTGCTTACCCATATTGGACAAG
>JANZLC010000008.1:31551796-31565981 GCA_026413385.1 Erythroxylum gracilipes | reverse complement strand
GTTAGTGTCGTTAGCAGATATATGGCCAATCCTGGCAAAGAACATTGGCAGGCGGTGAAATGGATTCTCAGATACTTAAAAGGTACTTCAAACTTTTGTTTAGAGTTTGGTAGAACCAATAACACTTTGGTTGGTTTTGTAGATTCAGATTATACCGGTGATCTAGATAGACGCAAGTCTCTGACAGGTTATGTATTTTGCATTGGAGGTTGTGTCGTTAGCTAGAAAGCTATTATATAACATGTAGTGGGTTTATCTACTACTGAAGTAGAATATATGGCAGTTATTGAGGCTATCAAAGAAGCATTATGGTTGAGAGGTTTATTTGGTGAGTTATCCCTTCATCAAGCGGTTACTACTATTTATTGTGACAGTCAGAGTGTTATTCATTTGACGAAAGATCAGATGTATCATGAGAGGACAAAGCATATTGATGTGAAGTATCATTTCATTCAGGATACTATTGCAGAGAAGAAGGTCCTTATTCAGAAGATTAACACTAAGGACAATCGTGCTGACATGTTTACGAAGGTTCTTCCAGTTTATAAGTTCAAGCAATGCTTGGACTTGATTAGCATCTATAGTTGGTGATATAGCCCTTTTGGGGCATTGTCGAAGGAGGTGAAGCAGATCACTAATTGTTCGGGACCAAGTCAAGGTGGAGATTTGTTGCATGTGAATTGGCCCCTCCACAAGTCAATAATTGGTGGCATGAAATTCAACAATATCAACTTGGCTGGTGGCATGCAATGAACGTAGTTGGCGATTTCTTCATTCAATTAATTTATGGTTGCTTGTTATAAGTCAACAAGGGATACACCTAAGATAGCTAAATTTTTCAAGATCTTCAAGCGTGGTAAGCGACGATTGCGCAGGACATCAGCTATAAATAAGGTTGCAAGCTTAGAGGAAAATAATCATTCTTTCTTTTCTGAAATCCTCTATCATCTCTGTATACTTCTGAGCCTTTTATTCCAGCCTTTGTACTTGTATACATTCTCCACATATTAGTAAAATTGCTCACCCTCCGGCCGTGGACGTAGGTCACATTGACCGAACCAGGTAAATCTTTGTGTTCTGCCCCATTTATTTTTGTCTATCTTTATTTTCATTATTCTTTTTCGGGCTATTAAATTCAACCGGTATCTGATCCGAGGACATTTTATCTTAACAGTACTTAATTTGAGATTATGAAGAATGGCAAGTTCCAGTCATATTTCATATTGAGAATTCATGTCCTGCATGATCTATTTGCTGCAAACTCATCGTTATTGATTCCCTGAGCACACTTGCACGTTTTATTTTCACTGAAGATTTGAGCTTGATTAATTAATGGTTAAACAATCTTCGTTCTCTGTTGTTTCTAGGGCCAATTAATGCAGATGACAATGATGGCCACTCCCAACATCAACTAAGAGCTACATTATCTCAACAAGGAGTGACCGATTGCTACAGTGGCTTCTTTTTAAACACCGAGACACAACGTTCGTACTAGATTCCCTTGGTGATGATCTATGGAACGATGAACCTGATGCATTCCAACGAATCAGTCTCTATAATAATGAGGATTTGGACGAATCAGTATAAAAATGACGATTTGGACGAAGATGAAGATGATGATCGTGATGGGTATGATCTTGACCAAGAGCAGAAGTATGTGCCAACCACTTAAGTTTTGGACTTAAATTTTACTCCACCAAGTTTAATTCTAATATTTAATATTTAGGACTTTAATATTTATAAAATGTTAAATTTTAATTATTATAATGAAAACATTAATAAATTATGTTAAGTGTTTTAAATAATTTTTTATTTCATCTGTAATGAGATCCAACTTTTAAAAAATATTAAATTTTTATTTATTTTGTGACCATCTTGTTTTAATTAATGGACTATTTCTTTTATCTTTACTCTTCCCTACTACTTCGACGACCATAGCCACCACGCGCCACCTCCGTCGCCTCCTCCACCAACCATTTTTCCCTTTAAACGCCGAAGTCTCTCCAACCACTCAACCACCATCGCAATATTCCCAACCACAGTCTCAAGCTCAACAACAAGGGACCCCTTTTCTACCATATCTACCACCAGAGTCAAAAATTTATAATAAAAAATTTAAATATTTAATTTTTTAAAATTTTAAGAATACAAAATATTACTAATTTTCAAATAACTTCAACCTCATATATATAATATTTAATTTTTTAAAATTTTGGGGTCACTGCACCGGTGGCCCCCGTGTAACTACGTCCATGTCTACCACCCCCCCAAAATCCATTCTTTCCCTCCTTGCTTTCACCACCCCCTCCACTGCTGCCGTCTTCTGCCTCGCTCATATCCTTCCCGGTGAACTGTTCCTTCCTAATTCCCATCACCCTCCTCCTTCCTCCATCTCCCGCCATCTGTGCCTACCAAGATGACGCCACCGTCTCCTCCTCCACTGCGGACACGATTTTGGGAGGTTCCCGTGGGAAGGCCGGCAGGTCAGGAAGCGGACTGGGTGAGTTCAGGATCTCCGCTTCTCGTAACTCATTCCAGGCAAACAGCGGTTCAAAAGGCAGTAACAAGTTTAACGAGTGAGCAAGTTCCAAGCAAGTCAACGGTGATGGTGATTTTTTTCCTTAATATCAAACATATTAGGGATTAGCTACTTAATCTGTTTTTTATTTAATCTAATTGTGAATTTAAATCTTGTTAGGGTTAACTAATATGTTAGATTAAGAACATAATTAGTTACATTAATTAGTCAAGTTAATTAATATTAGAATTAATTAAATATGTGGGAAAATAAATAAGATTTTAATATATTTTTAAAAATTGAATTCCACTTTACCATGTCAAATAAAATTTTGAAATACTTTATGAAAGTATTACAAAATTATAATATTAAATTACATCATCAATAGAAATTGAAATAAACATTTGCTTATGTTATTAAAAAATAACTCGATGAAAATTTTAAAATAATTATTGGTCGGGTCGGTTTCGTTAGGCTCAGGCTCAGACCCAAAATGACATGTGTGCCGATCAGCCCATTTATTAATAGTGACCTAAATCTAGCAAGTATTGCTTATATAAGGTATTACTCCATTGTGACACAGGTACGACTTTCGAGAACCCTAATATTCTTTATTCCTAACCACCAAAATTCTCACAAAAAGACTAACTTGAGCGCCGGAAGAGCTTACCGGCAGTCAATTCCCGATGTGCCTTGTTGTTTTGTAAGTATCTCTAAGCTAAAGTCAAACAATCTCATGAATCCAAACAGTAACATCCAGCCCTATCAGAATCAGACAGAACCAATTATAAAGCTTATCTTAAATTTAGAGAAAAATATAAACTAATTATTCAATAATGTATTAATGGTTATAAAGTCTGTGGGACAAAAGCAAACAAATCACAAAGTAACTAATAACTTGTAAGGAACAAACAAAAAGTAATCATTTTACAAGTTGCAGACTTGGTAACTTTTCTTTTGATACTGATCTTTCTACGCGTGTTTGGAGTAGACTTGACTTTATGGAAAATAATTCATCCCTATATTTTGGAATGATTACGCACTACTAAGCGGTCTAAGACCAAGCGTGTTTATCCTCAGGATGAACAACGAGTATAAGAATTTAAAACTTAAAAAACGAGAAAGTGAAAAATATAAAATCAATTGTTTCAAACATTTAGATCAGACTCTTTGCTTTTGAAAGAAGTATTCAATTGATATGATTGCAAATAGAATTTTACGCATGGCATTCACTCAAATGGATCACAGCAGCTGACCATTAAAATTGTGAAAACCGTGTCAAACTTTGCATCATTTTTTTAATTAATAAATTATCAAATTGACATTATTTAATACTATCTTAACTTTATATAAATAAAATTTAATCTTTTCTTATGGTTAAATTTTAAAAATGTTTTACATTTTGTGATATCTATTCAAATAAATATATTATATTATATTATATTTTTAAACATAATAATTACTATTTATAAATATTTTTAAATAAACATAAAGAATACGTGTAAACCTAGGGATGGTAAAAAAAACAACTTTATATCTTGTAATCATAAAATCACAAATGACGAAAATAATTTTTTTACAAAAAAAAACGTACATTATAACCCTTTCTAGTTTCTACACAGCTGCAATGGTTTCTTAAAAACTTCTGATACGCCAAGGAATTCTTGCAGCTCCAACATCTGGAGACAAATCCAAGCAGGTATCTCTAAGCCAAAGTCAACCAATCTAATAGATACAAGCAGCAACGTCCAGCTCTATCAGAATCAGATAGAACCAGTTGACGCCCACCGTGGGACCCGACGTCAGGGCACCACGTTCAGAAACACTCAGATCAGTCAGGCGGCAGCAGCCAACCCTGACATAGCCGCCGTCGCGACACTTGCGCTACAATGAATAGGTTTGCAATTACTTGCCACTCTCCCTCCAACACATCATGATTTTCATACACAATCTTCGCACCTGAACGATCAACCACAAACTCAAAACCAAGATCAAGAAGAACAGAGCGTAGCCCTAAAGGACAACACCGAGACCAATTCACATCCTAACTTCCAGTGCCTCCTAGACGTAAATACTCCTGCACCCCAACAAACCTCCCTCACCTGAAGACAGATAGAGGAAGCGGTTGATCTATTGATTCGCCAAATTCTACAGTCTCAGCCGGAACAACAGCAGACACTCGCTCGGCAGATTGGTGTGATAGCCGATCACCATTCTGCTGAAGCCATAGAAAAAATCGTGGACGATCGAATCAATATGGCCACGAATCCCCGTCCGGCTTATCCATCAACACAGTACAGCTCTCCTTTCATCCCAGCGATCCTGGATAGCCTCCTTGCTGTCGGTACCAAAATACCGACACCTGACAAATATACTGGAAAGACCGATCCCCTAGACTATCTGCAGCACTTCCAGTCAATGATGAACCTACATTGCGTTTCGGATGCCATTTAATGTAAGACATTCTGTACCGCCTTTCAAGAAGAAGCTCGGTGATGGTTCAATAGTCTACCCCCGTGTTGCATCACTTGCTTCGAAGATTTTAAGCTGCTATTCCTCAATCAATTTGCTACAAGTAGATGGCCACAGAAGACTGCCTTGGAAGTGATGCAATTGACCCAAGGAAGGAACGAAAGTTTGCGGGAGTTCATCACTCAGTTTAATAATGAAGCTATTGAAGTCCCTGACCTCACTTGCTCGTCCATGTTGGCGGCACTTATGAGCAACACAAGGGATAAAGAGTTTAAGAAGTCATTGGCCCTCGATCAGCCCAAGTCTATTCAAGAGATAAGAAATCGAGCGGAAAAGTATATCCAGCTCGAGGAAGTGTTGAAAAATACAAAACGTAGAGCGGATGATCGCTGGCCGAGGCAGAACAGATGACTCACACAAGCGACAGAAGGATCAGTCTAGATGGAGAAAGTCGATCGACCGACAAGACCAACTTCGCGAATCCTTTACCCCGCTCAACAGGCGGTATGCGGAAGTTTCGGAGGTCGTGAGAGCTGAAGGGGAATCCCTCTAAGAACCTAACAAGTTGAAAACTCCCCTCAACAAACGGGATTCCACTTTATATTTTCTTTTCTATAGAGATGTAGGTCACAACACGGAGGATTGTTGGGACTTAAAGAAAGAAATCGAACTCCTTATCCAAAGAGGAAGGCTGGGCAGATTTTTGAAGTACGAAAAAAATATCGATCGAGATAATGAGGGTAGAATTGATCGGTCTGACAACTGGCGAAAGCCTTGGAGACAAAACGACAGGAACAACGGGGGGAGGCAGAACAGGAATACGGACGACCGACGTGACATGAGAGCACGGTCCAGAGTAAGAGGCGATAGAAATGCCGAACAGTAATATGACTGATCGGCTAAGGTCATCAACATGATTTTTGGAGGTAATGCAGCAGGAGAGTTGACCGCTAAGGGTAGAAAGAGGTATGCCAGGTAGGATTTGTCAGTGAAGAAAAAGAAGCAAAACGATGAGGTGATCTCGTTCGATGAATCCGATCTGGATGGCATTAGCTGTCCTCATGATGATGCGTTAGTGGTCAACTTGAATATGGATGGAAAGGAGGTGAAACGAGTAATGATTGACACGAGCAGCTCAGTCGACCTACTCTATTACGATCCATTTAAATAGATGGAGATATCGGAGGACCGACTACTGCCAATAGAGGGACCCATCAAGGGAGTAACAGGAGCGTCGGCCTACCCATTCGCCCGAGTCTTCCTGAACGTGAAGTTCTGGCAAAAGCCATGTCAGATAGAGAAGAACGTTGAATTCTTGGTGGTGAAATTTGGAGGAGCTTATAATGCAATAATTGGAAGAGCCACTCAAAATGCCCTCAGAGTAGTCGTCTCAACCTACTATCAAGCAATGAAATTCCCAACTCCCCATGGCATCGGCAAAGTCAGGGGTCAGCATAGAATCGCTAGGGAATGCTACTTGGCAGAAACAAGGACACTTGATGAAGCGGTCATCTTGACAAGTTCTCTCGATGTGAGAGCTGATGAAGAAACTGAGCGGATGAACCCTGTAGAAGAAACTCAGCAGGTTGTGTTGGATGAAGCAGACCAGTCCAAATTTACAAATTTAGGTTCCGGGCTTGCAAAAAACCTAGTCAAAGAAATCACAGATTGCTTGGTAGAGAACAAATCGGTTTTTACCTGGGTACCAAGCGACATGCCTGGAATTTCTCAGTCGGTAACATCGCATGCTCTCGGTATCCGAACGGATTGCAAGCCAGTCAGACAGAAGAAGCGGTGGCAGAGCAAAGAGAGGCAGGAGGTGATCGAGAAAGAGATTAAAAAACTGCTTGACGCTAGGTTCATCCAGGAAGTTAAATACCCTGAATGGCTGGCGAACGTGGTACTCGTAAAGAAGAAAAACGGAAAGTGGAGGATGTGCATCGATTTCACCGATTTGAACAAAGCATGCCCAAAGGACAGTTTCCCCTACCTAAAATCGATCAGCTGGTAGACTCTACGTCAGGACATGAGCTCCTCAGCTTCTTGGATGCCTTCTCTGGTTATCATCAGATAAAAATAAACCTTGAAGACGAAGAAAAAATGGCTTTTATAACTGACCAGGCACATATTGCTACCAGGTGATGCCGTTCGGTTTGAAAAATGCAGGGCTTACTTATCAACAGCTCGTTATGGAAGTCTTCAAGAAGCAGATCGGCAAAACAGTTGAGGCTTATGTGGATGATATGGTGGTTAAAAGCAAGATAGCTGCCGAACATGTGGAAATCTCAGAGAAGTCTTCCAGACCCTCAATAAGTTCCAAATGAAGTTGACCCCCGAAAAGTACATTTTTGGTGTGGCATCTGGCAAATTCCTAGGATTTATGATTACCCAACGGGGGATTGAAGCGAACCCAGAGAAGATCGAAGCTATCATCCGGATGCCCTCGCCGTGATGTTTAAAGGATGTCCAAATACTGACAGGACGGATAGTATCTCTGAGCAGATTCATCTCTAGGATGGGGGACAAGTGCCTTCCGTTCTTCAAAATCCTAAGAAAGGCGGATGTGACCCAATTCCAATGGCCGAATGAATGCGAAAGAGCATTCCAGCATTTAAAGAAATATCTGACTAGTCCACCCGTCTTGCAGAGCCCCGCTGAGGGGGAGAATTTGATAGTTTATTTGGCAGTTACGGAGGGGGCGATCAGCACTGTTCTCGTTCGGACAGATGGCAAGGAGCAATTCCCGATCTATTATGTCAGTAAGGTGCTAAACTGACCAGAAGCACGGTATGCACCCATTGAGAAGCTGGCCTTATCGTTGATAATCGCAGTACGGAGACTCAAGCCCTACTTCCAGAGCCACACAATCGAGGTTTGGACTGACCAACCCCTTCAACAGTGCCTTCAGAAGCCCAAAACCTCTGGGTGGTTGGTAAAATTGGCGGTAGAGCTGGGAGAGTTCGATATACACTATAAGCCGCGGACAACAATCAAAGCCCAAGTGTTGGCAGATTTTGTAGTAGAAATGAGTCAGCCTGCGTAGGACGAGTAACACCTTGCATGGAGTTTATTCATTGATGGGTCGTCCAACGCTGAGGGATGCGGAGCAGGAGTGGTCTTGATCAGTCCGCACCAAGAAGAAAAGGTGGAGTATGCTCTCCGACTAGAATTCAAAGCATCCAATAATGAGGCAGAATACGAAGCTTTGTTAGCTGGTCTTCAATTGGCCAGAGAGATGGGGGTGAAATGTTTGAAGGTGTACAGCGATAGTCAAATAGTGGTCGGTCAAGTTACGAGGCAGTACAAGGCTAAAGGAGACAATATGATCAAATATTTGGAATTGACGAAGCAAGAGTTTAGTAATTTTGAAGAGTACTCGATCAGCAGGATAGAAAGGATGCAAAATGCTTAGGCAGAATCGCTTTCCAAAATGGCTTCTGATCAAAATGCGAAGAATAATGTTTTGGTCGAGTGGCTAGACCGGCCTAGCATTCAGAAAGCCAATGAAGTCCTTGAAACAGATGCCGAGTGATCGAGTTGGATGGAACCGATCAGACAGTACCTCCTTAAGGGAACACATCCAGAAGAAACCTTGGAGACCAAGAAACTAAGGGTAAGGGCCGCTGAGTTTGTGATCGTTAATGACATCCTGTACAAGCATTCCTTCGAATGGCCACTATTACGCTGCCTAAGCAATTCCGAGGCAGAACGATCAATGGCTGAAGTTCACGAAGGAATGTGCGGGAATCACTTAGGAGGAAGAATGTTGGCTCACAGATTGATCAGACAGGGGTATTACTGGCCGACAATGAAGAAGGACTGCCAAGAGAAAGTTAACTGATGTGAGGCCTGCCAGAGAAACAGCAACCTATCTCACCAACCGACCGAGCGGATGAAAATCGTGAGTCATCCTATCCCCTTTGCTTAATAGGGAATAGATATACTAGGACCTTTTCCTCTTGGTCCCGGGCAGAAGAAGTTTTTAATTGTGGCAGTTGAATACTTCACCAAATGGGTGGAAGCGGAAGCGCTCGTCACTATCACTGAGCAGAAAATGGAAAACTTCGTACGTAAAAACATACTGAGTCGTTTTGGGATGCCTATGATCTTGGTTACAGACAACGGCCGGCAATTTGACAATGATAAGTTCAAAGATTTATGTGAGCGGCTGAAGATAAGGCTCCAATTGACTTTAGTAACTCATCCCCAAAGCAACGGTCTTATGGAGAACACTAACAAAAAGATAATGAATTCCCTCAAGAAGCGCTTAGATGGGCGTAAGACTTGGGTAGACGAAATAGATGAAGTATTGTGGGCATATAGAACAATCCCAAATGGGGCCACTGGAGAGATACCGTTCAGAATGACTTTTGGGGCTGAGGCTTTAGTCCCAATAGAAGTAGTGCTGCATAACTAACGAATTGCGAGCTATGAGGAAGAAAGGAACGATGAAGCCCGCAGAGCAGAACTTGTGCTTCTCAGTGAAGACAAAGATAGGGCGGCCGCTGGTTCAGAAGCCACCCGACAGAAAGAAACAAGGTTTTACAATAAAAGGGTAAGGCTGAGCCACATAAAGATCAGCGGCTATGTTTTAAGAAAGGCCGAAGCGGCTGGGAAACATCCCGGAAAGCTCGGACAAACGTGGAAAGGACCCTATCAAGTGGTCAAACAAGCCGGAGATGGCTTTTACATCCTGCGCAACACTGATGGCAAGATTCTACCGAGGCCCTGAAACTCTCAAAACCTGAAGACGTTTTATCAATAGATAAGCTTTGTTTATTTATTTCTTTATCTTGTACTTTACTACTGCTTACGCATTTGTAGTGGGTGCCTTTTTCCTGGCCTTGCCAGTCAGATTTTTTAACAGCCCACGCCCTTATCAACATCAATAAAGGTTTTCAAGTTTCTCGACAAAAAGAGTCTCGCCAGAACAAGTTAGAACGAAAAGACAGACTGATTGCCATCGACATCGCTCGGCCAGGTTGCCAAGATGAGATCCTTGGAACTAGGTGATGCCAAGAACCAAAATCTTGGATTGCTCAGCCTCGACATTGCTCGGCTAGGTTGCCAAGACGAGATCCTTGGAACCAGGCGATGCCAAGAACCAAAATCTTGGATTGCTCGGCCAGGTTGCCAAGACGAGATCCTTGGAACTAGGCGATGGTAATAACCAAAATCTTGGATCGCTCGGTCAGGTTGCCAAGACGAGATCCTTGGAACCAGGCGATGCCAAGAACTAAAATCTTAGATTGCTCGGCCTCGACATCGCTCAGCCAGGTTGCCAAGACGAGATCCTTGGAACCAGGCGATGCCAAGAACCAAAATCTTGGATCGCTCGGCCTCGACATCGCTCGACCAGGTTGCCAAGACGAGATTCTTGGAACCAGGCGATGCCAAGAACTAAAATCTTGGATCGCTCAGCCTCGACATCGCTCGGCCAGGTTGCCAAGATGAGATCCTTGGAACCAGGCGATGCCAAAAACTAAAATCTTGGTTTGCTCGGCCTCAACATCGCTCGGCTGTTTTCTTTCGCATTGATCGGTCGAAGGAAAACAGACCTTTATATGAAACTAATGATAATTTAAGTTACGTTCGCAAAACGGAGAAGACAACGAAGGATAAGAATATTAATATTTTTTAATATTTTATTTCTTCATATTTTTCCTGGTCATAAGCCCGACCAGGTGAGCTTTGAGGGTCCTACAGCCCAAGTTAGTGGGGATCTTCAGGAAGAGAAGCAGCTGGATCGACAGGAGGGGAGGTCGGCAAAGCAATCGAGGCAGGACCGGAGTCTTCAGGAAGAATCAGAGAGACACGCCCGTAAGATCGCTCTTCCTCCTCATCCGAGCTAAGGTCCAGCTCCTCATTCGGAACCGCCTCTCGTTCTCTCTCAGCTATCTCCCTCACTTCCTCTAGAGAAAGGCCGAGATCGGTGGGAAGCATCGGTTCGGCGTAATCCTTGAAGGAAGGACGATCCAACTCGTCAGGAACACAAACGTTGTGGTAGGTCTTCAGGATGGAAAGAGCCAAGTTGCAAGCAAACTCTTTGCACTCCTCGTGTAAGTGCCGCTCTTTCCATCGCTTGATTGCATCAATTCTTTCCTCCTTGACAGAGCTTCGCAACTCCATCAACCTATTCTCAGCCCTTAGTTTGTCCCTCACTTCCTCGTGGCAATCCTGGAGGAACTTGGATCGAAACTCTTGTTCCATCCTCACCTTAGAATGGGCGTCAAGAACCTCTTTCCTCAGGCCCTCTCACTCCTTCACTAACTCGTCCCTTGTCGTGACCACCTTACTCTTCTCCTCCTCCCTCGAAGTGAGTTGGGCCTTCAAAACGCTCCTATCCTCCTCCTAAAATTTCTTCTCCTCCTTCAAAGAAGAAAGTTGAGCTCGCGCAAAGTCTTTTTCTTCGCTCGCCTCTGAAACTTTAGCCCTCAAAACATGAACCTACTCGTGAAGATCCTTGACTTCCCAATCCAACGATTGGGAGACTCCATCAAGCTGATCGAGGCGCTGATATGTGGAGAAGGAGAGCGCCAGACCCTGGGAAGAAGAATCCTGTTAAAAAAAAGGGCAGGGATAAAGCGTGGAGGTAAAGGGCGGAGGAAGTCCCTTGCGCAGCTACGCATGAGATTACCCAATAGCTCCTTATCGCCCAGAGTATCCACAAGCTCCCTGTCCAGAGGAGGAACAGCCTTTTGGGCAATTTGGAGGGACACATCGATGTCCCTAATCAATGCAGTCTTATCCAAACTGATCGTGGACACCCACTTCCTAGAGCCGGTCTCCCGCTCCTTTCTTTTGCTTTTCTCTATCTCCCTCTCCTTTTCCTTCTCCCTGCCTTTATCCGATGGGTAGGGCGGTCGGTCGACAACCCAAATGGTTTTCTTCCTCTTAAGAGGTCACTCTACCTCTTCCTCTTCCTCCTCTATGACCAATAGGCCCTCACCTGCCGATGCTAGCTGTTCAGGGATAGCCGCCAGAATGAGCGCTGCAGACGGCTCGGGAACAGTAGGTTGAGCGACATCCTGCTCGGGGACAGTAGGCTGAGTGACATCCGCATTGGCCTCCCCTTTCTTGCCTTGCCCCTTTGTCTTTGAGGAGGGCCTAGCAGCTTTGCGCTGGCCTCTAGTGGAGCTGGAGGACTCGGCGAAATCCCTAAGCTTTGCTATGGCTGCACAACAATAGAAGCAGGTCAGAAATTGAAACCAATACTTATAAATACAGCAAACGGTTCAGCCACAAGGAGTCAACCAGAGGGGGCAGTTTCTTCTCTTAGCCTGCTAATTCGGGGCTTGGAGTTGATTAAGAATGAATCGATCGAGGCCCCCCCGCGATACCACAAAATGAGGCGATCGAAGTCGTATCGACCGAGTACCTTAATGCGATCGACTACCTCCCATTCCTCCCTACTAAGGAGCAGATTCGGGATGTCGTTCTACCACTTGGTTAAGGGATACTTCCACGGCCTAGACTCAAAGGCAGACCCTGGGGGCCTCACAAAGAAATACTTCGTCTGCCAA
This sequence comes from Erythroxylum gracilipes, assembly GCA_026413385.1. NCBI lineage: Eukaryota > Viridiplantae > Streptophyta > Magnoliopsida > Malpighiales > Erythroxylaceae > Erythroxylum > Erythroxylum gracilipes. Next base: position 31,553,468 of record JANZLC010000008.1, on the reverse strand, counting down.
GCTTGGACTTTAGAAGCGGTTCCAGCAGGACGATAGCGTGCATCTTTGTACTGGAGGTGAGGGACCCTAGCCCCAGCGCTCGAGCTTTGGTTCATCCTTAGGAAATGACGCATAATGCCGACCGATGGTGTACACTCAAAATGATGGCACAGTAAAGCCAGACCATTGATGAACCTCCAACCATTCGGAGGAATCTGGCTCAGCCTTAACAGGTAGTCGCAGCATATCACATCAACGATAGGAGCATACGGAAGTTACATACCGCCGACCGAAAAAAAGTTGTCTGACACAGCAAAATAACCCCCCAGATTGCTATAAATTTGCTCGTCCTTTAAAGCCAACCTGGGCCCCCAGGACGAAGGAATATTATGCCTGATGATCGACCGGTTTAACTCCCTTTCGGTCATCGTTGATTCGTCTCTCGGCGGCTCTTCAACGATTAACCCATCTTTCCGGTCACTTGTCATGACTTCCTCATTTCCCCTCATCTCTAACATCTCCATCATTTCCACCATTATTTCAGGTGGCCTGACTAAACCCTAGGCCGCATCTAGTTCTTTGTTGAAACCTGCAGGCGTTTGCGAGGGAGACTGGCCAGGAGACGTACAGAAGGGGACGAGTTTGACGCCATGATTGCAAAAAAGAAAAGTTATAGGATTAGGAGATGAAAGAGGACGTACCTAAGTTAGTAATTGAGGTTTGGGATTTGAACGGCGGTGGAAAGAAAACTCCGGTGATTGCAAGCAAAGAGATGAAGAGTAAGGATGTTGGGTCCCGTTATCGAAGCCCAACATTTCATGATATAACCTTATACTTGATTTTCCTGGATACTTTTTACTGCCACTTCACATGTTGGACCCCGCTTTCGGAGCCCAACACTCGCATTCTTGAAACCTTGTGCTAAAACCCTGAGGGGGTCATTTACTGTCACTTCATATTGGGGGTGACCGCACCCTAGTCAAACATCAAAATAAAAAGTTGACTTCTTCATGAAGATTGTAACCTTAAGTTTCTAGTTTATTTTGAAGCAAGAATCACTTCAATTGGAGTTGTATAGTTCAAGATATGCACCAAATACCAAATAGTGCCCATACTCCAATCCTACTCTCCAAACCAACCACTTACTTGCATTAGAGTACATTTCCTCAATTTAACTCAAAATATTACCACATTTTTAGGGGACGAATATATACATCTTAGGAAACTAATGGCCTAAGAATCACCTCAATTGGAGGTCGGAGGAGGGAGATATGCCCTAAACAATGGGCCATGTTCACTCCCAAAATCAACTTTAACCTCTCTTGGTTCGAATGCCATAACATTTAACTTAGATGTCGGATTGCGTTAGTTCTTCGACGGTTGGAAAGAAGACATCCAGAGCTACAACTTTTATTAAGACCAAAAATTGAAATTCAGATGCTAAGGGGGTCAAAAAATACGGACCGTGTGAAATTACATGGTCAGGCCGTGTACCACTCGGGTGGAAAGTGTCCCCTGCGCCCAGATTTACACGGCCCGTGTAAATCCACAAGGGCAGACCGTGTGACACTCTGGTGAAGCCAGATTTTCACCCTCCAAGCCCTCTTCAAAGGTTTCTAAACCCTTCCTAAGCATTCCCATACCTCAAACCCTTCTCCAACACCACAAAAACCACTCCAAACCCAATCAACAA
>JANZLC010000008.1:31510450-31523704 GCA_026413385.1 Erythroxylum gracilipes | reverse complement strand
CATTGAGTATCTTATGAGCAAATTTTTGGGAAAAATAGTAATGAATATAAATTGCTAAATGTCTTCTAAGGGTTCAAGAAAGGAACCATTCGGGGTAATATCCACTCTTAAGGTTTTATGTTTTCGCTTGAGGGTTGGGGTCCGGTAACGGTGCCCAACAATAACTATAGTTTCTTATTTTTCTTATCTCGAGTTATTTTTAAGCCTAAAATCTACTTTTCATGTTCCTTCAGCTTGCTAATGATCCCAATATCTTATCCTGATCAACATATCATCAATATACAAAAGGAGAATAATAAAGATTCCACTGATAAACTTTTTGAAATATATACAAGGATCGGTAGAAGTTTACTTAGAACCATTTCCTATCATAAATGAATCAAACTTCTGATACCACTATGTTGGAGCCTGTTTTAGCCTATAGAAGCTCTTCTTTAACTTGTAAACTAGTCTCATTTCCCTGAATCTTAACTCCTTCTTGTTGATCTATATATAATCTCCTCTTCCAAAATCTCCATGCAAGAAAGTTGTTTTCACATCCAGTTGTTCAAGTGCAAGATCTAAACTGCAGTTAGACCTAAGACAATTTGAATTAAAGTCATCTTAACCATTAGTGAAAATTTTCAAGAAAGTTAATGCCTTTCTTTTGGCTAAATCCTTTCACCATTATTCTGGCCTTATGCTTCACTAGCTTGTCACCATCCTTCTTTATCTTAAATACCCATTTATTCTTAAATGATTTCTTATCCTTTGGAAGTTTCACCAGCTCATAAGTTTCACTTTTCTTTATGGAATTCATTTCCTCCTGTGTAGTTGTGAACTAAAGGTCTTTATCTTCATGTAAATTTGCATTTTGCACATTTTCAGTCTCCCTCTCAGCAGTAACTAGAAGGTATTATATTCTCAAATACCTTGTGGAAGGCTTTTTTTTTCTCTAGTCGAACTTCAAAGTTGAATATCCTCCACCACTAAACCAAGTTGATCCCCTTGCTCATTATTCTAAATAGCCTCATCTATACCATCATTTAGATGTGGCTCATATAGCTCATCACTGTCAGGTTGTACCTGATCAATAACATCATGTGCCTGCTCATATTCTTTGTGTCCTTCATTTATAGGTCAATCAATAGAAGTTAAAATAGGAGAAACATTAATGGAACCATAGTATAAGCTATTGATAGTAGTCTTACCTCTTTTAATAAGGTATAGACATATCTCGTGCTCATAGAATACGACATCTCTACTTTTGACAACTTTCGACTTTTCTAGATCATAGAGTCTAAAGACAAACTATTCATTTCCACATTTGAAAATTATACAATGAGTTGCCTTAAAGTTAAGTTTTAGTCTCTTCTCCGTAGGTATATATTTAATCACTTTACATCTGAATACCCTCATATGCAAATAAGAGGGGTCTTTCCTTGTCTATATTCTCTTTAGAATGTCTAGATCTATGAGGACTAATGGTGTTCGATTAATCAAGTAAATAACTATTCAAAATGCTTCACCCTAAAACATATTCGAGAGCTTAATCATTCTGAGTATAAATTGAACCTTCTTAGCAATTCTTTTTGTCATTCTCTTGATAACACCATTGTGTTATAGAGTACCAATTTCTATCTTTTCATGTCTCATTCCATGCCTCAAATAGTAATTCTCAAACTCCTTATTGTACTCTCCTCCGTTGTTAGTTTAAAGATACTTTAATTTTTCTCTTTTTTTCCTTTCCATAATGGCATGAAATTTTTGTTAAAACATCAAAGAATTGGAGTTTTGTCTTCTACATATAGACCCAAGTTTTACTTGTTGCATCATTATTAAAGGTAATAGAGTGTTTGTTGCCTCCCAAAACACCTCTTCAATAGGACCACAAACATCTAAGTGAATCAGCTCTAGTTTGGCCATTTTCTTAATAGATCTCCTACTACAAGAGACCCTATGCTACTTTCTTACTAAACAATGGTCACATGGATCAAGAGGGATGGAGGTATTTGCTAGAATAAGAAATTTATTATCTAGTAACTTGATCCCTTTTTACTCACATGCCCCAATTATCAATGCCACAAATTAAGAGAAGTATTTTCTTTAACCATATACACTTTTCCACCATATACCTTCAAGCATGTCTTGCATAATGTGCAACATGGCTCTCCATAGGCAACTATTATATCTCCCTTCAATAAATTCTACTTTCCATCCCCAAATGCGTGTTAATACCTTTCATAATCAAGTATATTAGTTGATAGCAAATCTAGGCATAATTTGGGAGTATGTCACACATCTTTTAAAATCAGGAAGCATTTGGCGTTGGCTTAAACCTGAATATCACCTATATCGACAATAATAGAAGAGCTTTGATTACCAATCTGTACATTCCTAAAATCACTGCTTTTGTAATTAAAGAAATACTCTGTCTTTAGAACACAGTGATAAGAGGCACCTATATCGATAAGTCACTAGAGAATTGAATCACTAATAGAAGCATTCACTAATTGTATTGATCAGTGACACCTCATCATCAATGCTTAAGGCCATTGGAAGTGTATTTTTATTATCCCCATCTTTCTGATGATCTTTCTTTTCCTGATCCTTCTCCCATTTTATCATAACCTTTTAAGGTGTCTAGGCTTTATGTAATAGTGACAAGTCTTGATCTCTTTATCTCATATAGACTTCGATTGATTCTTAGACTTGTCACATACTTTAGGATCTATGTATTGGTTTTTCCTTTGATTTCTATGTAAAAGCTTGCAAATTATCAACTCTTATATCTTTTCTTCTAATCTCTTTATTAAACTTCCTCTTTTTATTACATCTAAGGAGAGCATACCCTTTGGGGCTGAGTTGTTCGTGGTCACTCGTAATGTCTCCTAACTATCCAGTAATAATCTCAACAAAAACAAAGCTTGGAGCTCATCATCAAGAATGATCTTTATGGTAGTCAAATAGTTGATAATGTTTTAGAAGTCACTAAGATGCTTTGACTAATATGTTCTAGGATCTGTTTTAAATTTATAATCTTTTTAATCAGAGAGGCCTTGTTATAGGCAATTTTCTTTTTGTAAAGACCTTCTAGCTTCTTCCATAACTCAAATGGAGCAGTTTCTTGAGACACATGGTTGAATGTAATAATGTCAATCCATTGTTGAATAGTGCCTAGATTTTTTTGCTTTATTTTTTCCCACTCTTTATTTATCATTTTTTTTTCTAGTTTAGATGGACTATCATCCTTCACACCTCTGTCAACATTGATAGGATCAAATTGATCCTTACAATACAATATATCCTCCATTATAGGTCTCTAAAAAGAGTCGTTTGTAGATGTCAATTTGACCACAGAGTTGTTTCCACTATCCATAACTAATGACTCTGACACTACTTTGTTGGGCTCAAATCATAACTCCCACAAAATTAATCATGAAGAATCAACTAGTCTCAAAAAGTCAATCACAAAACCAAATAACCAAATAATATAGATAACAAGAAAATAAATCAAATACTAGATATACTTGAAAAACCATTCAGTATAAAAGGAAAAATCATGAGTCAAACCTATAAGCAAATCTAGTAATTCAAACAGGGACTTACAAGAGTTTAAATATTTGGAGCTATTAGCCCTTACTTGAAACTATACCATAAAATAGTCATAAGTAATTCCACCAGGTTTCAGTATTGAGTATAAGTTAATACATCAAATAACCCTTAAAAGATAACTTATTGCTAAAACTACCAATTATAGAATAAGAAAGACTTCTCTACTCACTTTCACTTTCTTTGTTTTCCTTTATCAATATTCTTTCTCACTCATACTGATGAACCCCCATCTTTTCCACTTTCAAACTCAAAAATAAGGTTTTAAAATTAAACACAATCACTATAGTCAAGTAGGTGATTGTGTGCCAACTAAATTTAAACAAAGTGTATATATATATGGTCTCAATTAGTCACATGATCTAGTTACACAGTCGTGTCTGTTTTCATACAGTTGTGTATACCTTTAACTCTTGTCATCCATCGTACACATTTTTAATTACTAGCACAGTCTTCACACAAAATCATGTGTTATATTGACATGAGCATGTCTAGTCTCATACAGTCATAAAGATCATCATCTAACTTGTATATGTTCACAGTCTCTTATATGGCCTTCACATACGACTTTGTAAGTCAGGGACACAGCCATGTTGTATGTTACATGGTCATATCTCTCAATAATGGATTTATTTAACTCAACTGTTATCCATCTTCACTTCACTAATTCATCATTTATCAATAAGAGTATCCAAGATCACTGAAACTCACTTTTTCCTCTTATAGGTCTTGACAGTCAACAATCTCGCCCTCCAACCTATTTTAGAGGAGACTCAAATCATGCCAATGAATATTTGAGAGTCATCCCAATGAACTTACTACAAAGCTCATGATTACTCCTAGGAATCACCTTTATTAACATATCAATGCCATTCTTATGTATGTGAATCTTCTTCAACTGCAATCATTGTTCCTTAATCACATATCTCAACCAGTGATACCTAACAATGATATGTTTGATACAAGAATGGAATGTAGTATTCTTTCTAAAATATATGGAACTTTATCTTTCACAAAATAATATATAATCATCTTTCTTCACATCTAAATCTTGAAGAACCATTTCGATTAGACCATCTCTTTACCTGCTTCCATCGCAGTTATATACGATGCTTTAGATAGGGATAAAACTACAAACTTTTGCAGCTTGGATTGCCAAGAAATGACTCCCCCTATAAATTTGAATAAGTAGCCTAAGTGGACTTCCTATTATTAAGATCTCCAGTAATGTCTTCATTTGTATATCCCTATAGAATTAGCTCTCCACCACTAAAACATAAGCTCCATTTGTAAATTCCCTATAAGTATCTTAAGATCCATTTTAAAGCTTCCCAGTGAACCTTCTTGAGAATGGAGAAGCACCTACACAACAACCCAACAGCTTGTGCTATATTTAGTCTTGTACATACTAGTGCATGCATCAAAGAACCAACAAGAAATGAGTACGGAATAAATGACATGCCATTCTTTTCATTTTTAGTTGAAGTGCGGGCATGCTTACTCATTTAAAATGGGCTGCTAGTAGCGTGTTAATTAACTTAGCATGCTTCAATATACCTCACATGTGACAACTATAATTTCCTATTTTCCTATCTCGAGTTATTTTTATACTCAAAATCTACTTTGTAGGGCCTAAATCTTTCATGTCAAAATATTTGGACAAGTAATCCTTTAGTACTATAATCCCATTACCAGGCATCTTTATACTACAATGGATTTAAGTTTTTAATTGATTTAAAAACATATTCTTATTTTTTTTTTGGAAGAGCTATTACGTGAAGAGCATAATATAGACAACTAGGAAAATTATCCAAGTTTTAAATAGATCAACTTGTATAATAAGGAATGATGATATTCAAAGTAGTTGGAAGGGATAAGAAGAAGAAGAAATGGCATCAAAATAAGAAACAAACAAGATGAGCTCCCAGCTGAGCAAGAACAACCCATTTCTCCTATTATAGTACATGACAACTTCTGAAAATACTCCAGAAGTACAATCTTAAAATTTTTCTCCCAATAATTCTAATAGTTGTATTAGCTATAAATTACCTGACATATATAATCGTAGTAAGCCACCAAGTCAATAATCACCAAATGTTAAAGATAAGAAGATGAATTACCTAATCGCTAACCATGTCTTCATCTAAATATTACCACAGTCCTCAAAGCTTTTAAGCATACTCTCTCTGAACATATTCTAAATACTATAAAAGAAGCTTAAATGATCCTAAATGGGTCAAAGTAATAAATGAAGAGATGATATCATTGAAGGTGAATGACAAAAGGAAACTTATATCATTGCTTAAAAGGAGAAAATCATTAGATTTAGATGGTTATTCTTTATTAAACACAAAGAAGAAGGTTCAATAAAGAGGTACAAGAGAGAAATTCTAACAAAGGAATATATTCAAACATATAATATAGATTATCATAAAAAATTCTCAGTAGTAATAAAGTTTAATAATATCAAAGTTATGTTATCTCATGCTATAATTTTTTATTAGCCATTATACTAGTTCGATGTAGAAAAATGTTTTTTTTTTACTTGAGAATCTTATAAAAGAAGAATATATGGATATAACATTATGATTTTTTAGTTCCTTTTAGAAAAAAGTTGTATGAAAACTACATAAGATACTCTATAGACTAAAAAAGCATGGCTTTAAATATCAAGCATGGCTTTAAACATAGTTTAGCCTAACAATAAAGAAGCATGGCTTTAAACAAAGAAATTCATCCTCTTTTTTAGAAAAATTTACCAGTGATGAGAAAAGCTATGATCATTTATGTTGACGATATGATAATTACAAGAAATGATAAGAAGGAGATATATATTTTGTAGGAACATTTGGTAGTTCAGTTTGAAATGAAGATCCTTGGGGGACTAAAATACTTCTTAGGTATTGAAGTATCTTGATTAAATCAAGGAATGTTCTTATCACAAACGAAATACATCCTCAAGTGGCTAGAAAAAAAAACATAAATGCTTAATTATAAGCTTTTGGAATGCACTGATAGTTTAAAATCATAGATTAGGAGAACGTACAAATGAAATACACATAAATAAAGAAAGGTATCAATCACTTATAGGAAAATTGATTTATTTGTCTTATTCTTAGCTAGATATTGCCTATGTTGTTAGTTTAGTGAGTTAATTCATATATAAATCTAGTAAATATCACATAAATGTTGTATTTCAAATACTATGGTAGTTAAAATCTTCTCCAAGAAAAGGACTCGTGTTCCAAAAATATGAGAATTTAAGTTCATTGATTATACAAATTAAAATTAGGTTAGAAGTACTACTAATAGAATATCTACATTAGGTTATCTCAATTTTATAGGTGGAAATCTAGTCATTTAAAGAAGTAAGAAATATAAGGTGGTTGCATTTTCTATTATAGAAGTAGATGCTATAAGCATAACTTTGGGCCTTTATAAACTTCTTATGAATCAAAAGGTTATTGGAAGCCATTGTCTATTCATCTAGTTCAACAATGAAACCATTTTGTGAAATAAATGAACGTTAGAGATTGCACAAGTTCCAGTCTAACATTATCAGCAAAACGTATTAAGGTAGACCATTATTTTATCAAGGAAAAGCTTGAGAACAAAATAGTTCAGTTTCCATTTATAAAATTATAATATTAGCTAGTAGATATGCTTACAAAAGTTATTTCAAGCAAAGCATTCCATATCTCATTAGTCAAGTTAGCAATTGAAGACATCTGTATATCAATTTGAGAGGGATGTTAACATTAGTTTTTAAGTAAAAATTGAAGAAGAAATTATAGGGTAATTTAAACTAGGAAGTTTAGATTAATAATTATATAACAACACCCAGTAGGAATCCTGCTAATAGGTAAGGTCTGGAGAGATCGAGTAGTACACAACCTTATCCATAACTAGTAAAGAGGCTATTTCCAAATGACCCACATGAAGAGAGAGAGAGAAAGAGAGCTAAGGAAGGGGGAGAGAGAGATAGAGAGAGGGAAAAAAGGTGCTAATAATAAGAAGAAGAAGAAAAAGAAGAAGAAGGAGATTTTACTAATTATAGAATACCATTATTCTAGGCTAAATTTTTTTAAGCGATAACTTTTTTTTGGAAGTTGTTTATAAGGCTTATCTTACTATATTGAAAAGTATGAATGTATATATCTTTTCATCATTTATATGTAGAACAAAGATTAATATTTAGGACTTCTAATGCTTAAATATTTTCCTTATTTTGTTCTCTAATAACATCCTTACGAACAAAGATTGAATATATTTCCTGATATAACCCTTTTGTTGAATAATAGTTTTCTAGTTTGTTTTTTCTTTTCCAATAGAGCAAATCTTAGGTATAATTACATCTAAAAAATAGGAAACATTTATATTCTAAGAAAAATATAGATTCTTATTACTATAAAAAATTTGTAAACTAATAATTAGAATCATAATTGTGAAACAAAATTAATTACAAATAAATCATAATTTTGGCTTCAATTCTTGGACAACTCAAGTCAACATTTTCCCTCAAATTGGAGCATAAATATCTACTATGCCTATCTTCTTAACTATATCATGGAAAGTCCTTTTGAAAACTACTTTTATGAGAATATCAACTAACCTTTAGATTAAACATCTCTTTAATGAACTAACAATCAACTTTAATATGTTTTTTTTGTTATTTTATATAGGATTTTATGCAATCACAATTTCTACTTATTAACATAAGGAAGATTTATAGGTTTTTATATCCAATCCTCAAATATTCTAGAAACTTTTAATCTATAATAGTTGATATATACCATAAGTCATACCTTAGAACTCAAATTCTATATTAGATCATGCAACAATCTTTTCCTTCTTTCTCTTCTAAGTAACGAGACTACAATCCATAAAATTGAAGTAATCAAGCATAGATTTTCTAGTTGTTTAATCCCTTGCCTAATGAAAATTCATATATCCCTTAACATTAGAGATGCCATTTTTTAAGAACAATAAACCCTTTCTTGGAGCACTGTTTGATATCTTAGAATTTGTATACTGTATCCATATGATCTTTACTTGGCATATGTATGAACTGACTTAAAACACTCACAATATAGGCTATATTTGGACTTATATATATAATAAATAGATTAATCTTCCAACAAGTTGTTGGTACCAACCTATGTCTATTGAAATTTGATTTGAAAAAATTCAACCTTATGATTCACTTTTGTAGGTGTTATTGTTGGTTTACAATCAATTATTCCAATTTTTATCAAAAGAACCATCACATAATTCTTTAGTGAAAGAAAATTCCCTCAATTTGATCTTGTAATTTCAGTTCCTAAGAAATATTTAAGTTATTTTTTATTCTTCATGTTAAACTCAATAGCTAAATACACGTGAAATAGCTTTATTTCGTTAAGATCATCTCTTAATAAGACTATATCATTAATATACACAAAAAAAGTTATCACCTTTCATTCTTTGTGTTTCGAAAACAAATTATAATTTGAACTACTTTTCCTATAACCAATTCCCTCTGTTATAGAGGAGAACCTCCTAAACTAAGCTCTAGGTGATTGTTTAAGTTTGTAACTTGATTGCTTTAATTTAAAATTTTATTTATACTTGAAAAACTATATTTCACACCCGATGTATACTTCATACACTTCCTTCTTTAATTCCCTGTTAAGATATTCCCTATTAAGATACGTATTTTTAACATAAAATTACAAAGGCCACTCCTAATTTGTTGCCATAGATATGAGAATGTGAATTATGTTAAGCTTAGTTACTAGTGCAAAAGTCTCATAGTAATTTATATCATACCTTTATATATACTCCTTCATAACTAGTCTCATTTTATAAATGTCAATTCTTCCATCTGATTACGAACACCCATTCACACATGATTGTTTTCTTTCCTTTATACAATAAAATAAGCTCATAGACAGTTTTTTAAGGTCTCCATCTTTTCATTTATTGCATTATTTAATTTTAGCCTTATTTACACTACTAAGAATAGATACATTGGACAATTGATTAATAATAAATGCATATGGTTAACAAAAATGAGTAAGGACAAAATTATTCATTGTGTCCTGGCTCTAAAGTCATGTTCATATTATTCTTTTTTTGATAACCTATTTAATTTTTATGGATATCTAGGAGTTGAGGTTTTTAGGGGCAGCAATGGACTCATCAAGTGTGGCACTTATATCTTGGGAATCATCAAATATGGGATTTGAGATTACCTAAGGATAAGAATTATATCTTATTTCTTCAATTAAAGGTGTTAACATAGACAACTTTGTATTCTTAAAATTAATCAACACCTTACAAATGCTATTAAAATTTTATTAAATATTTCCACCAATCCTCTCATTAACATCTCCTAGCTTTGAAAACACATCTCCTTTAGTATGTTCCTGCAATATATTTCCTTTACTAGACTTCTCTTCCTGAAGGGAATGTATTAAAATTCACTCAAAACAATAATGTTTTGACTCATATAACAAAACATCTAAGGGTATATGTAATTTTTTTATTTTGAGGATCATCACATTGATATCCTTTCTGAAACTATGAATAGCTAATAAAAACAAATAATTTCAATATGGTCAAGTTTAGTTTGCAAAACCTTAGGATGTGAACATATGTTGTAAAACTAAAGATTCTAGGTTCAAGATTTAGGAAATGATGAATTAAAAGGAGGGACTGCATCTTTTATTGACAGGTTTGAAAATCTATCATTTAGGAGGGTCTCTGATTAATGAGATTCATATTTTTACTACTTATCCCCAATAGAACCTAGTCCTATTCAGCTAAAGAATGAGGAATGAAGTAATTCTAGTATTTTTCTATTCTTCCATTCTACTAAACCATTCTATTGTAAAGCAAAGGTGTAAGAAGTACAACATCGAATCTTATGTAAGTTTAGAATTTTTACAAAAAGAATGTATCTATACTCCATGGCATTATATGTTTACCAAACACGAAACTTTTTATTATATTAAGCGCTCACCATACTATAAAACTCCTGAAATGTTCTATAAAAATCACATTTTTTATTAAGAAAAGACATCTAATTCATTCTTATGAATTTATTAATAAATTAGAAAACTATTGAGATCTAAAAATAGATGAAACTTTTGCAAATCTTCATACTTCCTAATGAATAATTTCAAAAGGTTTCTAAACCTTTTATTTGAACTTAGTAAATAAAGAATATAATGGTTTTTGTTTTTTTGCACATATCTAAATATAAGATAAATAATTTAAAATTGAAAAATAAAATTACAATTTTTTAAGATCTCCAAAAGAAAGATGCTTTAATCTTTATTCCATACCTAAATACTTTATGGAGCTTTCTCTTCACTGCGAGTTTGATATGAATGATTGAATTTTTTGCGTCCATTTTCTATTAATTCTAAGAAATAGAGTTTTCCTCATTTAACACCATAACTAAGAATCTTCTTAGTTAGAATGTCTTGTAAAACACAAAATGAAGGTCAGAAAGTTATAGCGCAAGCAAAAGTAGAGGGAATTTGGTTAACTAGAAAGCACCTAAGATCCAAGAGGAGGTCGAACTTGTGCATAACATTCTATATGCTTCGACAGTTAGAAGTTTAATGTATGCTATGCTTTGCACTAGACCAGATATATGTTACATAGTGGGACTGGTGAGTAGATTTCAGTCAAATCTAGGAATGGAGCATTGGACTGTGGTGAAGTACATACTGAAGTATCTTCGTAGGACCAAGAACTTAATGCTTGTTTACTCTGAAAGTAACCTTATTCCAACAGGATATACAGATTTTGATTTCCAATCAGATGTTGATTCAATGAAATCAACTTCTGGTTCTATATTTGTTTTAGGAGGTGGAGCCATAGTCTAGAGGAGTATTGTTGGACCCAGAACTTTTTGGAAGTTAGAATTATTAAATGAAATTAAATGAGGAATTGATGATGATTTTTTCATGTGTAAAGAAAAGGAAAATTCTTGAATTTGAAATGATATACAAGATTAAGGTAGTGAATGTAGTAAGTTGATAAAGAGTGAATAATTAATTTTGGTTTTTGATGATTAGGAGATTTTTAAGTAAACTTGTATGTTTAAGGGTAAACTTGTATGTTTAAGGGTACTATGAAATTTATGATGATTAAGTTGGTATAAATGGAGTGGAAATGACTAGAATAAAAAGTTGAAATGTTGTTTTTGTTTTTGAAACTTTGAAGTTTGAAAATTTTGGGAATGAATAGTACGAGAGAGTTGAAATTTTGATATGAACTTGCATAAATTTTCTGGGTTGATCTAGGTGGAAATAGCTAAAATTGTCTTCATAAAAGTTGTAGCTTATGTTGCTAGCTTTCTAACACTATCAAGTATGACATTTTTCGATATCGGAGCTAGAAGTTATTATCGATTGAAGTCTTGAGGTTGTTTAGGATGAATTTTCGGGACAACCAATTTGATTGGAATTTTGACCCTTATAAAGGTAGAAATTATTCTTAGGTCTTTCTAAAAGTTGTAGATTATCTTTTTATCTTTCTGTTGATATAAAGTATGACATTTTTGGAGAATGAAGTAGAAAGTTATGATGTTTAGAAGTTATGATGCTATTCAGGATGGGCTTGTCGACTAGTCACTTTTGCGTAGATTTTTGTACCCCTTTAGAGACCGAAATTGTTTTTAAGTCCTTCATTAAAGTTGTAGAGCTTTCTTTTAGCTTTCCATCAATACCAAATTTGAAAATTTTAGAGCTCTGGGTCAAAAGTTATGAATTTTAGAAGTTAGAAAGTCGGAAGAGGAGAAGGCAGCGAGGGCGAGCGCGAGTGAGCGCCCTCGCATGGGAGCGCCTGGCGAGCACTGCGTGCGACACGCACGCGGCCGATTTTTGGTCGATCCTCCCTTGATCCGACCTCTCTTCACTCTTTTGACCATAACTTTTTTGTCTGACCTCCGATTCACCCAATTTTTGAAGCATTGGATTCCTAAGACATTCCTATACCTATCCATAAAATTTTATGATTTTTAAGAATAATCTTAAAAAGTTTGATAGTATCAAAGTGAGAGGATTGGTTGAAAAATTATGAGCATGCTTCAGTATTTTGGTGATATCTCGATCTGTAGAGATCTGAATAAGGTGATTCTTGTTTCAATTAAACTAGAGACATGGAGCTACAAGTTATCTGAAGGAATCAAATTTCAATTCAGTCCTTAAGACTTTCAATTTCTTGAGTGAATTCGGGTGTAGTATTCAGTCTTTGTTTAATTTTAGCCCCAAAGTGTTTTAGCCATAACTTCTTTATTTCTGTACCGAATTGAGCGTTTTTGGTGTCGTTAGAAAATTGAGACAATGAGGAGCATTTCTCTAAAAGGAAGTGTTAGCAAATTCCTTCAATTTGATGATTAGAAAAAAAAGTATTGATTTTGGAAGGAGCTAGGCAATGACTAAATGAATTTTAAGGCTTTGCTATATTATATTATTTTGTGGAATTAATTAGCATGTTAATGTGAGTAAGATCTTATGACATGGATCAAATTGAATTAAGGTTGTAAGAATTACATGAGGGGAAAAATTAGAAGGTCACTTAAGCCATTTAAGTTACAAGGCTTACATGTAAGGGTAAATTGGACTTTTTCCACTCATTAATGGCAAAGTTGTAAATAAGACAAGTAGG
>JANZLC010000008.1:31497344-31510350 GCA_026413385.1 Erythroxylum gracilipes | reverse complement strand
AATTGTTTTTGTGTGAATAAACTTCTGATTTTATTGTAGAAATTTACAAAAAGCCTAAAGATCTATTCAACCCCCCCCCTTCTAGATCGCTAACATAAGTAGCCTTAAGTGGACTTCCTATTATCAAGATCTCCAATCATGTTTGCATTTGTATATCCTTATAGAATTAGCTCCCCGCTACTAAAACACAAGCTCCATTTGTAAATGCCTCATAAGTATCTTAAAATCCATTTTAAAGCTTCCCAGTGAACCTTCTCGAGAATAGAGAAGCACCTACACACCAACTCAATAGCTTATGTTATATTCAGTCTTGTAAATACTAGTGCATACATCAAGGAACCAACAACAAATGAGTATGGAACAAAAGACATGCCATCTTTTTCCTTTTTAGTTAAAGTGTAGGCATGCTTACTCAATTTAAAGTGAGCTGCTAGTGGCATGCTAATTAACTTAGCATGCTTCAATATACCTTTCATATGACAACCATAATTTCCTATTCTCCTATCTCGAGTTATTTTTATACCTAAAATCTACTTTTTAGGGCCTAAATCTTTCATGTCAAAAGATTTGGACAAGTCATCCTTCAGTACTATAATCCCATTACCGGGTATCTTTATACTACAATGGACTTAAGTTTTTAATTGATTTAAAAACATATTCTTATTCTCTTTTTTAGAAGAGCTATTATGTCAAGAGCATAACATAGACAACTAGGAAAATTGTCCAAGTTTTAAAGAGACCAACTTGTATAACAAGGCATGATGATATTCAAAGTAGTTGAGAGCGATAAGAAGAAGAAAAAACAACACCAAAATAAGAAACAAACAAGATAAGCTCCCATCTGAGTAAGAATAACCCATTTATCCTATTATAGTACACGAATACTTTTGAAAATATTCCAGAGGTACAATCTCAAAATTTTTCTCCCAATAATTCTAATAGTTTTATTAGCTATAGATTAGCTGGCATATATAATCGTAGTAAGCCACCAAGTCATTAATCACCAAATGTTAAAGATAAGAAGATGAATTATCTAATCGCTAACCATGTCTTCATCTAAATATTATCACAGTTAAAGCTTTTAAACACGCTCTCTTGGAGCATATTCTAAATACTATAAAAGAAGCCTTAAATGATCCCAAACGGATCAAAGTAATAAATGAAGAGATGATATCATTGAAGAGGAATGACAAAAGGAAACTTACATCATTGCTTGAAAGGAGAAAATCATTAGATTTAGATGGCTATTCTTTATTAAACACAAAGAAGAAGGGTCAATAAAGAGGTACAAGAGAAAAATTCTAACAAAGGAATATATTCAAACATATGATATAGATTATCATAAAACATTCTCAGTAGTAATAAAGTTAAATAATATCAGAGTTATGTTATCTCATGCTATAATTTTTTATTAGCCATTATACTAGTTCGATGTAGAAAATTGTTTTTTTTACATGAGAATCTTATAAAAGAAGTATATATGGAAATAACATTAGTCTTTTTTTAGTTCCTTATGGAAAAAAGTTGTATGAAAACTACATAAGACACTCTATAGACTAAAACAATCCTTTAAAACATAGTTTAGATAGTTTAGCCTAACAATAAAGAAGCATGGATTTAAACCAAGCAATTTAGATCATACTCTTTCTTAGAAAAATTGACCAGTGATGATAACAACTATGATCATTTATGTTGACAATATGATAATTACAAGAAATGATAAGAAGGAGATATATATTTTGTAGGAACATTTGGCAGTTTAGTTTGAAATGAAGAACCTTGGGGACTAAAATACTTCTTAGGTATTATAGTATCTTGATTAAATCAAGGAATGTTCTTATCACAAAGGAAATACATCCTCAAGAGGCTAGAACAAACATGAATGCTTGATTATAAGCTTGTGGAATGCACTGATGGTTCAAAATCATTTATTAGGAGAACCTATAAATCAAATACACACAAATAAAGATAGGTATCAATCACTTATAGGAAAATTGATTTATTTGTCTTATTCTTAGCTAGATATTGCCTACGTTGTTAGTTTAGTGAGTCAATTCATATATAAATCTAGTAAGGATCATATAAATGTTGTATTTCAAATACCAAGATACTTAAAATCTTCTCTAAGAAAAGGACTCGTGTTTTAAAAAATATGAGCATTTAAATTCAATGATTATACAAAAGAAAATTAGGTTAGAAGTACTACTAATAGAATATCTACATTAGATTATCTCACTTTTATAGGTGGAAATCTAGTCAGTTAGAGAAGCAAGAAATATAAGGTGATTTCACTTTCTATTATAGAAGTAGAGGCTATATGCATAATTCTGTGCCTTTATAAACTTCTTATGAATCAAAAGGTTATTGGAAGACATTGTCTATTCATCTAGTTCTACAATGAAACTATTATGTGAAATAAGTGAACCTTAGAGATTGCATAGGTTCTAGTCTAACATTATCGAGTAAAACATATTAAGGTAGACCACCATTTTATTAAGGAAAAGCTTGAGAACAAAATAGTTTAGTTTCCATTTGTAAAATTAGAATATTAGCAGGTAGATATGCTTACAAATGTTATTGCAAGCAAGGCATTCCATACTCATTAGTCAAGTTAACAATTGAAGACATCTATATCAATTTGAGGGGGGTGTTAACATTAGTTTTTAAGTAAAAATTGAAGAAGAAATTATAAGGAAATTTAAACTAGGAAGTTTAGATTTATAATTATATAACAATAACACCCAGTACGAATCCCGCTGATACGCAAGGTGTAAAGAGGTCGAGTATTACTTGACCTCATCCCTAATTAATAAAGAGGCTATTTCCAAACGACCCACATGAAGAGAGAGAGAAAGAGAGAGATAGAGAGAGGGAAAAAAAGTTGACAACAATAATAAGAAGAAGAAGGAGCTTTTACTAATAATAGAATACCATTATTCTAGGCTAAATTTTTTTAAGTGATATAACTTTTTTTTTGGAAGTTGTATATGAGGCTTATCTTAGTATGTTGAAAAGTATGAATGTATATATCTTTTCATCATTTATATGTAGACCAAAGATTAATGTTTAGGACTTCTAATGCTTAAATATCTTCCATGCATTTTGTTCTCTAATAACTCCTTACTAACAAAGATTGAATATGTTTCTTGATATAACCCTTTTGTTGAATAATAGTTTTCTAGTATGTTTTTTCTTTTCCAATATAGCAAATCTTAGGTATAATTACATCTAAAAAATAGGAAACATTTATATTCTAAGAAAAATATAGATTCTTATTACTATAAAAATTTGTTAACTGATAATTAGAATCCCATAATTATTAAAAAAGTAATTACAAATAAATGATAATTTTTGCTTCAATTCTTGGGCAACTCACGTCAACACTTTCCCTCAAATTGGAGCATAAATATCTACTATGCCTAACTTGTTAACTATATCATGGAATGTCTTTTTGAAAACTACTTTTATGAGAATATAAACTAATTGATTTTTAACTTGACAATGGGAACTATATAACCTTTAGATCTAACTTCTCTTTAATGAACTAACAATCAACTTCAACATGTTTTTTGTTGTTATGTTATATAGGATTTTATTCAATCACAATTTCTACTTATTAACACAATCAAGATTTATCAGTTTTTAGTATCTAATCCTCAAATATTATAGATACTTTTAATCTATAATAATTCATATATACTATGAGTCATACCTCAGAATTCAAATTTATATTAGATCATGCAACAATATTTTTCTTCTTTCTCTTCTAAGTAACGAGACTACAATCCATAAAATTGAACTAATCAAAAATAGATTTTCTAGTTGTTTGATCTCTTGCCTAACGAAAATTCATATATCCCTTAACATTAGAGATGCCATTTTTTAAGAACAATAAATTCTTTCTTGGGGTACCTTTTGATATCTCAGAATTTATATACTGCATCCATATGATCTTTACTTGGCATATGCATGTACTGACTTAAAACACTCACAATATAGGCTATATTTGGACTTATATACAATAAATAGATTAATCTTTCAACAAATTTTTGGTACCCACCAATGTTTATTGAAGTTTGATTTGAAAAAATTCCAACCTTGTGATTCAATTTTGTAGGTGTTATTGTTAGTTTATAAGCAAGCATTCCAATTTTTATTGAAAGAACCATCACATAATTCTTTTGTGAAAGAAAATTCCCTCAATTTGATCTTGTAATTTCAGTTCCTAAGAAATATTTAAGTTATTCTATATTCATGTTAAACTCAATAGCTAAATACACATGAAATAACTTTATTTTGTTAGGATTATCTCTTGATAAGACCATATCATCAACATAAACAAAAAAGTTGTCACCTTTCATTCTTTGTGTTCGAAAACAAATTATAATTTGAACTACTGTTCTTATAACCAATTCCCTTTGTTATAGAGGAGAACCTCCTAAACTAGTCTCTCGGTGACTATTTAAGTTTGCAGCATCATTGCTTTAATTTAAAACTTTTATTTATACTTGAAAAACTATATTTCACGCCTAATGGCAGTTCCATATATACTTCGTACACTTCCTTCTTTAATTCCCTATTAAGATACGTGATTTTAACATCAAACTACAAAAGCCACTCCCAATTTGTTGCCATCGATATGAGAATGTGAATTATGTTCAGCTTAGTTACTAGTGCAAAAGTCTCATAGTAATTTATATCATACCTTTATATATACTCCTTCGTAACTAGTCTCATTTTATAAATGTCAATTCTTCCATCTGATTACGAACATCTATTCACATATGATTGTTTTCTTTCCTTTATATAATAAAATAAGCTCACAAAGAGTTTTTTAATCTCTCCATCTTTTCATTTATTGCATTATTTAATTTTAAATATACCAAAGCCTTATTTACACTACTAAGAATAGATACAATGGACAATTGATTAATAATAAATGCATACAGTTAAATAAAATGAGTAAGGAAAAAATTATTCATTGGGTACTGGCTCTAAAGTCATGTTTATATTATTCTTTTAGGATACCTTTATGTAATTTTTATGGATATCTAAGAGTTAAAGCTTTTAGGGGCAGTAATGGACTCATCAAGTGTGGCACTTATATCTTGGGAATCATCAAATATGGGATTTGAGATTACCTAAGGATAAGAATTATAACTTAATTCTTCAATTAAAGGTGTTAACATAGGCAACTTCGTATTCTTAAAATTAATTAACACCTTACAAATGCTATTAAAATTTTATTAAATATTTCTACCAATCCTCTCATTAACACCTCCTAGCTTTAAAAACTCATCTCCTTTAGTATGTTCTTGCAATACATTTCCTTTACTAGACTTCTCCTCCTGAAGGGAATGTCTTAAAATTCACTCAAAATAATAACGTTTTGGCTCATAGAAAGAAACATCTAAGGTCATATGTAATTTTTGATTTTGAGGATCATCACATTGATATCCTTTCTAAAAATATGAATATCTAATAAAAAAACATCAATTTATATATGGTCAAGTTTAGTTTGCAAAAACTGAGGATGCAAACATATGTTGTAAAACTAAGGATTCTAGGTTCAAGATTTAGGAGATGATGAATTAAAAGTAGGGATTGCATCTTTTATTGATGGGTTTGAAAATCTATCATTTAGGAGGGTCTTTGATTAATGAGATACATAACATATTTTTTACACCTTACCCCCAATAGAACGTAGTCATATTCATGCTAAAGAATGAGGAATGAAGTACTTCCAGTATTTTTCTATTCTTCCTTTCTACTAAACCATTCTATTGTAAAGCAAAGGTGCAATAAGTCTGATATGAATCTTATGTTAGTTTAGAATTTTTCCAAAAAGAATGTATCTATGAACTCCATGTCATTATATATTTTCCAAACATAGAGCTTTTTATTATATTAAGTGCTCACCATACTATAAAACTCCTAAAATGCTCTATAAAAATCATGTTTTTTATTAAGAAAAGACATCTAATTAATTCTTATACATTCATTAATAAATTTGAAAAACTAATGAGATCTAAAAATAGATGAAACTTTTGCAAAGTAGAGGTAATTCGGTTAACTAGAAAAAGATTATATTCAAGTGATGGGACAATTAGGATTGAATTTAATGTGAGGATTTTTAGTAAGATGACAGATCATTCTCTAATAATAAAAGAGGTAATTTCATTGGTTGTAGATATAATAGAATAGTAAGAAGGATTAATGGATTGTAAATTACTAGAGTCTTTAATCATATGATTTGATGGATGCACCTGTATCAATAATCCATATATCATTCTTAGAAGCTATAGAAAGACATTTTCCTCAACAATAATGCTCTAGAGACTTGACATTTACCATAAGTTGTTAATTATCCTTAACACTTTATTAGACTTCATTCTAGATATCATTATAGATTTTCCTATAACCTTCTTTCTTATTGTTCTAAAAATACCACCATTTAGTATAGCCAATTATTTCAAATTTACTATTTCAAATGAACTAATTGACTATATAATTTATTAATTAAATTCTTCATCTAATTAAATCATGGTCCTTGTTAACTTTTATTAGACAGTATAGTCAAGGGTTCTAAAATTTAATGAGACCACCAATTATGTACTTGTTGATACTTCATATGTGCTTAATTGCTAATACATTTAATCCATGCCACTTAGTAATTAATGCTTTAGAATGCTTAAGACACTCACTTTAGTTTATATTTGATTTTAGGTACAAATTCGAAGCATAATAGCTAAAGTGAGCCAAAAGCATGCTCATTGAGCCATCTTCTCAAGATTCATACTCTATTGCCTTCATGGAGCAAGAAGGAGGAGGATTAGAATGGAGATGAAATAAGAAAATGACAAAAGAATGAAGAATGAAAAAGATCATGGCCATAATGTGTCTCACGACCATGACAAATTTGTCATGCTCGTGAGACCTCAATCATGCCCATGATAATTGTGTCATGGGCGTGGCATTAGGTTTCATAGACACATCAAATCATACCCATGACTTGCCATCTATCCTATTTTTAACCTAGTTTTTTAATATAAAAGGACTGTTTTGTGACAGTAGGGACATACGTAGACAGACTAGGTTTTCATCATTTTCTCTTCGTTTTCTCTTTGATTTTCAACAAAATGGAGACAACAGAAGCTAGTTTTTTTTAGTGTACTCAACACCAAATGTCAAATTTTGACGCTATTGTTAGGGATTATGGCGATTTAATTTTCATTTTTGATTTTAATTGGTGTTTTGTGTACATGTTGTTTATAATCGTTTCTTTAAGTTATTTGTTTATCTTTCCAAGTTTGTTAATGTTGGTGTATGGTAGTGACTAGACCTCCCCATATAGAAATTGTACATTCTGATCTAGAGAACAAGAGGATACCATAGAGATTAGAAAAGGAGGAAAGAAAACTCCAAAAGTAGAACCAAAACTTGAATTAGAAGAAATAATGGCAAATATGAGAATGCTAAGGGAGTTGACTGCAACAGACTTAACGTAAAGGCCTTTATGTATTACATTTCTTAATTTTGTTAAGCATGTTACTTTTGAACTTATGCCTAGATTAATACATTTGTTGCCTAATTTTCATGGTCTTGCAGGTGAGGATGCGCATAAGCATCTCAAGGAACTCGATGTGGTGTGTCTGAGTATGAAGCCTCCAGGGGTAACAGAAGAGCAAATCATGTTGAGGGCTTTCCCATTCTCACTGAAAGATGCAACAAAGGATTGATTGTTTGATCTATCTACTAGGAGTGCAAACGCTTAGATAGAAATGAAGCGGTTATTTTTGGAAAAATACTTTCCCGCATCGAAGACAATAAGTATACCGAAGGAAATATGTGGCATATAGTAGCATAACGGAGAATCCCTTTGTGAGTATTAGGATCACTTCAAGAAGTTGTGTGCCAGTTGTCCCCATCATAACATACCTGAACAACTCCTTATCTAGTATTTCTATGAGGGATTGTTACCTATATAGAGGAGTTTTATTGATTCAGCGAGCAATGGACCATTATGTGAAAAGACTCTTATGGAGGCTCGTATCTTGATTTAATGCATAGCTGCTAATACTCATCAATTTAGCACTTGCAATGATGTTTGTCATGTAAATAAGGTAAATAGTTCATCCATCAAACTTAATTTTGATGAGCTAACATCTTTTGCTAGAAAACTTGTAGCTAGATAGGCACAGGTAAAGGCATATGGAATATGTACAAACACGAGTCATTCAATTGATGAGTGTTTAACATTGCAAGAGGGAAGTATCAAATATGTAAATGCTGTAGCAGGGAATTTTCCTAACCAGTACAACCTGTACTCCTAGACCATCCTAACTTGAATTATGGGGGGAATAACTAGCAAAACTACTTCCCAAATTGGCCACAAGGAGCGCAACAATTCCAACCATGACCACAAGTTTCTTCATCGAATTCAAGTACATCTTTGGAAGACTTGATTAAGTCCATTGCTAATAACACTTTATAATTTCCCCAGGAAGTAAAATCGAGCTTCCAAAACATAGAACGTCAAATGGATCAGATGGCAATGAAAATCAACCTTTTAGAGTCAAAAAGTGGAGGACAACTACTATTACAACCGGAGACAAATACGAAGAATGTTAATGCAATCACCTTGAGGAGTGGTAGGAAGCTCGAGGACCTTGAAAGAATTACTCAAAAGAAGACAAATGAGGAAGACATTGAGAAAGGGTTTGAAAAAGAAAAGGATATACCATTAAGCTCATAGGTAAATATTGAATTCCCAATTGTTGAAAAGACTAATCCTCTACCTTTTCCTAGAAGGTTAGAAAATTTAAATAAGGAGGATAAGGATAAAGAGATCTGGGAGACCATTTAGACGGTTGAGGTGAATATCCCATTGTTAAAAGCGATCAAGAAAGTGTCGAGGTATGCAAAATTCCTTAAGGAATTGTGGACGAACAAGTGAAAGTTAAGAGGTGATGAAAGGATTAGGATGAGTGAAACTATTTATGTAGTTTTCAAATAGAAAGTACCTCTTAAGTGTAAGGACCTAGGCATGTTTACTATTCCTAGCAAAGTTGGTAACACTGAGATTAAATTCAGGAACATCGATTAATGTTATGCCTTGTTCCATGTATGCTTCTTTAAATTTAGGGCCATTAAAAGAAACTAGTGTTACCATATAGTGGGTTAATCGTTCTAATGCTTACCCAAATGGGATCATCAAGGATGTGCTTGTGCAAGTAAATGAGCTAATATTTCCTGTTGACTTTTATATGGTTGACAGTTCCCATAACCCAATACCTATCTTACTAGGGAAGTTATTTCTTAACACGACCCAACTAAGATTGATGTTCGTGAGGGTACCCTCACGATGGAATTTGATGGGGAAGTTACTCATTTTAATATTTTTATATTAATAAGCACTCCTATAATGACCACTCTATTTTATGATTAATGTCATTTTCACAAAAGAGAAGACCAAAGCTTTTAATGTCTAGCCAAAAAACATTACCATTGGTAAAAAGTGCTTCTTTATTGCACTAAATATAAATTGTTTTCGCATAAATGTCATCCTTATTGGGTTGGTGCTTTTATGATAACTAATCTTCTTCCCTATGGTGCAGTAGAGATCAAAAGTTTAAAAACAAGGAAGCATTGCAAGTAAGTAGTCATCGACTCAAGCCTTAATCTAATAAAGGTCAACTAGAAAATGCCAAAACTGTAACTCCTGGGGAACAAAATTTTGTAAACTGATGAGAGCAATATGGAGTCAAGCTAACGACAATAAAAAAGGCGTTGCTTGGGAGGCAACCCAAGGGAAGTTGTTTTTTTAGTTACATTCTCGCATTTGCTATTTTTGTTAAATGCTCCATTTCTTACATTTGATGTTACATTAGGGACAATGTAAGTTTTAAATATGGTGGTAGGGATCTTAATTTTTATACACGTTTTTTAGCTTAATGATTGCTTATGTGGGTTCTTAGGTGTTTTCAAAATCAAACATTTTCTCTTTTTCTATAGTCTTAGTCCTAATTAGAGTGTGAATTGAGTAGCAAAATCCATAGAAACTTTAGCTTATACTTTTGCTCTTGTGATTAACCGATATGCATTATCTTTAGAAGAGTAGTAACTAGTGGTAGATAAAAGCCAGTGAGATCTTGAGCCTTATTAAACTAACACATCCATATCAGTATCATTGTCTTTTACTTATATATGACCTTCATGACTTGTACATCCTGACTTTTCTTTGATTTTCTATTCAAGACCACATTTTTATCACATACATTAACATGAAAATGATATAGGCATTCTTTGTTTTTACAAGCTACATTAGCCAAATAGCCTACCCATCGAGACAAATTTTCTACTGTTAAGCCCCTTTGAACTTTATTAGTCTTTCTTTTTGTGCTAACCACGTTACATTCTTTAAACTAAACTAAATTTCCTACCTAAGTCTTAAAGATATTGAAACATTTGTTAATTATTGATGATTGTGTATGTACAAAAATTTCAGTGTAGGGGTGTGCATATTTGTAGGACGATTATTATTATCATTGGGATGCTATTTTGCATTTTATCAATGAGATTCCCATGTCATTGTAGCTTATTTAAAATTTTATTATTAAAAGGAAGAATGGAAAGAAAAAGAAAACTACAAAAAATTAGAAAAAAAGTTTGAATAAAAGTATCAAGGAGGAAATACATTTGTTTTGAAAAGTTGTTAATTATTGGTTTGTCCTCCTAAAATTATATTGAATGGGTGATTTGAGTATGTTGCATATAAGGTATGATGTTGTTTTGAAAGAATCGCTTAGTTTCAATGTATTGTTATCAATTCTTTTTGTGAGTGAATTTTTTCTTATTGGTTATGTTTCATGTGGTTTATGGTGTGAGATCTTGAATTTGAGCTGTGAAGTATAATTTTTGCATTCATCATAGCTGATGGTACCTAGTTTTGAATGAATGTTAATTTATGCGCTTGATGTTTTATTGAGTGTTACTTTTGCTTCACTAGCTTAATGGATTTTAGGCTACATTACTCAAATACATCTCACCTTACCCTTACCAATATTATAACCTTAGGAAAGTCCTTTAATTCATGATTATGCATATGAAGTGCTGGAGAAATGAAATGATACGCAAAGTTATGGAATGTCATAATCATGAATGGTATTTGAGTGTACCTATGAATATGTCTTATTTAAACACATTTTTTCCAAGTCTACCTCTAGATTGCTCAGTGATAGTTGTAAATTGCATTATATTTTAATAGGTAATTTGATATGTGTTTAGTTGTTAATTTGATTGTTTAGTGTGTGTCTAGGTAAAGAATTGTGTTAGTTCATAAAAATTTGTGTTTTAAGCTTTCTTTGGGTGAGAACATGTTTTTGAGCTTAAATTATATATATATGAGGTGTCGTAATGAGTTTGTTAATGTTTCAGGACATTCCGAAGAGTTTCGGAGGAGACCTGAACCAAAACACAGGGCCACAATTGTGGAGAACCTGCCACGATCTTGACAGAAGCACCAATATAGGAGCCACGATCGTGACAGAAGCTCAAGCACAGGGCCATGATCGTGGGGGATCTACCATCATTGTGACAGAGAGCAGATACCAGGCCAAGATCGTGCACTAAAGGCCACGATCATGCCCTACGTACAGATAGACGTGGAGCCACTTTCATATTCGAGTTTTCGAGGGACATTTCAAACCCCAGAAAGAGACACTAGGGTTACCTTAATTACAAAAGACTATAAAAGGATAATGATGGAACCCTAGAAATGTTGGACCCCGAAAATTTTCTTGATGAATTAAACATGATTTAAATGAATTATGAGGTTTGAAGGATTAATTTGTGGAGCTAATTATTTATGTCAAGGTTAGTAGGATTTGTATGACATAGGTTAATTGAAGTTAAGTATTAAAAGTTGTAAGAATGAATGAAGGGTATTGTTGGAAGTTCACTTAAGATTTATAAGACATAAGGCTTAAAGGAAGGGGCAAAATGGACATTGCACACTCATTAAGGCTATTAAAAGAATAATAAGTTATTGTTTTACTTGAAAATAAAGAAAGAGTCATGGATGAAGAGAATAAGAGAAGAAAAGAAGAGAAAAGAAGAGGAAAGCTAAGGTTTGAAGACTTTGAAGAATTTGGAGCTTCAACAAGTATAAGCATCATTTTTCTTGATTAGATGAATGAAACATGTTTTGATGTTAGTTAAGAGATCAATATGTGTGGGAAGTTTTGAGAATATGTAAATGTATATGTTTGGTCTTTAGGGTTAATGATCAAAGATAGATTTTAATGTTATTGTCAATGATTTTGGGTTAGAATGAGTTTAGAAATGAAGTAAGAATGACGTTTTAAGGTTAAGATGGGTTATGATTGAAAGATGGAAGTGTATAGTTGAAAAAAGTTAGAAAAATCAGGTTTCTGGAGAATTCTGGGCTCGCACGTCGAGACGTACTTATGCGTACGTCGCAGCGCGTCCCAGCATTCTTGCCGCGGCACGCGCTCGTCAAGGCGTGCTCCACTTTCACGTCGCGGCACGCTTGTGCGCAAGTCGAGGCGGGCTCCTTCGTTGCGGCGAGCTCCAGTTTTCTTCACAGACATAGTTTGATATTTTGGGCATAACTTTTGATGTAGATGT
Organism: Erythroxylum gracilipes; assembly: GCA_026413385.1. Taxonomy (NCBI): domain Eukaryota; kingdom Viridiplantae; phylum Streptophyta; class Magnoliopsida; order Malpighiales; family Erythroxylaceae; genus Erythroxylum; species Erythroxylum gracilipes. The sequence goes on along the minus strand of JANZLC010000008.1, from coordinate 31,497,702 downwards.
CCAAATGAGGTCATTTCTTATTCGTTGTGAACTAGAGACATAAGGCTACAGGTTTTATGAAGAAATGAAGTTTTGATTCAGTCTCTACAAATCTAAAGTTTTGGATGGAATTTGAGTATAGATTATTGTGTCAACCTAAGGACAGTTCCAACAAGTTTGGGGTATAACTTCCACATTTTTTTGAACCAAATTGAATGATTTTGGAGTCATTAGAAACTTAACACAATGGGGAACATTGTTTTCTAGAAGAGGATATTATCAGATTTTGTCATTTACTTGACCATATATTGGAATTCCTATTGAATGGAATTTTTGGCTATTGTTAAAGGAAATCAAGGAAGGCAAGAGGAACAAGTGT
>JANZLC010000008.1:31464859-31481323 GCA_026413385.1 Erythroxylum gracilipes | reverse complement strand
TCATGGCTATTAAGGTGGATCTCGAGAAGGCCTACGATAAGATTAGTTGGGTGTTTTTGCTTGATACTTTGATGGAGTTAGGACTGCCCATGACTCTTATTCGTGTCATTATGGATTGTGTGTCCGCTAGTTCTATGCAGATATCCTGGATTGGAGGCTTGACAGAATCCTTTGTTGCATCTAGAGGGTTGAGACAGGGATGTCCGCTTTCTCCTTATCTTTTTGTGCTTTGCATGGAGTGTCTTGCTCACGGCATCTCTAATTCCCTGAATCTGGGTTGGTGGGAACCTTTCTCTTTCAGTACCAGAGGACCTCTACTTACCTACTTATTCTTCGCTGACGATCTTTTGCTTTTTGGTAAAGCAACTTGTGACCAAGCGAATGTGATGACACAGGTGATTTTTGATTTTTGTTGTAGCTCGGGGCAATCTGTTAATGTGGCTAAAACCTGTATCTATTTCTCGAAGAATGTCACTCGCGCCACTAGGAACGGAATCAATGCGATTCTGGGTTTTAAGGAGGTTGATGATTTACGGAAATACCTTGGTGTTCCCCTTATCCATTCTAGAATTACTCGAAAAACCTACGGGTATATTCTGGATACAATGAAAACTAAGATTTCATCTCGGAACGCTACAAAAATTTCTTTCGCTGGGAGAATTACTTTAGCGCAATCAGTCCTTGGAGCCATGCCTGTATATGCTATGCAAACCTCGAAAATCCCGATCGGCACTTGTCTTGACATGGAGCAACTCACTCGAAAATTCATATGGGGTGGTGCTGAGGAGCATCGTAAACTTAGCCTTGTAGCCTGGCCGACGGTCACTAAACCAAAGGTGGAAGGCAGACTTGGTTTGCGCTTTCAAAAAACTATCAACAATGCTTTTGGCGTGAAACTTTGTTGGGAGGATTTCACATGCTCGAACAAACTGTGGGTTCAGGTTCTGAAAGCCAAGTACAACTTTGATTGCTCTATCTTTTTCCCTCCTATTGCGCCTAATTCTTGCACGTCTTTATGGCGACTAATCGTGGCAAATTGGGATGATATGGCCTCAAATGTTGCATGGATAGTTGGCAACGACAAGTCAACCTTATTCTGGGAGCAAATATGGTTTCCTGGCTTGATTTCAACTCTTTTAGATCTTGTTATTTCGGACCCCCCTTCTTCAACAAGGTTTAAACCAATTGCGGATTTTGTGGATACAAATGGAGCTTGGATGTGGCACAAGTTTGCACCTCATTTACCTCAACTTACGGTGCAACTTATGGCTGCGACTTTACCCCCTATTTCATCAATAGAGGATGATGAAGCGTATTGGAACCCGTCGCCTTCAGGTAATTTCTCTTTGCGAACAGCCTATGCACATTTAAATATCACCGATTTCACTCTTCCTAGGCTGCCTTGGTCTTTAGTTTGGAAATGGATTGGGCCCCAAAGAATCAAATCTTTCTTTTGGCTTTTATTGAATCATGGTGTCTTATCTAATGCTGAGAGAAATAGATGACACTTGGCTGATGTTGATTGCTGCCATTTATGCCGAGTTGAGTCTGACAGCTACTTCCACTTGCTTCGTGATTGTCCTGTGGTTAAGGACATTTGGTTGCAAATTGTTCCAATCAGATTTCAGGCTTTCTTTTTTAATTCGTACATCTCTTTTGTGGATTGGTGTTTCGGGAATTTCAAAGAAGATTCACAGGTTCTTAACACGAAGTGGTCGGTTCTCTTCGGGGTTTGTTGTTGGGAGCTATGGAAGAGGAAAAACAAGTTGATTTTTCAGAATGAGATGCAGCAGAATAGGGCACTGTTTCGGTATATTTTTCAGCAATGTTCAGTGATTGAAGGGACAGTGAAAAAGGGGCTGCTACAGCCGGCTGGTAACACGTAGCTAAGGACTGTGTTTTGGTCTTATCCGTTGCCGAGGTTCGTCAAACTTAATTGTGATGCCTCGGTCACGGGTGCTCTGAGTTCAGCATTTGGAGGGGGCCTCATTCGAAACTCGAGTGGACGCTGGGTTGGTGGATTTGTATCCAATATTAGTCGATGTCCTATTCTGCGAGCGGAGATTTGGAGTATTTTTCATGGTCTTGAATACGCGCTCTCTATTAATGCTCATAATATTCTGATTGAGTCTGACAATGCTATTGCAGTTGATATGATTAATGATGTTGCTTTACCTAGTGCAAGCTGTTTAAGCCTCGTCCGTCAGATTAGACAGCTTCTTAATACTTTTGATTCTGCCCATCTTTCGCACATTCATCGGGAAGGAAATTTCGTGGCCGATAGCCTCTCTCATCATGCCTACACTTTCAATCCGGGAGTGCATTATCTATCGGAACCGCCTGATTGTATCGCCTCTTGGCTCTTCCATGATCTTGTTAGTGTCACTTACTTTCGCTAGTCAGTTTGTAATCTAGGGCTTTGCCCTCGGAATCAACCAAAAAAAAAATAGTGAGTCACTGAAAAACTAAAAAAATTTATAAAGGACTAATAATTTAATAAAAATTTAAGTTGGTTGAAATGAAGTTCTTGATATTTATTCGTAATCTTAAAGAATCGACTAGGATGTTTCAGATAGCCACGAATCCATAGCTCCATCTTCTCAATTTCTTTTCTGTGCTTACTTTCGGGACTTAAGCATAAACCCAAGAGTAAGTTTGAACCTTAAGCAGGCAGAAGCCTTATTAAATGGGTAGTTTAGGCATTGCCTACTTATTGTTTCTTGTGTTCTGAAAATGCTATACAGGTGACATTTTCCCGAGGAATGGTTGCTTAAAATGATTAAGGGTATGATTAATTGGAAGTTTATTAATAGAATGAAGTAAAATATAATATTATTTTATTATTTGAAAAAAAGATTTATAATGGAATAAAATAAAATGAATAAAAAAATATTTCATAGTACATCTCATTCTATTCTAAATAGTAAAAATAAAAAAACCTTTGATTTGAGAATTTTAAGAAGAATATAAAATAATAAATAAGTTTACACTATATTATATTATAAATTTTTCATTCAAACAACATTTCATAGTATTACATTATAATCTATTCCATCTTTCTCAAATAATTTTCTAATATTACATCCATTTATATTCTATTTGATTATAAACTATTTCATTTCATTTTATTTTATTTAACTCCATTAAAAATTTTTCGTCCAACCAAACATAAACTAAGAAATTAAACCAATACACATTTGTAAGATATGTGTATGTTTTCCTTTGTTTCTTATGTTTTCTGAGCCTGCCTTCGTTCACTCTAGGAATGGTCAGTTTTCTAAGTCTTGGAAGGCTAGTTAATTATCTTCTCTTTCTTTCTTTTTTTTTTTCGAATACAGAAGAGTAGAAAACGAGGCCTGAACAGTAGGCCATGGGGTTAGAATTCCATACATGTCCTCGGAAAGGATTGCAAGGCATCCCAAAGGGGTATGTATTAAATATGTAAGCCCGATACTGAACAACTCCGCATGAGAAGCCAGCCAATCAACGCACCGATTTCTTTCACAAAATACATGGCAAACTCGAACCGACCAGGATTTCGCTAGTAGGGCCTGAATAGCCTGCACCAAGGAGGTGTTCGTGGGCGTTTGCAAGCCTGACGGTGAGAAGATGTTGATATTTGATGGTTCCATACCCTTCATAATAGCTCTTTTTTCCCCTGTTCTCTTTCCTTCTTCCAGGACAGCACCAACTGGATATCTATATATATATATATATATGTCACCACAAGGCCAGCATCAGTGATGCTCGTTAGTTATAGAACAAGAACAATCTCCGAGCAAGACCACGATAGCCAGCTGTGGCAGAGAATTGATCCTCATTATCATTCTTTGGAAGCCAAACAATAATACCAAAAACCACCCTCCTCAGTCCTCTCCACCAGTAAAAGAAACGAAAAAGCATTAGCCTTGGCAGTGGGCAGGAAAACCGAGGACAGAACAAAAATTGTGGGAAACGCAAGTTTCGGAGCATGTCCATGAATAGTAGAACATGCTTTTATCATTGCATATGCTATTACCAGAACAAATTTCATCTTCTTTCCCCTTTCTACTCACACCATCACCATCAAGTTTTAGGAGTATCAAATACGTGCTGTATAGCACATTTGAGGAACCATTGAACAATCAAGTTCGAAACTGCTCAACAAGTTTTATCAAACTATATGTCTCCGAGTCTGGCTTAGCACCATCCAAAACCATCCTTCTCAAAAGTTGTGGATTATAAATTTTGGCCTTCACATAGCCCCTTACTAAAGTATTATACACAAAAGTATATCGTGCATACTTTGCTCTCTTAAGTTCTTCAAAAAACTTCTCAGCATTACCCACATCACCTTTTTGTGCAAATCCTTCAACAATTGAAAGAGTGGTCTCCAGCCAGGGGATTGAATTCTTTACTCTTTTGCTTGTTGTCATGTTTGCACCTTTAGCTAGGGTCTTCAATGCTTCATCCACCAGCTCAGCCTTTAAACATCCTAAAGCAAGATTCCTGTAAGTGATTGCATTTGGTTTGCATCCATTGCTCTCCATTTCCCTAAAGATTCTAGTTGCTTTTTTTATAAGCCCATGATTGCAGTACACAGATAACATGGAATTAAACTGTTCTGTTGATTTAAAGCCTTTTGTTGACTTCATCTCTAGCCAGAGCTCTTCAGCTCGATTAATTTGCCCCATTCTGCCGAATGCTTCAATTGCAAGCAAGTAACTTTTATGCCGAACACGAGGGAGTTCCTGCACAATGCCCCATGTTACTTCTAGCTCCTTCCTCTTCCCCAAATATCCATACAATATAATCAGAATATCTAATGTTGACCAGTTATCTCCTGTGTGGGACTTCTCCACAGCCTCAACATACACTTCAGCAACACTATACAATCTCGCCACTGCGTGTGCAGTAGCTAGTATGCAGAAAGTTATTTCATTTGGCTCAACTTTCAATTGCTTCATTTTGCTGAATACTTCCATCAATCGATCAATATTGTGTTCATTTGCTTCAATTTTCATCAGGATGTTGTATGTAGAGACATGAGGAACCACCTTATCAGCCTTCATTTGAGCAAGAATCTTTGGGATCATTTTCCTGCTACTAGAGGTTGAATGGAGTATTATAAGGCGATTGAAAATTAAATATGATATGGGATGACCAAGTTCCCTCATTTTCTTCATATAGTCAAGTGAAAGCCTAATAGCACCTTTCTCCATGCATGCAATTACAAGATTGTTATACAGCAACTCATTCTGGAACTCAAGAGGGACACATCTGAAAAGCTTTTCCCCGTGTGATATCCCATGAACTTTTATAGTGAACTCCAGTAGGTAAGAGTAGTCAAGCTCCTTCGGTCTGTAAGGTCTTTCCCTGATCACCCATTCCATTACCTGCGAAAGGATATACAATATGCACTCAAATGCATAAACATTATCCTGAAATAATTGCTTTTCTAAATAAACTAATGAAGACTACATCAACAATCAAAGAAATCATAAAAGAAACAAATATTACAAAACAGAAACATTGAATATTTAATTTGTAAGAGAAAAGGTGACGAGAATACACTTTTACCATGCTTCAACTTTTACTCATGAATGAAGATACTCAAAACAATTAAATTATAGGCTCTTCACCATGTACATCCTCAAACATATGCTGTAAATAATTGAACTATACATGGAAGATGAGTTAGTACTTATGTTTGAAAATACAACAACCTAACATTCACAAATAAAGTTGCTTTATCATATCCTATTCACTCACCTAGGCATCCTAGTCATACTTCTCTGCTTGTCAATAATTTAAAGGAACAATATCCACCATAACATTAATTTTACTCTCTAACATAACGACACTATAAAGAGGCTAACCTCAAGAGCACGTTTGTTCAAATTAAGCTTCCTCAATCTGTTAATGGTATGGAAAGTGTCACCTTGATGAATGGGATGCCCCTCACCCATCCAGCTCTGAAAGGCAGACCCAACTGGTTCTCCTCTAGGAAGCTTCTCAATTATCAAAGACAAACACTTGAGTCCTTGTTCTTTTGCTTGGAGTATTTTGTTGACGAACTTGTCATTTGTCATGGTACAGAGAAACCTGGGAAAAAAAGGCAGTGGAAAGATAGTAAGTGAGGTGATTGAAACAACCTGATCAATTGCACGAAAGAATGTGGGTTGCTAAAGGCCTTAGCTCACTTTCTTTTTTGTTTTTCCCTGATACCTCTTACATCTAAAGCTATCTAAATATAAAGCAGAGTCAATCCACTAGGATTTGAAAATTTGACACATGGCAAATCTTTGAGAATGCAAACCCGACATGACAATAAGAGCTCAATATGTGGATGATTTCAACATCATAAATACATATTTAAAAATAAATTATCCTGCTACTTAATTAGACAATATCAAACTAAAAAGGAGCCATTTTCAAATAATTAGCCAAATAATCTTGCAAATTAATAAAAACAAAGGCCATATGGAAGCAATAATAAGTAACCTTCATCGAATGTCAAGTTAAAGTTGTGAGGACCCATAATCATGCACTAAAGGTTCTAAGAACAAAGATAAAAAAGGAAATCATAAAATCTGTTGGTGAACCTTCTCCTTTGAAGATGAAGTTCAGTTTGAACAGCACCACTGATAAAGCCAAAACCTCCATTTCCTCTCCTGTTAATACACATACATCTAAATAAGAATCTATTCCAGCAATTTATAGCGGATACCAAAAGATTTTATACAAGCACATGATATCAGACCAAGTAAAGTATATATCTGAATTGAATCATGCAATATTTGAGTTAGCAGAATCTATGAAATTTTATAAAACAAAGTCAAGCCAATCTCTTGGAAGACACCATGATGTAAGACAGGTAGAAAAGATCTGAACAACAGTATAAACTTCAAATTTGGGTTGCTGGAATCCAGGAAAAAGCATTTAAGATCTATAAATTAGTAAGCAGAACAAAGAATCACTCAAATTCCAAAAAATCGCTGCTATAGACTTTTAGAAATCACACCTAAGACTAACACTCGCTCATAAGAAGAAAGTATCACACTTGCAACTAAAAACTCTCAATTCATAGAAGACAAGCACTCTCTACTTCCCTTCTCACAAATGACAATGTTTAACTTATTATAAAATTCTGCCAACTTAATCCCCGCATAAGGAGTCTTTGAATTCTTCTGAAACATGGAAAAAAAATAATACCTAAACTATGCTTATTCACCAGGATACTATTTCCCAAATTGCAAGCCTTAAAAGCATATGAATTCACAAACTAAAATATTTGAAAATACAATTAACAGGTACAAGTATAAGAGGGCGAGGTTCTAAAGTCTGGACTACCGATTACACTACAGTTTCAAGTTATTGCAACAATTACAGTTGATGAAGTAATAATTGCAGATATTGGGAAAATGCAACAATGGATCAGACTATAACCACAGCATTACAACTGCAATTATGGTTATAGTACTCAATTTTAAACCTGATTAGAGGGCATCAAAAGCTTTGGCTCCAAGATGCCAAAGGTAACATAAGTTATCCTTCCCAGGGTGCGCAAAATTAGGATTTTGGTTTAATTAAAAGGAAGGTGGAGTTATCTTCCTATCTATCGGGTTTCAAATCATGATAGGTCCATGGGTTTAGGGATTTGTAAATATTATGTTTTTTGATATACCAAAAGCAGAAAAGAGTATCCGAAGGTTATCTATTAATCATTAACCATAACTTAGTATTCAGGCAACAAGAAGCTTACAATGGAGAGCTAACAACTTCAGCTCCTCTAAGTACAGTTGGCCCAAAAGTATTTGGTACTAGTCTATTCTTCTTGTACATAGGAGCCACCAATTGAGCCTAGAAGAAAATTTTAATGCACCAACAAAACAAAACACGAGCATATTTTATTAAAAAATGGTATCAAAATTCCGGAGAAGCTCGTGACTAATCTCAAATTTACCTGTAGCTTTGCCTCCTTTGTATGAGCAAGTGCGTTGAAGATCTCTACCATGAGTCCCACACTGTCCAATACCAGTTTAATGAGACGCGCTTCCAAATGACGTTGAACTGAATTCACAAGCACAAAATCCATTTCCTTCTCTTCCTGTTTAAATTACAAGCAACTGATCTTGAAGGAAGTTAGGGTTTCGTAACGGGACACAGGCAGCATTGGCGATTTCTGCAGTTTAATTTTATGATAGCTGATAAAATGCAGGAAAGTGAAGGAACAAGGCTACGACTACTATCGTGGAACAAAACAGGATTTGTCGGGCTAATTGCTAAGCCTTTTATTTCCAGATCTCATGACTCAGGTCCAATGTTTACTACCATCACTTTAATTTGGTTCTCACCATTAGTAAGGAATTATATTTACAGTAAGAAAAAAAAACTATTTTAAAACTATTTATAAAATATATGTAGTCGACATGTTCTTTTTTTTTTTTTGATAAATAAGTTATAAGATTAATATAAGAAAACATACATCAAATGGAAAATTCGGCAATGGCAATGTGCAGCAAGAGTAAATCTTGCAGTTCTTCATAGGAGGTCTCTAATTGCTTCAGAGAACTACCGGCAGAATTCTCAGCTGGAAGTACCTGGTCTCTCAATCATCCATTAAAGTTTGTTGCATGTCCTGGACTGTGCCTACCATTTTTGTGGAAAGCTTGGCCATGTTTGCTTTGCTGTGTGCTTTGGTGGTTGGAATGGGGCATCCCCTTCTGGGTCTTCCCTATCCATTGAGTAGCACCTTCATGCTTCTGGTCTACCTTTAGCTTATGGCTAGTTCTGATTCCCTTCCGAGTGCATAAATGTTGAGGTTTGAAAAACTGCTCTTGATGGAATATGGTGAGTTGATATTCAACTTTTCTTTGCTTCTCTGAGTATGGTTAGTGAGCTTCGGGGTGAGCAGCTTCTACCATCATTCTCCAAATTTTCTTATGTTTACTTGAAACAGAAACTTCATAAAGGTTGTTAGTGATTAAAAAGAAAACTCTCCTACCTTTACCTTCCCTCGGTGTTTGCTCTAAATTGCTCCTGGACATGGGTGATCACTCTAGCTTTCAATCCATCCACCTCCAAAGCTTCATCTTTGAAAGTCCTGGCATTTATTTCTTTCCAAAGACAGTATACTACAACTAAAAGGATGATTGGGAGGATAGTGGGATTAATGGTTCTAAGATTTTGGGGATGGTTCAGCCAAGATGGGATGGTGTGGAGAGTAAGCTGTTGTGGGAGGTTAGGAGAAGCAATGAACCCACGCTATTTTGGAGAAAGGACAGTTAAAGAATAAATGGTCAATTGTTCATTATCCTTGAGGCATAAGGAATAACGATTTGGTGTTTGAAGGAAAGTTAAGTCTGTCTCTAGTTTGTAATTTGCTTAAAAAGGCCAACCATAAGATGTTGGACCCCGAACTTTTTGTGAAAGATTAGAGCTATTGAATGAGAAATTTTGGTGACTAGTCACGAGTTAAGAACAAATAAATGAAAGTTCTTGAACCAAAAATTTATAGACAAGAGTAAAGTAGAGAATGAAATGTGTATAGATTCATGATTTTCTATGATGTTTTTAGTGGATAAGAGATTTTTGAAATAGAAAGAAGTAAGGTGAAAGTTAGCAGTAAAATGAAATCAATATTTGTATAGTATATTGATGAAGAATAGGTACATATGTGTATGTTCTGTTATTCGAGTTCATGATTATTCATAGATTTTGATTTCCTTATGGAGGGTATTGATCTGAAATGAAGTTAAGAATGAAGAGTGTATAGAGTAGAAAATGGTGATTTTGGTATGAGTTATGTTAAGGAAAGATTTGGAAACAAATTTGGTAATGATCTGGAAAATATTCACTGCATATGCTTCAGTCTTTTAGCTACAACATTTTCTCTAGTTGTCAAAACAAGATAATTCTTAATTTGGATTAAACTAGAGATATAGGGCTACATTTCATATGAAGACATTGAATTTCAATTCTGTCTCTCAAAATCCCAAAATTTTTCATGAAGTTAAGAATTGGGTGCAGTGTTGGTGTATGAATGGAAAATTTGTCTTCAGAATTTAGGGGCAAATATGGGATAGATATAAATACATTTGAGCTAAGTTGTCTTCTGAAAAGTTGTATATCTTTATTTTATCTTTCTAACGATATATAGCATGAACATTTTGGATATCAAAGTTGAAAGATACGAGCATTACAAGTTATGAGGTTCCATCGTTTTAGTTTGACGTTTTGTGTCTCAGTTTGACCGCCTCATTTTGCTTCGTCTCAGAATGACAACAGCATCATCTTAGAATGATGTCACTATCATCTTAGTTACTATTCATCTTCTTATTTTGACCATCTCATTTTGCTTCGTCTCAGTATGACGTCAACAATTTGTCTCATGATGTCAGCATCGTCTCACTTTGGCCAGAACATCTTTTAGTCCAAATTTGATCCCTAGATGATAGAATTGTTCTTTAAGGTCTTCATGAAGTTGTAGATCTTGAAGTTCTCTTTCTATTCATCTAAAGAACACCTGAATCCAAGTTCTGTACCAAAAGTTATACCTATTTTTCCGATTCATCTCAGTATGACGTCAGCAATTCGTCTCATGACGTCAGCATCGTCTCACTTTGGCCAGAACATCTTCTAGTCCAAATTTGATCCCCTAGATGACAGAATTGGTCTTTAAGGTCTTCATGAGAGTTGTAGATATTGACTTCCTCTTTCTATTCATTTAAAGGACACCTGAATCCGAGTTCTGTATCGAAAGTTATACCCATTTTTCCAATTCGTCTTAGTATGATGTCAGCAATTCGTCTCATGACGTCAGCATCGTCTCACTTTGGCCAGAACATATTCTAACCCAAATTTAATCCTCTAGATGACAGAATTGGCCTTTTAGGTCTTCATGAAAGTTGTATATCTTGAAGTTCTCTTTTCAACATATAAAGAACACCTTAATCTGATATCTATAGGGAAAGTTATGGTAATTTTCCCAGCTTTGTATCGTCTGATGATGTCACTTTCGTCTCAAAATGACATCCTATCTTCTGTTCTATTTTTGGCCTCCCAGATGAAAGAATTTGTCTTCGTAGTTTTCAGGAGAATTGTAGCTCTTGAAGTCTTATTTAGAAACATCCAAAGAAAACCTCAATCAGAAATTTATAAAAAAAGTTATAGATGTTTCCACAAAACAGGTTTAGTATGATTGAGGTCAAAAACATGGTTTCTTCCTTTGACCATAACTTCTTCACTAGACCTCCAATAGACTTGATTCTTGAACCATTGGATTCTTAAGACATTGCTCTATATCTCCACCCAAAATCAAGCTATCTAAAATGAATTAAGGAGTATTGAGAGGAAAAGGTAGGACGGGTACAGTGAGTGTGTTCTTAAGTAATATGAACTGGTGTTATCCCACTGAATATGCTTCAATATTTTGATGATTTCTGGAGCTCTACTGACCTAAATAATATGATTTCTAATTTGGGGTAAACTAGAGACATGGAGCTACAAATGTTATGAAGAAATTGGAATCTAATTCCATCTCTAAGATGTTTAAATTTCATATGGAAGTTGTGCATAGTATACTGTTTTGGACGAGAGTAATCCAAAAATGTTTGAAGTATATCTTTTGAACCACTGAACCAAATTCAATGATTTTGGAGGCATTAGAAACTTAAGACAATGGAGGATTTTTTTTTTGGATGAAAGTGTTAGGTAAGAATGGTGAAGGATATTTTTGGCAAGACACTTAAGTTTAAAAGAACATAAGCCTATAAGGAACGATAAAATGGACTTTTTGGAATCATTAAGGGCATAATTGGAAGAAGAAGTATTGTCTTGCATTTTAAGAAGGGAGAAGAACGAAAATGGAAGGATAAGTAGAAGAGAATAACGAAATTGAATGAGATAAGAGATAAGAGAGAGAGAGATATGAAGAAAAGAAGAGAAAGAAAGAAAGAAGAGAAACAAGCTAGGGTTTCAACTTTGTTAGCCCTCAAGAGAGATTTTGAGGTTGTTTAAGAAGAGAAAAAGGTATAGGGAGACAAGAGCTTTCTTTTGAGCTAAGGATCCCTTCATTTGGTGAAGAATAAAGGTAAGATCATTTTGAAACTTTTGGCTTTTTGAAAGGATTTTAATTCATGGAGTTTAGAAAATGTTTGGGTTTAAGTATTTTCAAACCAATTTTAGTGATTGTGCTTTGAGGGATTTTCAATTGAAAACCTTATTAAGTGGGATTTTGTTATTGTATAAAGGGATCAAGAGAGACAAGAGGAACAAGAGAAGAAGCATTTTGAGTAAGTCAAGTCTTTAAGCAAGGAAATCAAGGTGGGTACATGTTTATAATATAAATAAGCTACTACTGTTTTCTTTAAATCAAAGAAGTTTTTTTATTTCATTTGCATCATAAGTGCTGCATTATTGTTTATGAATGATTTGTGAAATCTGCAATATTTTTGTTACATGATTTGAGTGATGATTTTCAAAAAGAAAAGACCATGAAGGTGATATTTTTGAAAAAGATGCATGTTTATGAAATCATGTTTTTAAGAATGCTTTTCAAGATATACATATATCTCATGTTTATGAAAAATCAAGTTTCAAAAAAGTGCCATTTTGGGCAACAAGTTGACAAGTTAAGAAACATGTGTTATGTGGGTTTGTGGTAGTCCCTTAAGAATCGTCACGTGCACGTTGACCCAAGTATAGGCTTCTCCCGCCTGCCCGCTAATGACACGGAGCTAATTCAAGGACTCCCTCAAGTTTACGACTACACAGGACCATTATATAGAAATGTGTAGTGCGTCATGTTTTGGACTTACCCAAACCATTCTGATGTGCTAATGTTCTCATGATATGTTTGATCAAGTTTGTTGCATTCATGTTTTGTGACTTGTGGATTTGGGCTGAAAGCCTAAGAAACATGTATTTTAAAAACTCAATGAAAGTTTTCTATGACAAGTAAAAATGGTTTCAAAAGTTTTCTTATCTTTTAATTATAAAATATTACCCACAAGCTTTCAAGCTCACCCCCTTTTATCCCATCTTCAGGTGATAGCTAAGAGATCAAGTGATCAAGAGCCTAAGGGAATTGCTTCATTTGCCATTTTGTATTTTTGCAATAAGACAATGGTGTGGCTTTTGATATGTAAATAAAGTTTTTCAAACTCTGTTGCTTGAGTAATGGAATGATAACTTGAATTAATTTCAATTATGTATGTTCTTTTGACTTCCTATTAAAATGGTTAAGGAGATTTCATAGTATGACTTCCTTGTTAAAAGGGTTAAGTTAGAGGAATAAATTTGTTTTGATGTTTGACTGTTGTGGGCACACCACCCTTGTGAGATGATGCCTAATAAGGGTTCATAGAAATAACCCTGTAAGGTAATATACACGCTCAAGTTAAGTATGATGATATTGTTAAGAGTTGGGTTCCGGATTCAAGCGGTGCCCAACACGAGTGGTATCAAGCCCAGTATTAAGATCTTACATGGGCAACTTTAGGAATATGTGTCAATCGCAAGAGCGATTGTTAAGAGTTCAGGCTAATAGAATCAGCACAAAGCCCAGTATTAGGATCTTACATGGGCAACTTTCAAAATATGTGTCAATCCCAAGAGCAATTGTTAAGAGTTCAGGCTAATAGAATTAGCACAAAGCCCAGTATTAGGATCTTACATGGGCAACTTTCGGAATATGTGTCAATTGCAAGAGCAATTGTTAAGAGTTCAGGCTAATAGAATTAGCACAAAGCCTAGTAGTAGGATCTTACATGGGCAACTTTCAGAATATGTGTTAATCACAGGAGCAATTGTTAAGAGTTCGGGCTAATTGAATTAGTGAGAAAATAGTGTCTTGATAAAGTGTATGGTAAGGAAAGTTTGTTGATATTTCGTAATGAGAAATATGGCGTAGTCCCATATGTTAGACATAGATTTTGTTATGTTAGCGAATAAGGTGACATAATCCCGTTGTGAATATATCTTTGAATTGGTATGGATGTAAAAAGGTTTTCTAAATTGACTGAGAAAGAAATAGAGACATCAGTGAAATGGGCAAGGTTTTAGGAGTACAAGTAAAGAGGAATTGAAAGGTTGAACTAAGAATTGAACATGATAGTTTAATTGAGGTGATAAGAGTTATGATTTAGCATAAGAATATGTCTGTGATATTAAATCAGAATGTCATGATGATTAGGGATCAATGATTTGGAATTGATTGAGGATATGCATATGAAAGATCATAAAGATGACAATAGGAAAATGAGATTAAGGAAAGATGAAGAATCAAATGAGAAGAGTAAATGCAAATATTGTAAAAGACCAATTGAGATCAAAGCATCATTTGCATAGATATAAATTGTTGATTGTAGGAAAAAAAATCTCTGGATAGAATGGGATGAATTTGATGATACACACATATAATGCAAAGATGATAATAGTTGATTGATAAAGATTGTATGAACAGTATAGATGATTGTAGCAAGAAGTCTTTTTTTTTAAGAAGAATTTCACTGAATTAGGTTGAGCAAATTAGATAGTTTATATTAAGATTGATCAAGGAAGGAACGAATCAGAAATGATTATGAAATGATTCTAAAGTGAGTATTGGAGTCTTATTCTTGATGGAAACTCAAGCATGAAATGTAGAATATGCTACTGAGAGTGTGTGCAAGCTCTTAAGGAATTGATCAGGAAAAGATTCAAAAGCGACGACTTTAAATTCAAGATTGTTTGATGTTATCATAAGACTCGATCTTTTGAAAATTGAAATTGTGATAATTTGATCAATGCTAAAACTATAGTTTTTGATACATGTAAGACACTCACTTGGCAGAAGTTTCTTGACCTATGGTTCTTATACCTAGACATCACCCAAGCTTCTAATAGTCCTAAGCCTTCACAAACTGAGAAGCCTGGCGAGCTTTGTTATATAGAGGATGGTTTTGACGTCACTATGCCTCCTAGCAATACCTTTGCTAGTCATGCCTAGTTTACTTTAATGTTCTTGCAAAGCGTAGCTGTATAAATGCTCACGCTTTTCCTATATTTTTAGATTTATAATACAAATACTTTTGATAATCATATCTGTCATATTTGATTCCTACCTTACATTTTTTTATTTTTCTTTTTTATTCTTGGTTCTTCTATTATTAAATATGTTACAATATTCCATATGCTTTTATAAAAGTTTTCCTTATATGCTTGTTTACACAATTATTATGCTTGATACTTTATACGTCATAAATTTTTGAAATGAGGAATCCTTTGATTTGAGGTTTATTTTTTTATGCCCATACTTCTAACTTATATATACACTTGTTCCTTTACATTTTTCTCTTGTTTGCTAAGCTTCAATATTCTCTTAATTAATTGTCAAGTTAATCCCTTATAAACTTAAGACCTATTTTCCCAAGGGGTAATTGAGGAGTTCTTTCCTCACTAAGACTTAAGCCTATTGACTTATGAAATTTTTAGAAGTTAATTAAAGAGTTTTTTCCTCGCAAATCTGAGAACTGTTGGGTTTTAGGATTTGTAAATAGTTAATCTAGGGATTTCCTTGGTCACCTACAACTAAGCTCTGTAGGCTCTATGGTTTCTAAAATGTTAACTAAGGAGTTTTTTCTTGACCCAAACTTAAGGCTTGCGGGTCTATAGGGTTTTAGGAAAGTTAGCTAGGAGTCCTTTCCTTATTTGAACTTGAGGCCTATAGATTATGGAACTATCGTATATACACCAAATTAATACCTAAATTCTTGCAAACAATAATGTAATACAAGAGAGTAAGGGTCGATCCTACAAAAAATTTCAACTTGCTAATTATTACAAAAGAAAATAATTAGTGAAGGGGTTGCAAAATTTTATACTAAGGAAAATAAGGGAAATAATAAAATGAAAGTATTTAATAAAACGAACCTTAGTTTAGGGTTGCTTCCACCCTTGAAACTAGTGACAGAGCCAGAAATTTATGATAGGAGGGCCCACATAAAATATAGATTTTAAAAAAAATTCACATCAAAATTAAATAAAAAATAAAGTTTTATTAGGAATTTAAAATAGTGAAAATTACAATGATCACCTACTTTTCATAGATTGAAATCTATTCATAACAAGATCATTGTCAATATTTGCAAATACATCTCTTTCAATGTAACACACTAAACAATCATTTAATAGGTCATCTCCCATTTTATTACGAAGAGAACTCTTGATAATTTTCATTGCGGAGAAAGAGCTTTCCACTGTGGCTGTAGCAACTAGTAAAAGTAATGACAATTTTACTAACAAATAAACCAAAGGGAATAAATGATGCTTTCTTGTAGCCACCATTCTCTTAGCAATGTCTCCAATTCCACTCAATTCAAAGAAATTCTTATCCATACGTACATCAATGATAAAATTCCCAAGTTGATATTCAAGTTCAATTAAAGCAATAGGAGGAAACTCTGATGGATAGAATTTTGCAAGTTCAATCAATTTGTCCAT
>JANZLC010000008.1:31423649-31444539 GCA_026413385.1 Erythroxylum gracilipes | reverse complement strand
AGGCACCTTTTTAATGTAGAGCCCGGCCTCTACGACCGTCACTCCAGGTATTGTCCTCTTTGGTCATGGGTGGAATCCACGATTCGAACCCAAGACCTCAAGGTTTTGTTCCACTTTAAGTGGACGCCTCTTACCATTGAGCCAAACAAAACATGTAGCCCGAGTTTGATAAAGCTTCAAAGCAAAGGCCCAAGCCCCACCCTATTCAAAGTAAGTCTTTTTTAATTTTACATTATTTTATTTTATTTTATATAAAAATTAAATATTTTAATAAAAGATTTCATCTAAAATTTAAATAATTGAAATTATGGATAAAATATATCACAAATATTACATATTTTTAAATAACTTATAAATAATATGAACATTATCAGTCTATCACTAATTATTTTAATATTAATGAACCTCTCTATGTAAAATTAAAATATACAATAAAAATGCATTGTATCAATTAATAATTAATTAAATAAAGAAAAAAGATTGTTCAAAAATTTTACAAGATACTTTGTTATCTTAAGACTCATTTACATTAAAAAATTAATATGTATCATTTTATATAAAAAGTTTTTTTAACTTATTCATTTTTCTACAAAGAACCTAATATTGTAGATCTTACCTTATATTATAGGCCTTAATTTCAATTTTAAAATATAGTCTCGAATCTTTTAAATTTCCCTTTTTTTCAAATTATCTTAACCTCAATAAGGAATAGTATTCATTTCATTTCTTTATTAAATTAATATTGTTAAGTCAAATGTCTTGCTTCTAACAAAAATAATAATCTATTTTGATTAGTTTTTTTAAATTAATGTTTCTTTAAAATATTATATTTTTAATCAATTTTTGGTTATCTAAGTTTAATAATAAAATAGTTATTAGTCCATTCAAAACATAAAAGAATAATATAAATTTATGAGTCTACCTATGTAACGAGTATTATAGTACTACTACCAAAATCATGTTATTTTCAAAACAAAATGGTGCCATAATACTATTATTATCCAAATAAAAAAGATACAAAAAACATCAATTATAGTTGGAGACTAAAGTTCAACCAAGGGATAAAGATAACAACATGGAATTTCTGTGTTAACATACCTAATGATATAACTAAAGATTTATATCTTTAATTATAAAAATCCAAAGCAATCAATGGAAAAAATAGTTAATTGAGAAGTAAAAAAATAAAGAAAACAAAACCATGGTATAGAAAAGTGTCTAGCTAATCATTAAAATCAAGATCGTCAATAGTTTACACCGTTTCAACTACATATCAGAACATTATTATGTAAATTATACCAAATTATAAAATAATTATATTAAATGAATACTCAAAACATGATAATTAATAACTAAATATACCTTCATTATCGAATATTTGTTCAAAAAAAATTTTAGTTAGAAGATCGATATCTATACTCGTATCTATACAAAAAAAGACAATATAATATAATATATAATTGTTAAAATTATTAAGGTAAATAAAACTAATATATCATCAAGAATAGAGTTAACCCTGAACATCTTCATCATCTAACTAACTTTGGGCATATATAAAGGCTTCTATAATATTAGGATGAAGCTGAGCATAATCGAGTCTAACTATCTCACCATTAGTACTAAAAGCATATCTTGAAGCAATAATAGATGCTGGAATTGCTAAGAGGCCTTGTGCAATTGTTTGCATGATCAAAAAAGTACTTCCTTTTGTCTTCTATCATATCAATATAGAAAATTACACATTTTAACTTCAATCACAGCATCTATCTTAAAATTATTGTCCAACTCTTACATCCTAGCCTTTTTTTTCTTTGATGAATCGTGGGAATTCAAGATTCACACTAGGTTTATGAATAACAGATGATGATGAAGCTAAAGCTAATATTGAACTACTATAATCCTAATCTTTGTACAATCTTAGTTGATAATCATTAAACAAATTATTATATCATAATTGTTTAATGATATCAACATGTTCTTAAGCCTGATCACCATACAACTTTTGATAACAAAAATATAGCCCCCTCCATCTTATATCGTTGGTCCAACATAGAAATGGCCGTTACAATTTATCCTATCATGTACCAATAAAAATTGAGTTTCTCCATCATCTAAATCACCTTATTATAATAAAATATCCAACCAAATAAAGCTTGCTTGATCTTACATATATAACTAAAGTAAATATACAAAATTGGATATTTTGTTCCTAGAAACAACTCAATAATATTATAAAATATCTCCTACTTTGTATCAGCGCAATGAGAGTTGACTAAAGTACTTTGTACTTGTTCCTAGAAACAACTCAATAATATTATAAAATATCTCCCACTTTGTGTGACTAAAGCACTTGTTCTTGTTCCTAGAAACAATTTACTAATATTATAAAATATCTCCCACTTTTGAGTTGTTTCTAGGCATAAATACAAAGTGCTTTAGTCAACTCTCATTGCTCTTCTATCAGCAGGCAAGTATATTAAGAATCTTTGTCTCACCCTTCTAAAGACCTTAACATACTTGGTTACTATCTCTAACATCTTGAATGAATTCCATCTAGTCAGATAATCTAAAGCTAACTACTTTGTGCATATAATATGTAGTTGTTGTGTATTTTTTTTTTATTTTCCACTATTTTGAATGTTGCACTCTAATACACCATACTACTTTGGATTAACTATATTGCTTCCTTTATTACCTCTAATCCATCCTTCAAAATCAGATTCATAATATGCACAAAATAACAGATATAAAAGAACCTTCCTCAATTAATAAACTTCCAACCTGCAACTTGTTCTTCAATTTCTCTATAATCACGTCATTTGTTCTACAGTTATCTAAAGGATTAGAACTTAGTTTTTATATTCCAATCCATTTAGTAATCCATAGTCATGGTAAATGTTTGTGACACAGACGTATATGAGCAAATA
This sequence comes from Erythroxylum gracilipes, assembly GCA_026413385.1. Taxonomy (NCBI): domain Eukaryota; kingdom Viridiplantae; phylum Streptophyta; class Magnoliopsida; order Malpighiales; family Erythroxylaceae; genus Erythroxylum; species Erythroxylum gracilipes. Next base: position 31,441,612 of record JANZLC010000008.1, on the reverse strand, counting down.
TCAGTTATAAAATAATTAATAAATAAATAGTAACATTACTAATGAGTATAAATATATAATTTACCTTAGTAGTCAACTGCATAAAGTCTAGCTATTGTTAATATTGTATGCCATCACCACTATGTAATCTTTTTTTGGTTATTAACCATCCATATATCTGATGTGATGGCTACCCATCCTTGAATACTCGATAATGTCTTTCATATTTCTTTCTTTTAATTGTTGTAAATCTTGAAAATGTCATTCTTTATAATATTTTGAGTTGGGAACTTAAAGGTTAGCTAAATAGAGGTGAGCAACATCTTGTAGAGAGGTAAAACAATGTCTTAGAAATCCAATGCTTTAAGAATTAAGTCATTTGATTCAATCAATCTTTTTGAGATTAATTCAGAATGCTAAAAAATTTTGTAGAGAGGTAAAACAATGTCTTAGAAATCCAATGCTTTAAGAATTAAGTCATTTAGAGGTCTATAGAAGAAGTTATAGGCAAAAAACTATCGGATGTTCATCAACCTCTCGAAACTTCAAAGTCGCCATGGTGCAATTGCACCGTAGCGACTTTTGCTATCAAAACTCCAATGTCACCGTAGTGCTCTACGGTGCTTTTTTTCCTACCCCTCAAAGTTGCCATAGTGCTTTTGCACTATGGTGCTTTTTGGCCTAAAATCTTAAAAAAGCACTACGACGCTTTTCTACTTCTTCTTCTTCACCGATATCTCAACTTCCACAATCCATATCTTTTGACTCAGAATTCTGAGTTTTACAAACTTGGTATCAATGGAAAGATAAAAGGAATCTATACAACTTCCATGAAGGATTTAAAAACCAATTCAGCCTCTAAAGGAGTCAAAATCTACCCTAAAGTGGTTGTCTAATCAATGTAACCCTAAACAGCAACAGAACTTCCAACCATCATAACTTTCCACTCCATTCTCCAAAAATGTCATACTTTTTATTTTGATTACAAGGGAATAAAGAAAACAAGCTAACTAGAAGAAGGCATAGAGCGGCGGTAAAACACGTCGTGCGCTTCTCGGAGGAGACAGTCTAAAATAGGCAGCGGGGGCTTGTGGAGGATGCGTAGGCCGGGGTCGGAGTGGACAGTGATGTCAGCAAGGAGGTCCACACATTGATTCTCTTCCCAAGGAATATGATGGCATTGAATCTCCCAGTCGCGGTCAAGAAGACGGTGAATACCTGTCACCAAAACGGAGTCATTAGACAAAACAGGGGCAGAAGAGGAAAGTAAATTGATAACTTCAAGAGAGTCCACTTCAACAATGACTCGTCGGTAGCCCAAAGTCCAGGCGAGGTTAAGCCCCGATTGGACTCCCCAAAGTTCCGAAGAGAGAGGGGACCCCCTGGGCAGACGCTGGGTAAAGCCACCACACCACCGGCCATGGCTATCGCGGAGAAGCCCGCCAGCAGTACTGAGTCGACCACCCTGTTTCACTGCCCCATCAGAATTCAATTTAACCTAGCCCATAGGAGGCTTGCTCCACCCAACTAGGCTTCCCAAAGGTATGCCCGGAGTCAGAAATATAAGGCTTTCCGCTACTCTGGCCCTAGCCATCCATCCAAGAGAAAATTCCACCTCTATGAGGGTCAAAATTCCAATCAAAGTTTATGTCCAAAAATTTTCTATTTTGACAGCACCTGCACTCAACTTCAACAACTCACATCTTCCAACTACCACATCCAAAAATAGCACATTATACATCATTGGAAAGCTATGAAACTCTTATATAACTCTCAAGAAGGCTAATTGATCCCATTTAATCCACATCAGTCTAGAATTTGCCTCAAAGCACAACATACATAAAACCTACCCTATGAACACATCAGTTCAAAATTTGACAACACTTGCACTCAACTTCAACAACTTACATCTTCCAACTACCACATCCAAAAATAGCACATTATACATTATTGGAAAGCTATGAAACTCCTATATAACTCTCAAGAAGGCTACTTGATCCTATTCAACCACATCAGTCCAGAATTTGCCTTAAAACACAGCACACACAAACTTACCTTTATGGACATTTACCAAACAATGCAAAGTCATATTTGAAACAAGCATTGACAAAACACAATAAAACCTAAATGTCTTTCATTAATATCATAATATGAGTTCTTACAAAGCTTTAGTGGGTATTTTTAGCCCCAATACATCAAAGCCTCAAAAATTCAAAATACAAAGAAGCTACATAAACAATGATTTTTGCTCCAAAAAAGCAACGAAAGCCTTGTTTACAAAAGATAGCTTCAAATTCAAAAACAAACGGGAGTGATGCCTCGACCTCGGTTCGGTTACTCATTTTCTTGCTCGTCACCTGTGGATGGGGAGGAAAGAGGGGGGTGTGAGCTCGACGGCTCGTGAGTAACACATTTATAATTAAGAACACAAGTAAAATCCTTGAATCATTTATTTCCAAAGCAAACTTTATATTGACAAAATCATGCCACAATATGTTTTCCAAAATTTACAATTGATCAAGCAATTCACAAAGCCAACATAACGAATACATCAAAATCAATTGATTACAAATCATCATCACATAACACATCGGAAATGATTTGGGTAGATCCAAACAAAACGTACTACATATTCCCACGTAGCGGTTCATGTGTAGCCGTGAATTTATGGAAGTCCGTGAGGAGCTCCATGCCATAAGCGGGCAGGCGGGAAAAGCCTAAAACAATTGCACTTGACTCACTTAAGGGACCACCACAAACCCATATAAGCATGTATTTCACATTTTTCATACATATTGGCCAAAATGGCACTTTTCTTAAAAGCAAAGAAATAATATTGTATTATTTCTAAAATCACATTCCTATACAATCATCACATCAATCTAAAAACATTCTCACAATTTATTTACAAGGAAAAGACACATGGAATATTCTTAAATTATCCAAAAGAGTAATAAATACACATTTTTAAAGTTGTTGGAAAGCATTAAAAACCATTTATTACAAGTAACTATACTAGCTCATTTTCTCAACTATAAATATGTTACCCACCTTAAAATCCTTTGCTTTAAGCTTACTCCAAATGCCTTTCCTCAAGCTCCTATTTCCTCCTTTGAATTTCTTCACAATCACAAAAACCCTAATCAATAGAAATCTTATAAATTGGAAAACCTAAAGAAACAAAGCATGAAATTCATCCTATAACCATCTTTCTCATACTTTTCCTAAGCCATAAGAACCAAAAACTCTTCAAAAATACCAAAGAATTTGAAACAACTTACCTTAAAACTTTACCCACATTTTTGTTCTCTGGCTCTAATGGAAGATTAAAATTTCCCCTTTCCTTTTCCTTCTTGAAAAACTCTTAAAATCCAACTTGAAAATCAAGAAAAGATGAAACCTAGTTTTGTTCTTCTTCTTCTCACTCAACCGAACACTCACCTTTCCTTCTCTTTGAAATTTTCGTTCCTCTCTTCTAACCTAAGCCAAAAATGCTTTCTTTCTTTTAATGAAGCTAAAAAGACCAAAATATCCCTCCTTATAAGCCTTATAGCATTAAACCTTAAATGATCTTCCCACTTTGCCCTTGTTCATTCTTATTCCTTCAATTAACTAACACCATACAATTCTGTGACTTAATATCAATTTCTCCATTTAATAACTTCTAATTCCATTAATCTAAACAATAAAATCCTCGACATTCTAATTAAACTCTAACCAAAGACAATCTATCAAACAAAACCTCAAAATAAAAATTGAAATCATGCTTATTCAATAAGAAAAGAATTTGGGGCCAACACGATTAACATCTTGTAATAATACTTACATTCGACCTTTTCAACTCCATCCCTTTGAAATAGTCTTATTGAAGTGATTCCAAACATCACTACTTAATAAAACTATTCCTTTAACTTAAACCATTTCTTCATTTGGGACTAGATTAAAACCCTCTATTGGTATACTATCTAATACTGGTTAGAACTCTCTAATGACAGAATATGTTCATCCATTTGAAACAATCAACATAATAAGTTATTCATGAACATTTACATATATACATACACTTTAATGAACATTTAACATAAAGAAAGATGATAAAATCTAAAAGGTTGTTAACATGATTAACATATAAAACATAATAAAGCATAAATTATATTTCGTACCTTTTCAAAACTTGATCATTTTTTTGTTGTTTTCCTTAAATTATTTATGAAATTGACTTATCTCAACTATTGTAGTCACACAAGTGCCTGAACAAATATTTCCAAATTTAGAACCAACAAAACCACTGGATCTTGCACACTCTCTAATGAAGTTATGTATCTCTCTATTGAATACACACTGCTGGAAAAGAAATCTAGGAAAATCAATATTTTTTTTCTGTAAATGAGCAAGTCACAATCTTTCCATCAACCCATAAACAAAAAAAGTGAATGAAGTTATTTGAAATTGAAAACAACCTGAAAAGAAAAAGGACTGATCAATGAGGACGGGCTTCTTATCGACTCTTAGTAAAGATGACAAGAGTAAAAAGCCACAGACGGACGACAACAATTTTGAAGACAATTACAATAACAAAGATGGCATAAATTCTTGACTTATGGTGGCTGAAAAACAAAGGAGGACTAAGGGATGGGGGAAAAAAAGCCGAAGTTCATACATTCAATTAAATGTATGCTCTGAGACAACACACCCTCAATCAACAACTCCTCTAGCACCCTAAAAGTTGTCTACTTTTCTGAATAGTTCAAATGTAGAAAGTTTTACTTTTTAATAAGGTCTTTGAGATCTTTCACGATAACTAAATGAGTGTTTGCCTCAAATTCTTTGATTGGCCACCAAAATATCACTTTCGCCACACTTAAACTAACTTTCATTCCATCTTTACTATTCTTTCCAAGGCCAAGCTCATGATCTTATGCTTTAAGTTTCAGAATAATGAACTGCAATTCAAGTTTTTTGAGTTACAAGTTCAATTTTTACTCCATTCTTATGACCGATGATGTTTTTCGCTAGGAAGATTATGTTTGCTGGGATAGAGCCAATTTTTACTTTATTGCATTATGAAGAGAGAGAAATGTATGGATAAGATAAAATGAAACAAAGTAGGAATTGGTTAAAGGAAGAAAGCTAGGATCTTATCCCATATTTGCTTTCCAATTGCTTAAATGCGATTTGTTCGTAAATTATTCATCACCAAATTATTTGAGTTTCTAGAATGTTGAATTTTATGAAAATAACAAGAGAATTTTTTTTTTCATATTTTAAGTCTGGCCTACCCAATCAAATTTTGAGTCTAGTCTGACTCAATCAAAATTTGAGCTGCCAAACCATCCTTATCAAGTAGCAGGACTCATCAGTAGGGTTGAATGAAATTTGGCCCATTGGGTTGGACTTTGACTGTATTAAATTGGGTATCTTGAATGAAGATTGACCTAACCTCAAGCCTTTTCTGGTCAAAAAGCTACAACAATCATACCTATACCTGGCATTAATTTTAAGTCACGCATATCATATCCCTTATTTTTACATTCGTTGCCTCCATTATAGAAAGAAAGGTTTACATTTGAAAAGCCAAGTAGTCATCATAATATTGTATCTATTTGAAATTAAATTAAGCATCAGAGTTTTCACCCTTAGGTAGCTAATCACATTATTCTCATTCAGGATGCAACCATAAGCGGATTCCTAACTGGAAAACAGAGTGAAACTTGAAATAGCAAGTGGAGAGATAGCACTTTTGGTGATGATATGTTATGTACTTTTGCCACTTCTTGGCATTTGGAGTGGCGTTAGTTTTAGATGCAAAATGGCAATCTTGTTCATTAATTTTACCTTAAAAACATGTAAAAATGGCATTCAAGTAGATAATAAGCACAGCACGAAACACAGAGCTGTGCTTATTATCTACTTTAGGACAGCTTAACGAAGTATAGGAAAATCTATCCTAAGCACATACAATCTCATCTATAATTTGGTCGAAAATCATTTCTTCCAGGTCAAGGGCTACATCTTCACCATCTAGTAGAAGGTTCATCCAACCATCACTGCTATCCATGTCTGTGGCCACAATATCATCCAGCGATTTGTCCACGAGGGACTGTAATCTTCGGTACAAGCTAACCCCTTTCCAAACTTCCTCAAGAGCTTGGTCACCCCTCGGTAATGGACGAACTCGCCGGGGAGTGAAAGGTAAGGGCTCTGGAAAGTAGGCTAATGAGCTACTGTATATCTCCAGCAGCAGTTCATTCATCAAGTCAAACAGGAGCTGGTGATCACAGTTGCAGGGATAGTCATCTGATGAATTGAGTTCAGGGTGCAACTGATTTTCCAGTTCCTTGAACACTATAGGATTTAGCGGCTGGTCTAGCGAGTGCCAAATTCCCAAGTGCTCTTTCTCAATGAAGCCAGCAACCTCTAGAACATCTCTCACATAATTGAAATCGTTAATGTCCTGCCAGTTCCATTTCAAGAGCAGAAAGTGGTTGTCCGTCATTGTGTTTGTATTTTCAATGTTACTGCAGCTTGCACTGCTGCAAACTAAAGTCAAAGGATGTCTGGCGGACTTCTCCTGCAAATTAACAGAAGAATCTTGTCCGTGGATGGAACAGTTTTTGGAGATCGTTTCATCATCTGGCAGATATGTACGAACGATTAACACAATCATACATGAAGGTAGGAACAAATAAGTGGGGTCCTTGAGAGAAAAAAAACATAATAGTTGCTTAAATCACCAAGTAATCTCTTTATGTGCATGTCTCATGGTCATCATGTTGACACAAGTTGTAAGAGTCAGAGTAGAAGTACCTTGTGAGATTGGGAGCTCTGTTTGATCTTGGTGAGGAATAGAGATATTTGTAGAACCAATATGCTGATCTTGGTGAGAAATGCAATCCCGCTTCGTGGACTCGAATAAGTCCCAACCTTGTTCGCCTTTTGTATTGATATCTTCATCCATATTTTCTATGGAACAGCTTGGTGAATCAGTATTCTCAATACTGATACCGGTTTCTACCATGTTATCCTGATGACAAAAGTCTTCAAGAGTCTCTTGTGCTTCAAAATTTTTCCTATCTGCAGCAATGCCAAGAGACTTCAAGTCTCCTTTGCCCTCATTGTCAGAATTTGTGTTGCCATAGTCCATGACAGGCCTAATACCTATCCCTTCTTTTGGTACATTGCACGAGATTTCATTTGGAAATGGACAAGACTCAAGATCAGATAAAGAGAGTCTCCTTCTGAATGATTTCAGACCATTTTCATCAGATGGAAACTTAACCTCACTTATTGAACGCCTTGATTTATACTGATGCCATGTGGCCTTTCTGCTGAAACTGTTCTCATATAGGAGAGCATATATGTGCACAGACTCATTCAGGGAAGTAGCTCTTCTCATCTGAGGTAATCCATCTGCGTGGAGATAATTTTCAGAACCATTCACCTCATGACAACTTGTCGAGTTTTCCTCACCTTCTTGACGAACTGCGGTCTCCCCCAAACTTTCAGGGGTCTTTTCCTTATTGGCCGGTAAATTACTCTCATGCCAAACTCTTTTGAGTAGTGCATCACTGGAAAAGCGAATTTTATACTTCTTACCCTCTTTAAATGCAAGTTTAACTTTCTTCTTGATCTCTCTGAGTTGTTTTGTGAATGATTGACGCCACCTATGTTTTTCTAAATGCTGGGAGGATACGGGAATAGAAATGCTTTTATCTTGGCTAATGGCAGAGCCTTCACTAGCATCAGCTTTAAAAGCTATTGATTTCTCATGAGAATCATCCAAACATATGGAAGAAACAAATTTTGGTGCTTCAGTAACAACAGGAGATCTTTGTACCTTTGGAAATGACCTTACCTCCATCTGCTTGTGCTTAAGTCCAACAGGCCTCATAAATTGGATATGTTTGGAGGCAGCTGCAGGAAATGACCCTGATTTCTTCAATCTCGCTTTCATGCTGGAATGCTCGACATGAGTGCTCTTTGTGGCTTGAGCACATGCATCCTGTAGGATTTCCAGGAATAGCTTCTGGTTTACTTGGAATAATTCCATAACATCTGCACATTCGATAAATTGCACACGGGAAGCTTCTCTATTATCTGACAGACTCCTGTGTATTGAGAGGTTCTCACACTTAACCGTCGCAGAATTTTGGCTTAGCTTTGAATACTCCTCGGTACTAACAAAGTTCATAGTATCGGCATTTTTGTAAAGCGTTATGGTTGAATTTGTACAATCAGTACTTATTTTACCGAAGATATGGTCTGGAGGTTCCAAGTGGTGGATGGAACCACTTTGCTGCATCTCAGATGTTGCGGACCTCTCCTTAGCAAGTACAGTTTTGATGCGGTCTTTGTCAGAAAGTTTGATTGGAACGGCATTTTTAATTTGCTCATCATCCTGAGAATTGGAACAGAAAGAAAGTTATTACAATCTTATTTTGTGCAGAAACTTTATGGTGCTTTGTCCAGCAATGACAAGAAGCATGGAAATGGAAACTGGGTACTCCATTTCATGAACTCTAAGTGACTAATTGAATTGAATGTACTTACCAGTAACGGCACTGCTTCAGCATCCAAATATTCTTGAACGTCATCACAGTGTTGGCTCAATGAGAGTGTTTTTGGTGTTCCGTAACCTGAATAAAAGGTAATGAGAATGATCAGGGATTAGAGGCTGGTGGCGTCATACATCTTAAAAAGGAGAAATGTATGTAACATGGAAGATGAAGGAGCAAATGTTCACATGCATGATCATTTCTGTTCACAAAAAATAAATAAATAACTTGAATCAGATAAAACGTTTCTGCTCTCTGATGGCTTACCAACTCACTGGAATCAGTTTAGTTCCAGTTCACGCGTTACAGCATAAAACACGTAGAAAGAGGCTAAAATGTGGTCATATCTGGTAGCTGATGCTTATGTCATCAATTTGACAAGTTTTTAAAACGAAATTCTCTCCTGAAATAAAATCCAGATTTCTCCTTCTACCTTGATGTGCACATGGCTTATCTTAGTTTACCTACATGGCATTTGATTTGCAATGATCCTAATTCCTCAGATCCTTGGAGAAACTAGAGATGTAAGCATGAATTACGGTGAAGATATCAAAGCTGGGAGCAAGATGAAACAAAGAAAAAGATCAGTTTGCTTACATATGGAATATTTTCCTCTCCGGTGTTTTCTGCGTAGAGTAAAGTTTTTGGAGCTGTGCCAGGGAAGGTGGTCGAGAAGATGAAGTATGTTCCACATGCAGACTGAATGTTTGTCCTGAAATCTAATACTAGTTTAAGTGCCCTCCAAGTGCTTTCCTTTGTCAAACAAGGAACCGAAGATCCTATGTCATAATTCCCAATTAGTTTCAACTACCATGTATGAAGAGCTTATAAACTCGATTGCTTCTAACTTTTTCTTATTTCTTCCGTGAGCAATTCTTTACTTGCCGCGTCTTGTCTGCTAACAGGTGCAGAAGGTAAACATAAACATCTCTCATCAGAAAGAGTGAATTAAGACACCGATCAAAAAGGACAGCAGAAAAGAAAAGACTTGCACATACCGATTTAAGGCACTGTATAGATATATGATAATTTGCTAATGATCAGAAAGCTAATGTGCAAGTCCAAAATTGAGAAATCAGAAGGAGAGAGGACGTAGACTATCCACAGCACCTTAGGATCATATAAAAACTGGACGGCTTATTTTATGGGCAAAAGAGAGTCTTGTATCTTTTAACGTACAACAAGAAGAACGGAAGAAGTAAAGGAAGAAAGCTGTTAAAGTCCAAGAGTCCAAGAGCCCAAGGGGAAGACGGAGCTTTTGCAGCTTTTAGACGGTGTTTACCGCCGATTAGTCAAAGTCAATCGTATGTGGTTCCAAGTTGTGGTAAGAGACAAAAGGAGAGTCTAAAGACATCTCGGGTTTTGGTTTAAATAAAATATCTAATCTAAAAAATATTAAATTATTTATTGACCCCTAAATTGAACATAAAACATACCAATTGGAGTTATGATCTCCTGTACAATATTACTCTGTCATAACCTGTCCATTAAATTTCAGTCATTCATTTATGTAGACCCCGTATCTATTTATATGTAACATACTAATATATAACATACTAATATCGAGATGTATGATAAACTAAGTTTCTAATTTTTCTTAATCCTGAGTCTTGACTCACAGTGACCGTAATATGTTTAAAGATGTGGTTGCAATAACTTGAGAGCTGATAAAAGCTGTCAAAATGGAATTTGGAAATTAACAGGAAGAAAATTCATAGGAGGAGATTACAACGAGCTGATGCAGAAGGATACAAAAATGGAGGGGCACAACAAGGAGAATTCTGTTGAGGAAACCACTAATGAATGAAACATAAACAAGGGATCTTCTCCCTCACTTTGCGAGGTAGCAAGTCCCAACATCCACGATAAGATCTTTACTAGTTTTAATAAGGTAAATCCTCTTATACCTAGTAGTTTCTCGATATACAATGGTCATGCGAAGACTCACGATGCATATAGGCAATATAAGATATCTCAGGACAAGGTTGCATTAGCTGGGGAATTCGTCCAGAGGATGACAATTCTCCTCGAGTCTTTAGATTTCAAGAGTGTTTATAGAAAAAAAAAAAAAATCTAATAGGAGGAGAAGATCTTATCATCTCCTTCCTAGTATCTCTCTTATCACAAAATGTTAGAAGGTCTAATAGCCTTACTAACCATAAATATACTAGATTATCTTAATATTGTCAAACCATGCTTAATTGTCATGATGGAAACTCGGTTGGTGAGAATAAATGCAAGAATATGATGTTTTCAAAAATAATAAGCATGTCATCACCAATGACCAACGTCACTTTTATAATAGATTATTAGTTGCTTATGGTCTACATAAAGTTGAAATTCTCCAAACCACCATATTTGATCATATAATACACCATTATGTGAAGATAAGGCAAGAAAAATATAGTTTCAAGGTCACTTTTATATATGCCTCTAACCATGCACTTTAGAGACTTATATTGTGGAACTAATTAAAGGACATTGTCTCTTCAATTAACTATCCATGGATCTGATCGAGAGATTGCAACATTGTTATACATCCATTAGAGGCAGAAGGAAATGTTAGCCTAAGGAGCTACAATGAGGATTTGAAGGATTGTGTAAGTCATTTATAGATGAAGACCTTAAAATGGTAGGAAAATTTTTCACCTGGATTAATTGGCAGAAAGGGAGATGGTTCCTGAGGAAAAGGTTAGATAAGGCACTTGTAATGCATAACTGATCTTAGATTTTCCTAAACGCAAAGCTTCATTTTAAAATCCTCTTTTCTCTGATCATTCCTTAATCTTGTTACAAAATATGATCTCATTATTAATTTAGATTAAAATAATTTTAGCAAATGGGGAGGGATTTAATAAAGTAATTCTTAAAGGTTTTAGTGTTGGAAGTCATAGTCACAAGAAGTTCATATGTATGAGGAAGCTCTAATAGGTGAAGTAAGAACTCCAGAAGGTTAATAATAAGAATTTAAGTAATATAAGAAAGGTTGTTTATGATATCAAAAAGGAACTCAACAGGATTCAATCACTATTTTACCTAAATCCATCTAATACCAACTTGCAAAATGAGGAAAAGGTTTCTTTGATAAATTACAACTAAGCGGTATAAGTAAACCTCTCTTTATTTAAATGAAGAAAAAAAAACTTCAATGGCTTAATAAGGGTGATAGGAACTCCAATTTTCTATAAGTCAATGATTGTTAGAGGAAATGTCAATATTTTAACCTCTCTAATGATGGACAATGGTTCTATAATAGAGTCCCAATCTGAACTAAAACATGAAGTCTTTTCCTGTTTCTCTACTGCCTATAGCTCTTCTACTTATTGCTTATCCTTAGTGTAGTTCTTCAAAATATTATTAGGAAACATATTACAACATAAGACAAGGACCTATTGATCTGACATTTTAATACAAATGATGTTGAAAGAGGGTTTTTTGCTCTTAAACTAATAAAGCCCTAGTTTTGAAGGCCTTAATGCATTTTCTTTTAGAAATTTTAGCCTTGAATCACAGACTTGGTAACAAATGTTGTACTAAAGTTCTTCAAGTATGAATTTTTTTTAAAGGAGCTCAATAAGACCTTTGTGTGTCTTATCATATAAGAGGATTTCCAAGTTAAGCTCAGATAGACTCAAAATGTTTTACCTCATTATATTGATAGACTCAAAATGTTTTAACTCATTATATTGATCCTTCTCAATGGAAATTAATCAAAGTGAGACAAAATAAGTATAATATTTCGTTATCTTAAAAGCTATTTAAGAACTATTATAGGAAGTATTCTAGTAAGGATTATGCTATTAAAATTGACTTCCATAAGGCATTTATATCCTTAAGTTGGATTTTCAACCTAAACTTTTTAAAAACATTTAGATTCCCCACTATCTTTATGAATTGGATTGATCAATGCATCTTAAATGTGTTATTTGTATCTTTGTTAATAGAGAACTTACCAATCTTTTCAAAAGTACAAAAGGGTTGAGGAAAAGAGATCTGCTTTCTCCGTACCTCTTCATTTTATACATCAAAGTCTTAACTAAACTCATTAAGCTTGTTATTCACTAAGAGAAAAACTTAAAATTTCACTCAAAATGCAAGAGATTGGAGATTTGTAGCCTCTTATTTGTAGATGATCTTATTCTCTCTAAAGCTGATGCTTGCACTATTAGTATTTTAATGGTAGCCTTGAACACTTTCAAAGAAAATTCATTTTTTTTCATTAATAAATATAGGAGTCAAATTCTCATTTTCACAAGTTCATTTAATATATCCAAGTGGCTCACCTCTTTAACTAGCTTGAAACTAATAAGCCACCTATTACTCACCTATCCCAGTCTTTTTAAAAAGATTGACTTATAACAAGTTTTAACCACTTGTAGAGAAAATACAAAGAAAAAAAATCAAGTTGGTGCCAAAAGAATTTATCTTTTTTTTCTAGAAGAATATAGTTGATTAACCCATTGGTATATAGCTTGCATGTGTATTGGTCCTTATGTAATATGCTTCTTATAAACATTTTCAAGGTAGTAGAAAAATTAATAAGGCAATTACTTTGGGCTAGAGACACTACAAGGCATGCATTATGTAAGGTGAAATGGAGTGAACTATGCCTTCAAAAGGAAGAGGTTGAACTTGGAATAATTTCAATTAGAAATACAATTAAAGTTCTTATACTTAAAAGGATTTAGAGGATCCTTAATGATAAGCAAGCTTTGTGGGCCAAATTGATTCACACATATCACTTGAGTAATGTAAGTTTATAGTGCATTCAACCTAACTATGACTTCTCTTAGACTATGGTGAATATCCTAAAGTTGAGAGAAAGAGTTAAATATAATTCATCACAAAGATATGCAATGGAAATTCAACAATCTTCTGGCATGATAACTGGATAGGATTGGGGCCATTATGGAAAATTGCTAAATTGATCCATATAAGGAATTTTATTCCTAATAATGCTTTAGTGAGTGAAGTCTTTAAAAATGCTCAAATGCATTTGGAGTAGGTGCCAAGAAATAGTTTTACTGACCATATTTTTAGTTTCTCAATCCAAACTAGGAGGATTCTTTGAGATGGAATAAAGATACATATAATGTATTTACAAAAACTTCATATATAGACCTTGAGGCTACAAGGATGAGTTGGAATAATATTTTATGGAAGAAGTATGCAAGTCGTTGAGCTTTCTTTATTGTATGGTTAACATTAATGAAAGATTAAGCATTATTGATAGATTGAGGAGCTTCCTAAATCTTCTTACAACCTGTGTACTTTACAATGAGGAACCTGAAAGTGTTGCTCCATCTTTTCTTTAAGTGTAGATTTTCATTCTTCATTTGGCATCATGTGAAAATTGGTTTATGGCATATTTGCCTCAAACATTAGTTTACAAAGAACAAACCAAATGATTTTCTCTAAAGCATAAGATGAAGAAGGAGGATTAAATGTTGCTTAAAATTGCTCTTGGTAATACAATATCTGTATTATGGAATGAAAGGAAATGAAGGATAATTTAAAAATTCACTAGTTAGGAGAATATTCTCTTATAGGAGTTGATAAATAATACAAAGATGTAAATAGTGATTACATAAAAAATGCATAAACTCTTTAGTAATTAACTGGTGCTTGCCTCTTTATTGTTAAGGACTAATTCTTGGAGCTTTATCTTTTTGAGAATGATAACTATAGGAGGAGGATAAAGTAGTTGTTCTCATTTTGTAGGAAATCTAGAGTACATACTAAGATTATATTAAAAAGATTGACTGACCATGTGGTTGATAGGAGATAATATTACTTGTATTTTTGTATTTCTAAAACTATCTAGTTCCTAGCAGCTATTGTACTTCTCCATCCTTTAAGGATTATTTAACGATATTCTTTAATTTCTTAAAAATGACACTACTTATAAATTAATTAGGAAAAGGTTGCAAAGTAGATATAGTTCTTTCTATTGGTCTTCTAATGTTGTGTATTACATTAACTTGTTGTTAGAAAATATATGCGATATTAAATACTTTCTTATTGTTGATGAAACTATGCAAAAAGTGCAAAAAGTGACTAAGTTCATTCATAATCATGCATGGGTTCTGAATTTAATGAGAAAATATTTCACTAATGCTTAGGAATTTGTGTCCTCCTACCATTGTAAGATTTACAGCTACTTTTTAATCACTTTAATGTTTTGTTCAAATGAAGACGGAGCTGAGACAAATGTTTATAAGTGATAAGTGAGTTACATAAATTTTAGCTTAAATACTAGAACAGAGGTTTCTAGGATTATAGTTAGAGATCATAAATTTTAGTCCTAATGTAAGTTTGTCTTCTAAGCTTGTGAGCCTTTAATGGGAGTACTTCATTTGGCTGAGAGTGGTGAGAAGGTAACAATGAGTTAATTTTATGATTCCATAAAGAGGGAAAAGGAAGTAATCAAGGTTAATATGAAAAATAAGCCTTATATATACACACCTTATCTTACAGTTACCAATGAAAGATGAGAAAGACAATTTCCTTTATGTTGTTTACTTTTATGACATTTATGAATTTGAGTGTTTATTTTAGACTAAGTTTTAAAAAGAGAGATAAAGATATGTGGATGAAGCATGCAAGTCCTCGAGCTTTTTTCAATTTATGGTTGACAATAATGAAAGATTAAGCATTGCTGATAGATTGAGGAGCTTCTTAAATCTCCTTACAAGCTGTGTACTTTGCAATGAAGAACCTGAAATTGTTGTTCATCTCTTCTTTAAGTGTAGATTCTCATTCTACGTTTGGAACCACATTACAACTACTTTGTAGCATATTTGCCTCAGGCATTAGTTTACAGGAATTGACTAGATAATTTCTCTAAAGCATAAGATAAAGAAGGAGGATTTAATGGTTCCTAAGATTGCTTTTGGTAACACAATATATGAATTCTAGAATGAAAGAAATAGAAGGATATTTTAAAGAATCACAAGTCAAGAGAATATTCTCTTATAGGAATTGATAAATAATATAAGGATGTAAAATAATGTCTCACTAATTACACAGAAAATTAAGCAACTCTCTAGTAATTCAGTGGTGCATGCCTTTTTATAGCTAAGGAACTAACTTCCAGTGCTTCATCTTTATCACAATGCTAACTCTAGGAGAAGGATAAACTAATTGTTTACATTTTGTAGGAAATCTATAGTACATATTAAGGTTACTTTAAACGTATTGACTTTGACCATATAGTTGACGGGTGATGATATTACTTTTGTTTTTGTATTTCTAAACTATTTAGTTACTAGCAGCTATAGTACTTCTCCATCCTTTAAGGATTATATAACAATATTCTTTAATTTCTTAAAAAAATGAATTTACTTATAAAGTAGTTAGGAAGAGGTCACAAAATAGGTATAGTTCTTTCTATTGGTCTTCTTATGTTGCGCATTAGATTAATCTAATGCTGGAAAATATATGAGATAATAAATACTTTCTTATCATTGACAAAACTATACATAAAGTGAGAAAAGTGATGAAGTTCATTTATAATCCATACGTTCTAAATTTAATGAGAAAATATTTCCTAAGTGATTAGGAATTTATGTCATCATACCATTATAAGATCTACAAATACTTCTTTTATCACTTTAATGTCTTGCTTAAATAAAGAAGGAACTAAAACAAATGGTTACAATAGATAAATGAGCTACATCTTAACATGTTAGCTTAAATATTGGAACAAAGGTTTCTAGTATTATACTTAGAGATCATGAATTTTAGTCCTAATATCAGTTTTTGTCACCTAACCTTTTGAGCCTTTAGCGGTTGTACTTCTTTTGGTTGAGAATGGTGTGAAGGTAACAATGAGATGTTTTTATGATGTCATAAAGAGGGCAAAGGACATAATCAACTTTAATCTTGGAAATAGGCTTTCTTTGTACACACCTTATCTTACATGTACCAATGAAAAATGAGAAAGAAAATTTGAGTGTCTATTTCAGAATAAGTTTCAAAAAGAAAGAGAAAGTTAATAGGGGAATTCTATTAACTATTACAAAAATTGTTTCATATAAGATGATGCAAAATCTTCTTAGCTAACAAATAAAGGCATACATAAATGTATGCAATGATTTGAGGATGCCTAATGCAATATGCCAAAGACACAAACTTAATTAAGTATATATTTCCTCACTTTTGTTGCGTGTATAAAATTAATCATCACTTGATTTTATTTATTATTTTTATTGTTCCAAAAGCAATCTTATATTGTCTTAAAAGCAGCTTTAGAAGCGGTTTTTTTGAAATTAGAAGTGTTGGACCCTGGAAATTTTTCTTGATGAGTTAAGCATGATTTAAATGAATTATGAGATTTGATGGATTAATTTTTGGAGCTAATTATTTATGTCCATATTGGTAAGATTTTATGACATAGGTTAATTTGATTAAAGGATTAAAGTAGTAAGAATGAATGAGGGGCATTTTGGGCAAGTCACTTAAGATTTATAAGGCATAAGGCTTTAATGAAGGGCAAAATGGACATTGCACACTTAGTAAGGGTATAAAAAGAAGAAGAAAGGGGTTGTTTAGTTGAAAATGAAGAAGAAATCATGGGAGAGAGGAGAAAAAGAGAAGAAGAAAAGAAGGAAGCTGGGGTTTTGAAGATCATGAAGAGATTTAAAGCTAAATCAAGTATAAGCATCGTTCTTCTTGATTAGATGAAAGAAACATGTTTTGATGTTAGTTAAGAGATGAATATGTGTGGGAAGTTTTGAGAATATGTAAATGTAAATGTTTGGTTTTTAGGGTTAATGATCAAAGATAGGTTTTGATGTCTTGTTTTGATTTTGGGTTGTAATGAGTTTAGAATGAAGTAAGAATGATGTTTTTAGGTTAAGATAGGTTATGATTTGAAAGATGAAAGTGTATAAATGAAGAAAGTTAGAAAATCATGTTCGGGAGGTTTCTGGTTGCGCGCACGTCGCGGCACGCTCGTGTGCACGTCGTGACGTGTTGCAGCTTTCAAGTTGCGACGTGCTCGTGCGTATGTCGCGACGTATTGCAGCTTTCACATCACGGCACGCTTGTACGTACGTCGCGACGTGCTCCAGAATCCTCGTCGCAGCGAGCTCCTATTTCCAGCACAGACACAGTTTTGTATTGTGGGCATAACTTTTGATGTAGATGTGAGGCTTTTTTGATTCGTTGTAAACTAGAGACATAGGGATACAAGTTTTATGAAGAAATAAAGTTCTGATTCAGTCTCTAAAGATATCAAAGTTTGGATGGAAGTTGAGTATAGATTATTGTGTCAGCCTAAGGATAGTTCCAACAAGTTTGGGGTATAACTTCCACATTTTTGAACCAAATTGAATGATTTTAGAGTCATTAGAAACTTAAGACAATGGGGAACATTTTTCTAGAAGAGGATATTATCAGATTTTGTCATTTACTTGATCATATATT
>JANZLC010000008.1:31412484-31423549 GCA_026413385.1 Erythroxylum gracilipes | reverse complement strand
GAAATGAATATGTGCTTTGTTTGGGCAAGAGAGGAACGTTTCGTTAGTCACGTGCACGTCGACGTATAGCCTTATCCTGACTGCCCGCTTGAGGCCACGAGATCCCGAGAAATCGAACTCGTTTTGTTCATGGTATAAATTTCGATTTATCCGTTTTATTCCACGGAACTCTCAAGCCATTTGTTTGTGCATTGCATATTTGCATAGTTATGAATGGTGCATAATTAATTGTTATGTGATCATATTTTTCACTATGAATTTTGAGTTCGAATTGCAAATTTGAATGAGAATTTGAGAACGAAGCGTTTTATGAATTCATTATGAGTTTTTATAACAAACGAACATTTCAACGGTTTTGCTTATACTTTGTTATAAATTTGTTACCCAGCTTTTAAGCTCACCCCCTTTCCATCCCCACCTTCAGGTATTTGAACAAGAGATGGAGTGAAAGAGAGTCAGGGCATCACTCCCAATTTGCTTATGTTGTATTTTGAGTTAGTTTTGGATTTATGATATTTCTGTAAATTACAAGGATTAGTCACTTTTCAAAGATTGTTAGTTCATGTAACTTTTGTCTTTTGAGATTTTGGATTATTGTTGTAATTATGGCGTGGAATGCCTTTAGAGCTTGTAAAATTCTATTCTTTTGATGTTAATGAATTATGAATTATGTACGGATGTTGATGAGCTGAATTATGAATTTGTATATGTTTGAGGTTGAGTTGAAATTAGGTAAAATATGAGTAAGTTATTGATTTGAGATGATGAATTGTTGTTATTTATACAAGTGAGATGTGTTATGGAAAAATAATGATAGCAAGAAAATGAAGCGATGTTAGTTAAGGTATGATTATTTTTGTCAAGAGTTAGGTTTCGGAAATAGGGTCCAACAAGAAGTTTGTAATTCAAAATCATGGTCAATATATTAGTTTAAAAGGGTGTGAAATAAATTAAAACACATTTTAATTAATTTATTCTAGAAAAAGAAAATGATTAAAATGCAAGAGATTAAATAACATGTTATTTATTTAATATCACTTGAAGTTTCGAGAAATGTGTGATTTTGTCATTATTAAGTTTCATATAATTTGTCATAATTTATCATTATTTTATTTTATTTATTTATTTAGACTCTTAATAAAACAAGTAGTTCTCTAAATCCAATTTTTCTTGATCATCTTGATCTTTTATGAGATTGAGTTTTTTTTAGGAATGTTTTATAGATAAAAGTGACTTGGAAGATAATCTTGGATGAGAAGGTATTAACATGTTGTCGTATATTGAGCTTGAATAATGGTGATGATAAGATCTTTACTACTTTTAATCAAGGCCGACTTATAAAGTAATTCTCAAAGGTTTTAGTGTTGGAACTCATAGTCACAAGAAGTTCATATGTATGAGGAAGCTCTAATAGGTGAAGTAAGAACTCAAGAAGGTTAATAATAAGAATTTTAGTAATATAAGAAAGGTTGTTTATGATATCAAAGAGGAACTCAACAGGATTCAACCACTATTTTACCTAAATCCATCTAATACCAACTTGTAAAATGAGGAAAAGGTTTCTTTGATCAATTACAACTAAGCAGTATAAGTAAACCTCTCTTTATCTAAATGAAGAAAAAAACTTCAATGGCTCAATAAGGGTGATAGGAACTCCAATTTTCTATAAGTCAATGATCTGTTGAAGAAATGCCAATACTTTAACCTCTCTAATGATGGATAATGGTTCTATAATAGAGTCCCAATCTGAACTAAAACATGAAGTCTTTTCCTATTTCTCTATTGCCTATAACTCTTCTACTTATTGCTCATCCTTAGTGTAGTTTCTTCAAATATCATTAAGGAACATATTACATCACAAGAGAAGGGCCTATTGATCAGACATTTTAATACAAATGATTTTAAAAGAGTTTTTTTTGCTCTTAACCCTGTAAAGCTCTAGCTTTGAAGGCCTTAATGCATTTTTTTAAAGAAATTGTAGCCTTGAATCAAAGACTTGGTAACAGATGTTGTACTAAAGTTCTTGAAGTATGAAATTTTTTTAAGGGAGCTTAATAGGACCTTTGCATGTCATATCATATAAGAGTACTTCCAAGTTAAGCTCAGATAGACTCAAAATGTTTTAACTCATTATATTGATAGACTCAAAATGTTTTAGCTCATTATATTGATCCTTCTTAATGGAAATTCATCAAAGTGAGACAAAATAAGTATAATATTTTGTTAGCTTAAAAGCTATTTAAGAACTATTGTAGGAAGTATTCTAGTAAGGATTATGCTATTAAAATTGACTTCCATAAGGCATTTAATTCCTTAAATTGGAATTTCAACCTAAACTTTTTAAAAGCATTTAGATTCCCCACTATCTTTATGAATTGGATTGATCAATGCATCTCAATTATTTCATTTGTACCCTTGTTAATAAAGAACTTACCAATCTTTTCAAGAGTACAAGAGGGTTAAGGAAAGGAGATCTGTTTTCTCCGTACCTCTTCATTTTATACATTAAAGTCTTAACTAAACTCATTAAGCTTGTTATTCACTAAGAGAAAAACTTAAAATTTCACTCAAAATGCAAGAGATTGGAGATTTGTAGCCTCTTATTTCTAGATGATCTTATTCTTTTCTCTAAAGTTGATGCTTGCACTGTTAGTGTTTTAATGGTAGCCTTGAGCACTTTCAAAGATAATTCATTTCTTTTCATTAATAAATATAGGATTCAGATTCTCATTTTCACAAGTTCATTTCATACATCCAAGTGGCTCACCTTTTTAACTAGCTTGAAAGCTAATAAGCCACCTATTACTCACCTATCCTAGTCTCTTTAAAAAGATCGACTTATAATGAGTTTTAACCACTTGTAGAGAAAATACAAAGAAAAAAATTCAAATTTGTGCCAAAAGATTTTATCTTTTTTTTCTAAAAGAATATAGTTGATTAACCCATTGGTTAATAGCTTACACGTTTATTGGTCCTTACATGATATGCTTCTTATGAACATTGTCAAGGTAGTAGAAAAACTAATGAGACATTTACTTTGGGCTAGAGACAATACAAGGCATGCATTATCTAAGGTGAAATGGAGTGAACTATGCCCTCAAAAGGAAGAGGTTGAACTTGGAATAATTTTAATTAGAAATACAATTAATGTTCTTATGCGTAAAAGGATTTGGAGGATCTTTAATGATAAACAAGCTTTGTGGGTTAAATTGGTTCACACATATCACTTGAGTAATGTAAGTTTCTAGTGCATTCGACCTAACTAGGACTTCTCTTGGATTGTGATGAGTATCCTAAAGTTGAGAGAAAGTGTTACATATAATTCATTACAAAGATATTCCACGGCAATTCAACATTCTTCTAGCAAGATAACTAGATAGGATTGGGGCCATAATACAAAAGAATCGATCCATATAAGGTATTTTATTCCCAATAATGCTTTAGTGAGTGAAATCTTTAAAAATGCTCAAATGCATTTGGAGCAGGTGCCAAGAAATTGTTCTATCTTCTATAGAGTTGATAAATAATACAAGGATGTAAATAGTAACTCATTAATTATACGAAAAATGCATAAACTCTATAGTAATTAACTGGTGCTTGGCTCTTTATGGCTAGGGACTAATTCTTAGTGCTTCATCTTTTTGAGAATGATAACTCTAGGAGGAGGATAAACTAGTTGTTCTCATTTTGAAGGAAATCTAGAGCACATACTAAGATTCTATTAAAAACGCTGACTTTGACCATGTGGTTGATGGGTGATGGTATTACTTATGTTTTTCTATTTCTAAAGCTATCTAGTTCCTAGCAGCTATTGTACTCTTCCATCCTTTAACAAGATTCTTTAATTTCTTGAAAAATGATACTACTTATAAATTATTTAGGAAAAGGTTGCAAAGTAGGTATAGTTCTTTCTATTAGTCTTCTAATGTTCTGTATTACATTAACTTGTTAGAAAATATATGAGATATTAAATACTTTCTTATTATTGATGAAACCATGCAGAAAGTGCGAAAAGTGATTAAGTTCATTCATAATCATGCATGGGTTTTGAATTTAATGAGAAAAGATTTCACTAATGGTTAGGAATTTGTGTCCTCTTACCATTATAAGATTTACAACTACTTTTTAATCACTTTAATGTTTTGTTCAAATGAAGAAGGATATGCGACTAATATTTACAAGTGATAAGTGAGTTATATATTAACATGTTAGCTTAAATACTTGACCAGAGGTTTCTAGGATTATAATAGAGATCATGAATTTTAGTCATAATGTTAGTTTGTCTTCTAAGCTTGTGAGCCTTTAATAGGAGTGCTTCATTTAACTAAGAGTGGTGAGACGGTAACAATGAGTTAATTTTATGATTCCATAGAGAGGGAAAAGGAAATAATCAAGGTTAATATGGAAAATAAGCCTCGTATATATACAACTTATCTTACAGTTACCAATGAAAGATGAGAAAGAAAATTTTACTTTAAGTTTACTTTTACGACATTTATAAATTTGAGTGTTTATTTCAGACTAAGTTTTAAAAGAGAGATAAAGATATGTGGATGAAGAATGCAAGTCCTTGAGCTTTTTTCAATTTATGGTTGACAATAATGAAAGATTAAGAACTGTTGATAGATTGAGGAGCTTCTTAAATCTCCTTACAACCTGTGTACTTTGCAATGAGGAACCTGAAATTGTTGCTCATCTCTTCTTTAAGTGTAGATTTTCATTCTATGTTTGGAACCATATTACAACTACTTTGTAGCATATTTGTCTCAAGCATTTGTTCATAAGAATTAACTAGATGATTTTCTCTAAAGCATAAGATAAAGAAGGAGGATTTAATCATTCTTAAGATTGCTTTTGGTAACACAATATATGCATTTTAGAATGAAAGGAATAGAAGGATATTTTAAAGAATTACAAGTCAGGAGAATATTCTCTTATAGGAGTTGATAAATAATACAAAGATGTAAATAGTGGCTCACTAATTACACAGAAAATCCAGCAACTCTCTAGTAATTCAGTGGTGCATGCCTCTTTATAGCGAGGGAACTAACTACCAATGTTTAATCTTTTTGACAATACTAACTCTAAGAGAATGATAAACTGATTGTTTACATTTTGTAGGAAATCTGCAGTACATATTAAGGTTACTTTAAACGTATTGGCTTTGACCATATAGTTGATGGGTGATGATATTACTTATGTTCTTGTATTTCTAAACTATTTAGTTCCTAGCAGCTATTTTACTTCTCCATCCTTTAAGGATTATTTAACAAGATTCTTTAATTTCTTAGAAGAAAAGAAACTACTTATAAAGTAGTTAGGAAGAGGTTACAAAATAGCTATAGTTCTTTCTATTGGTCTTCTTATATTGTGTATTAGATTAATTTGGTGCTGGAAAATATATGAGATACTAAATACTTTCTTATCATTGACAAAACTATGCATAAAGTGAGAAAAGTGACTAAGTTCAATTTTAATCATGCATGAGTTCTTAATTTAATGAGAAAATATTTCCCCAATGATTAGGAATTTATGTCATCCTACCATTATAAGATCTACAACTACTTTTTTAATCACTTCAATGTCTTGTTCAAATGAAGAAGGATCTAAAACAAATATTTACATTAGATAAATAGGCTATATCTTAACATGTTAGCTTAAATATTGAAACAAAGGTTTTGTAGTATTATACTTAGAGATCATGAATTTTAGTCCTAATATTAGTTTTCCACCTAACCTTTTGAGCCTTTAGTGGGAGTACTTCTTTTGGTTGAGAATGGTGAAAACGTAACAATGAGTTATTTTTATGATTTCATAGAGGGCAAAGGACATAATCAAGGTTAATCTTAAAAATAGGCTTTGTTTGTACACACCTTGTCTTATAGTTACCAATGAAAAATGAGAAAGACAACTTTACTTTATATTGTTTATTGTTAAGACATTTATGAATTTGAGTGTCTATTTTAGAATAAGTTTCAAAAAGAAAGATAAAGTTAATAGGGGAATTCTATTAACTATTACAAAAAATGTTTCATATAAGATGATGCAAAATCTTCTTAGCTAACAAATAAAGGTATACATATATGTATGCAGTGATTTTGGTATGCCCATTGCAATATGCCAAAGACACAAACTTAATTTAAGTATATGTTTCCTCACTTTTGCTAAGTGTACAAAAATAATCATCACTTGATTTTATTTATTATTTTTATTGTTCTAAAAGCAATCTTATATTAACTTAAAAGCAATTTTGGAAGCTTTTTTATTTATTAGAAGTTTGTAATTTAAAATCATGGTCAATATGTTAGTGTAAAAGGGTGTAAAATAAATTGAAACACATTTGAATTAATTTATTCTAGAAAAAGAAAATGAGTCAAATGCAAGAGATTAAATAATATTGTATTTATTTAATATCACTTGAAGTTTCGAGAAATGTGTGATTTTGTCATTATTAAGTTGCATATAATTTATCATAATTTTTAATAATTTTATTTTATTTATTTATTTAGACTCTTAATAAAACAAGTAGTTCTCTAAATCCAATTTGTCTTGATCATCTTAATCTTTTATAAGATTGGGTTTTTTAGGAAAGTTTTATAGATAAAAGTGACTTCGAATATAATCTCGGATGAGAAGGTATTAACCTGTTGTCGATATATTGAGCTTGAATGATGGTGATGATAAGGCTCTCCTCAATGATGGAGAATTTGTATCAAATAAAATTAGAGCTAATGCGATTTGAGCATTTATATCATATAACGAAGTATCAAGTTTTTGTAAATATAAAACTTTTAACAATAAGTATTTTATTTCATGTTTTACTTCCAATTTGTTGTATTATTCAGAACACACTTTTGTTGTTACGTTATGGAGTTATATGAATTTTATTATAAGTTGTTTTAATGTAAATAATTGAAACATTTTAAGCACCTTATATTATTCTTAGTTTTATATTTGTATGAGAATTAAATAACTTTTTTCTTATATTAATTGTGGTCATTGTCAATACGAGAGATATGTGCAAAGTAATATTACTAGAAATAAATAGATAGTTGTTACATCAATCTTATATTATTATTTTTTGAGACATAAAGAAAGAGGATATTCAAAATTTGAGACAAAATAAGATAAGATATTGCATCTTGAAAATTCTGACAATTTAGGGAAATTGAAGGTAAAGATGGCTAAGTTAATGTGCGTGTTATCCGTAATAGACAATTAATTAGTTATTTATAATAGCTCTTTTCCTTTTCCTTCAATCATCTTATTGAACTCAATTAAAAAAACACAATTATGATTTTCTATCACAAATTCTATTGTTTTGTTAGGGTATTAAAGCTTAGGCTCTCAATCTAAAGTTTCATTTTTCTTCTATGTTCTTTTAACAAATTCGTTTCTACTCTTAAAGATTCTTCAATGTGGGACTTTAGTAATATTATCACACTTTCAAATTATCCACTTGAAGATCCTCATTCTCCATATTTATTGCATTATAGTGATTACCATAGTTTATTAACAATTACCTTATAGCTCACTATGTAAAACTATGCTTCTTGGACTCGACCTTCCTTGTTGGCCTTATCAAGTTCCAATAAAACATGATTTGTTGATGGATCGATCAAAGAACCTATGTCAACTAATCCTTTATATTCTACTTGGGCACGTTGTAATAATCTCATAGTTGCTTGGGTATTGAGCTCAATTTTTTCATCAATTGGTTCTACATTTTTCTTCAATTCAAGTTTTAAGATTTAGGGGATTCTTAAGAAAAACTTTGTTCAATTTAATGAAACCAAGATCATAGCCGTTGGCTATCTCTATATGAGATTTTTCTAGGAGTAAGGTCAGTTGGCATGAATTTTAATGAATTGACTAGATTATTGGAAGAAATAAGAAATTATTGACCTATACCTCACTACAAATGTGGTTTTTGTACTGAGGATTGTTTTCAAAGTTTTGTTGATCTATACCATAAAGATTGTGTGTATAAGTTCTTGAATGTCTCATTGATTCATTCTTTGTGTTGCGATCATAATAATGGTTATGAAATCATTTCCTTCATTGGATGAAGCCTATAATATGGTTTTGCACAAAGAAACTTAGAAATCTATTCAATTGGTTAATAAATCTTTGGGAGAAGCTTTTACTATGGCTGTCATTTCTAGTAATACCAAGAAAGGAAATTTTAATTTCAACTTGATTTGTGATCACTATGGGACATCTGATCATGCTAGAGACAAGTGTTATCATTCTATAAGTTTTCCACCTAACTTCAAGCTTACCAAATCGAAGAATAGTCCTGATTCTAAGGTTAATCATATTTATAAAGTGTCATATTCTCTATTAAATTCAAATATGTTTGTTGATTTTGAATTGCAACTTCAATGGACTTTCTTGGTAATGTTTCACTTACTCAAAATCAGGTTCACGATCTTATGACACTTTTAAATAAGCATGACTCATCAATTAGTTCTTCATCTACACCTAAATCTTCAATTCAACCCTCAGTTCAACTAGGAAACCCAATCATCGTGAATCTTGCTGGTAATTTTATTGCATATGATTCATATTATGTTCATATCTTATTTCCTTTAAAGTCTAATTTTGTTACTACTATTACTTAGATTGCGGACACTGGTGCTATAAAACACATTGTTGGTAATATCTCATTACTTGAAAAATATAAGCTTGTTTATCAATATTTTGTTCAGTTTCCAAATGGGACTAAAGTTTTAGTAAGTTATATTGGTATTACTAGATTAACTATAAATCTTGTTCTAAATAATGCACTATGTGTTCCTTCATTTGCTGATACCTTTTTGTCTGGCAATTGGTTAACTTCTAAACATCCTTATAAACTAATTTTTCTAGAAAATTTTGTCTTATCCAGCACCTATCTATATGGTTCACTTTCATTTTTAGACCATATTCCATTTCTAATAATGTCAATTATAGTTCTTCTCCTGATGATTCAATTCACCAAAATTTATGGCACTATAGGCTTGGACATGCTGCAACTGATATAATAAACCTCTTTCAAAAATTTGTTCATATTATTCAATGTACTTCTTCTTCTTATTTTTTTGAAAAATTAAATAGAATTTCATTGAATAGTTTGGTATCTATGGTAAAAAAGTTCACCAGTCACGTCTTCTCCTTGTTTTGTATGTGCTTTAACAAAGAAAAAACGATTACGATTCTTTATTCATGTTTGAAATACTAAAACTACTTTGAGCTTATTCATATAGATGGTTAGGGTCTATATTCTATTCCTGTAATTAGACAGTATCATTATTTCCTCATAATTATAGATGATTTCACCATAATGACATGGTTATAACTTATGGGATCTAAATCTAATACATTTACTATTGTTTCTAACTTTTATGATCTTGTTTGGAATCAATATATTGTTAATGTTAAACAACTATGATATAATAACATATCAAAATTTTCTTTTCTTATTTTTTTGTTGTTAAAGGTAGAATTCATCAGCTTTCTTATGTTAGTACTCTATAAAAAAAAAGCTATAGTGGAAAGGAAGCATCAATATTTTCTTGTTGTTGTTGAATAGTGAAATTTTGGTGATGTAGTTCTTACTGTTTCGTATCTTATCAGCCAAACTACTACACCTATTCTTTATAATCACACCTTATATAAACTATTAGCCAAATAACCACCTTCTCATGATTATGTAAGATTATTTATTTCTCTTTGCTTTGCTACTACTCTTCCACAACATCAAAAGAAATTTCATCTAAAGTTGTTTCTTGTATCTTTTATAGGATACCTTGTTAGTAAAGGATGAAAATTATATAATCTTGATAAGTTTTTATTTCTTGAGATGTTATTTTTAACAAGTTTATATAATCTTGATATGTTTTTATTTCTTGAGATGTTATTTTTAACAAGTTTATTTTTCATTTCATAGATCCTCATAAATTTCATTTTTCTCTTCCTTCTCATCATTCCACTATTCATCATTTTGATTTTAATGATTCTCATTCTAACATTAATTTTGATTCCTTTCCCTTTATATTGCATACTAATACTAATTCATTAGTTTTTAATATTACTCCTGCATTTGTCCTTTCTCCTCATTCACATTTATATAACTTTATTTCTTACTATTCTTCACTTTATTTGGTTATTTCACCTATTCCTTCAATTTGTCAGAGTAGTATACATATAATTATTTATGTTTATTTACAAGACTCAATATTTTTTTTCTATTCCTCCTACTTCATTTGTTTATTCTACAATATATACCACAAATAAATTATGTTTATTGATTCTTTATCTTTGTCGTATAAGGATTTTACACTTTCTTAACTCATTTATGAACCTACACATTATTACTAAGCTATGAAACATGCTTATTAGAAGGATTCTATGAAGGTTGAACTTAATCCTTTACAAGAAACGCAGCCTAAGAGGTCATTCTATTACTTGTAAATTGTCATATTATTGGTTATAATTATATGTATAAAGAGAAGCTAAAGGTTGATGGTAGTATAAATCATTATAAGGTAAGACTTATGGCACAAAGTTATAGTCATTAGGAAGGTTTTGATCATCAAGAAACTTTTAGCCCTATAGTTAAACAAACTACAGTTTGCAGATTCTTGGCTTTAATTGCTATTCAAGGTTGGCATCTCTCTCAGCTTGATATTAATAATGCTTTCTTATATAGTGACCTTGTAGAAACATTTTATTTGGAATTGCCATTGAGTGTTATACTATTTAAGGGGAGTATCCACCTAAAGGTAAGTTGGTTTGCATGTTACAAAAATCATTATATGGATTGAAACAAGCATTAAGGAAATCAAACAAAAAGTTTATAGGATCTTTTATGGAAGTATTGTTGGATCAGAAAAAGAAAAGCATGCTATATTTGGAGAACCGTAGATTTCAAAACATTTTAAAAATCTTATTTGCAGCGGAAGCAATATATCCAAATCATCATGCCAATCTATACATGATATGGTATAAGGATAATAATAAACATAAACAAGATAGTGATATTACCGACTCCTTCGCTACAACTTTAATTCCTCGCTGCGCT
>JANZLC010000008.1:31394353-31409941 GCA_026413385.1 Erythroxylum gracilipes | reverse complement strand
GCAACTGATGTTTTATTTCGTATTTTTGAGAAACGACATTGTTTTCAACAAACCTGCATTCGAAGTGTAAAAGAAAAATGTTTTATTTTCTGAAACTATGTTTTTGAACAACTTTGCACTTAGAATGTAGAAGATGACTTTTATGGCATGAAATATTGTTTTCGAACTTACTTATGTAAAAATGAGTCATATATGCTAAGTGTATGTTTTCTCTATTGGCCTAGAGCCACGACAAGGCCTCATTTTATCGGTTGGACCGATAAATAAAGGCATGATGCCTTACTTGATTTTTGATACTTAATTGTTGTATATGATTTTTGAGATTGGTGAGAAAACAATTGGCCAATCGTGTATTGGGCACAACTGATTATGATTAAGCAACCCCCGTACCCTTGACGCTGGTACATGAAAGTCAAGTCGCCTTATCGACACCTTTCTACAGGACTCGCGGGTGATTCCACACCTAGGGTCTGGACACTGACGAGGTCATCACCTAAGGTCATGACACTCTTGTCGACTGTAGTCCGGACTCACCACGGATGAAATTTGAGCCAACACCGAGGATCGGTGGGTGTGCACATTAGTTTGGCCGACTAATGGTGTCACACATGATTGTTTTGGCGTATTCTGATGATTATTTTCTGATGAGATTTTATTGATACATATAATGTTTTTACGTTTTTGTGTACTAAAATTGGAACCTATATTCACTGAATGAGTGAGTTAATAGGCTAAGCCTATATGGTTCCTAACCAGTATACGTCGAGTCATAGGCTGGGCCTATGTCTTTTCTATGTGAGATGTATTCACTTCATAGGTTATCTACACCGTTTTGGGTATGATCGAATTCCATTTGTGTTATATGACTTTCCTACTCACTGAGTACCTAGTGTACTCACCCCCATCTATTTTCCAACCATGCAGGTTAATTTAGTAAGTTTGAAGCTCTGAATGGATCGTGCGATCTTTTGACATTTTCGAGGTATTACAGCATATGAGTAGTTTCCTATTTTGTACTTTTATTGTCTAGTGGCTCATGAACTGTGTTTATGTAGATACGTTTTATGATTTTGTAAGTTAACATTTGATTTCCTTGTGTTTTATAAATGACTTTATGTATGAATCTTTTGATACTGTTATTGAGATTGCTTGAGTGGACGTTAAAGTCATGAAGTTGTGGTTGGATGTTAATATAGAAGTGTACTTAAAAATGTTTGCAGCTTTTAAAATTTTTTTAAAACACAACCGTTATGTTGCCCAATTTTTTTTAAAAAAGAATAGATATTCTAATTTAATTTTTCTCATTTAATTTTTTAAAACACAACTTTCGTAGCTAGAAATTATTCTCATTTAATTTCTTAATCTTAAATTTAGTTATTATTACTTATCCCTAAATTGCTTAAAGCTTTAAGCTAAGATAAATAGCTTATATTATTTAATGTAAACAATAATTTTATATGTAAATAGTACTTATTACCTTCAAAGGATAAACAATATCCAACTTCTATTTTAATATGGAATTATAGTGGTAACTACAGAACGTGTAATAAATAGATATACACCCTAATTAGGATCTGAAAACACTTATTGGAAGATTAGGTGGATAGAGCGAAGTCATAGCCTAATTAAGATTAGAAGAAATAGGACTCCCAAAACATTATTACGAGTTTAACGGAAGAGTTAGAATATAGTTAGTAAGTATTTGTATTTCAAAACTCATAGGAACAACTGATTCTCACTTACCTGGCCTGCAGATTGCTCATCTGTTTGAAGGACATAAAAATTTGGATGATATGGAGTCCCCCATATCTCCTTTTATGACTAAAGATGTGAAAAGGATCCTTTTAGTTTACACCCCTATAAGTCTCCTGGTCCCAATGGATTCAACGCTTTCTTCTTTCAACATATGTGGAAAATTACGGCCAACTTGTCACTGAAGCTGTAGTAGAATTTTTTGAATAATCCAAAATGCTACAGGTCATCAATCTTGCTTTCATTTTTCTGGTGCCAAAAAACTTAATCCTTATAATATGACTGAATTTAGGCCTATATCGTGGTGTAATACTATTTATAAAGTGATTGCAAAGCTTCTGGTGGAAAGATTAAAGAAAGTCCTCTCATCTGCTGTTATCGGAAGCTTTGATGGGCTCCAAATAAGAGAACTTTCACAAAATATGTATTTGTATTGATGACAAAGTTTATGAGTACAAAAGACACACACTAAATACAAATATTTCTCTCTAAATGCTACTGCACTTTTTCTCTCAATATTTATTTCTAACAAAGAGCTACGACTCACAAAACACTTCTTTTTCAAATACTCACTTTTCACTTTCTCATGTGCACATAACTCTATTTTTCTCATGCATATAATTGATTACAAGAACACACATATATATAGACATGCTAAATAACTTCAATTATAATTTGGCAATTTCTTTGACACATGTCATGCCTAAACTTCACCCATATATCTTATTTCTTTACCAAGTATTTCAAGTTTATCCATAATCTTCTAATTCATCTACAAACTTGCATAATATTGCCACATCAATTAACTTATCCTTATCTACAAGTTTCTTCCACAAGCTTCTAAATTCATCCATAAATTTCCACATCATCACTAGATGTTTCTCTCTAACCCAAACCTTATCTTTTGTCATAATTACATAATTACCCATAATGAAGGAGGGTTTGTATTTTCTAACACTCCCCCTCAAACCTGACTTCTTATGCCAAGCATTTCTCTTAGTCTGAGGAACACTTCATTATTCAATGGCTTTGTAAAAATATCTGTTAATTGCTCTTCTGTTCTACAATATACTAATTCCACAACTTTGTTCTTTACTTGCTCCTTGATAAAGTGATATTTGATATGATTGCTTTGATTGTGTGACACTTTATTCTTTCGAAGCAATATAGCAGACTTGTTGTCAACATATATTATCGTCAGACCTTTTTGTTCATGGTCTAACTCATTTAAAATATACCTTAACCACATTGCTTGACATGAACATGTTGTTGCTGCCAAATATTCAGCTTCATATGTTGAAAGAGCAACAGTTTGTTTCTTATTTGATAAGCAAGAAAATACAGCTAACCTAATATGAAAAGCATATCCGGAAATACTTTTTCTATTATCGAAGTCTCCACCAAAATCACTATCAGAATAACCAATTAATTTTGAATTTTGAGCATGCATATAAAATAATCCTTGATCGATTATACCTTTAATATATCTCAGAATTCTTTTTGTTGCATCAAAATGATCTTGCTTTGACTTCTCCATATATCTGCTGACTAGTCCGATTGTGTACATGATGTCTAGTCTTGTATAAGTTAAATACCTTAAGCTTCCAACCAAATGTTTGAACAATGTTACATCTACATATTTTCTTTCTGAATCAATTCTCAATTTTATGTTTGCATCAGCTGGTGTGGCTATTGGCTTGTAATCTTTCATTATGAATCTTTCTAAGATTTCTTCTACATACTTTCTTTGAGAAATAAAAATTCCTTCCTTAGTCTGCTTCACTTCAACTCCGAGAAAGTAGGACATTTCACTAATATCTATCATCTCAAATTCTATAGTCACAGCTTTCTTGAACTCATTAAACATACCTCGATTGTTTCCTGTGAGAATTATGTCATCCACATATAAGCACACGATCATGACATCTCTATATTGATTTTTCTTTGTGTAGAGTGCATGTTCATATGGACTTTTTGAAAAACAGTTATTCTGGAAGTATTCATCAATTCTTGTATTCCAAGCCCTCGGAGCCTGCTTCAATCCGTACAAAATAAAAGAACTTTCACAAAATATGTATTTGTATTGATAACAAAGTTTATGAGTGCAAAAGACATACACAAAATACAAATATTTCTCTCTAAATGCTACTGCACTTTTTCTCTCAATATTTCTTTCTCACAAAGAGCTACGACTCTCAAAACACTTCTTTTTCAAATACTCACTTTTCACTTTCTCATACACACATAACTCTGTTTTTCTCATACATATAAATGATTACAAGAACACATATATAGACATGCTAAACAACTTCAATTACAATTTGGCCACTTCTTTGACACATGTCGTGCTTAAACTTCACCCACATATTTTACTTATTTACCAACTATTTCAAGTTTATCCATAATCTTCTAATTCATCTACAAACTTGCATAATTTTTCCACATCAAGTAACTCATCCTTATCCACAAGCTTCTAAATTCATCCATAAATTTCCACATCATCGCTAGATATTTTTCTCTAACCCAAACCTTATCTTTTGTCATTATTACATAATTATCCATAATGAAGGAGGGTTTGTATTTTCTAACAGTTTTGAATTATGCTCAGAGTGTTTTGCTTCCCGACCTTAACATAGGAGATAATATTATGATTTTACAAGAGTTTTTGAAGGAATACAACATGGGTAAGCAAATTAATAATTGCTTCATCAAGATAAATTTTGCCAAACCCTTTGATACCGTTAGCTGGCAATTCATCCAATTATGTCTTGAAGAACTTCATTTGCCTACCAAATTTGTTCAATGAATCATGACATATGTTAGCACTTCTTCTTTAAGCATGTTAGTCAACAACACTCCCACTACTGCTTTCAAGACGGCTAGAGGGATTTGACAAGGTGATCCCCCTCTCACCTTATTCATTCATAGTCGTGATAGAGGGGTTATCCAGACTGACTAGTGCCTTCCACTTCCATCATAAATGTAAGGAACTAAGCCTTTCTCATCTCTTATACATTGATGATTTGGTTCTCTTAAGTAGTGTTAAACTTCACTCTATCCATATCCTCATAAATATCCTTCATTGCTTTACAGGCTAGTCTGGCCTAAAATATAATATTGAGAAGAACTGTTTTTTTAAAATTTTGGATGATGTTAAAGGCTTTGACGAAATCAAACAACTCACTGGATTATGTAATAGTTCTCTTCCTTTTAAATATCTGGGAATCCCTATCATAGACTCTAAACCAAAGTACACTAATTGCTTACCTATTATTGGAAGGATGAAGACTCGAACGATGGCATGGAAAAATTGTTCCTTTCTTACACAGCTTAGTTCACACTTATCATATCTATTCTGAATAGCATACATATTCACTGGGTGGCTTATGTTGCTTTATGCGGAAAGTTCTTAAGGAGCTGGAAAGAATCATGAAAATTTTTCTTTAGACTGGACAAGTCGATAATTCTAGGAAGACATGAGTGAAATGGTAAGAAGTCACTCTCGATAAAAAATATGACGGTCTTGGGATTAATCCAATATCTAATATATACAAGGTTTCAATATTTAAGTGCTTATAAAGATTATACACAGATTATATAGCCTTATGGTCTAAATGGATACATGAAATATACTGAAAACATTTTAACTTTTGGCAAGTTGATTACTCTCAGAATGGTTCTTGGATACTTAAACAGATGATGCAACTTTGTGGAACAATTTACCCATATATCAAGCATAATATTGACAATGAAGTAAAAACTTGGGTGTGTTTTGATAACTGGACGGACATCAGTCCACTTATTGACTCTCCTGACTTTCAAAGGCTTCAAAACATACTTCCTTTAATGTTAAAAGTCTCTTCTTTGATTGCCAATGATGTATGACAGGCCACCTTTCATGGTTTCACTTCTCTTCTACCCCATCTTCTGCAGCTTTTCAATACTACATAAAAAGATAACATAGTCTAGAACTTGAATCAGTCTGGTATCTTCTCCAATTAGTCTTTCTATCAACTCTTCTCTACTAGATCATTCGTAGTTCCATGGTTTTCCTTGATGTGGCATAATACCATTTATCCTAAAGTTGCCTTCATTACTTAGCTAGCTCTCAAAAACATACTTCAAACTATGAATCAATGGCATGGAAAGGTCGATAACCTATGCGTCCTCCGTAACCTGGCCCTGGAAGATCGTAATCATTTCTTTTTTCAATGTATTATTCGAAAGAAATTCAGAGTAATATTCTACACCTGTTGCCGTCATATTCAGCTAGATATGATTGGTATTGGGTATTGGAGTGGATAATTATCAAATCGAAGAAAGGCGCTTAAAATGTTGTTCTTTTCTCTACTGCCTTTTCACTGTCTATATACGGCCTATGGAAAGAGAAAAACCATCAAAAATTCACAGAAAAAAGGAAGGGAAATACAAACTCACTACTAGAACCATCAATTATATTAGAGAGTACATTTTTGCTAAGGATATGCACCTACCCCTTACCATGGACGTCAGGAGGACTTGGAAACTTTAGGCATCTAATGCCTCCCACTTTGACCCTCTAGTCTTTTGTAATCTTCTTCATTAGCTACTCTCTATTATTATAGAGTAGTATAATGTCATCTATGAACTCTCTATAAAGTTGTAACTAGCTTTATTCTATAGCAATATAGCATTCATTTACAAAAAAAAAAGACTTATAAGATTGGTATCCTTACAAGGTATACTCTTTGATACTTGAATTTGATTCTTAATGCATGAAATATGAAGATGGATGAATATTTATAGGCGAGTCAAATTAATTATAGTTGAACATTTCACTTTGTTATAATTACCATTGTCATAATAATTATTTTTTACTACAAATTATTTATCTTTATATAGATATTTTGTGAATAACATCTATATTCTTCTAATATAAATAATATTTAAGGTGTCATTGGTTCACTTGGGTGAATGGTAATAGGAATTATAATGAATATAGTAAAGAATGGAAATGAATATGATTTCCATTCCTCACTATATTAGGGTATGGAGTATTACCCAAAAAGGGATATAAAAATATTGTTCATCTAATCAT
Organism: Erythroxylum gracilipes; assembly: GCA_026413385.1. Lineage (NCBI taxonomy): Eukaryota > Viridiplantae > Streptophyta > Magnoliopsida > Malpighiales > Erythroxylaceae > Erythroxylum > Erythroxylum gracilipes. The sequence continues at coordinate 31,403,112 of JANZLC010000008.1, read as the reverse complement.
AATATATTACTAACCTTCTTTTTTCATTCCTTACCCATTCTTTTCTTCCCATACTAACTAACCAAGAACCCCCTTAGATATTATAAGTAATATCTAAAATTCTTTAACAACTTTAATAAGGGGGAAAAAAGCTATTAAATAGTATTCAAACTAATTTTAATATTGTGCACTAAAATAGATGTTTCTATAAAGATGGAAGTGAAAAGTGTATTAGACTATTCTAAATCATTTAAATTTCTCAATATTATGATAATTAGAGTAAATTGTGGTCATTAAGTAGCTCACACTTGATGCTTAGAATTTTAAATAATTTCTCTACTAGTTCTAATGTTTTTTATAAGCTCGAATCATTGGTCTAACTACGTTACTACCCAATTGATATTGTGCCTATTTGTCCTAACTATAACCTTAATATTAAAGTGAAAGACTCCACTTTTGGTTCATATATCCATCAAGCAAATTCATAAACCATTAATGTAAATATTTGTTCATACCTAGGGAGTAAAAACTACTTTGGTATAGCACTGTCCAGAGCAGAAACTCTCTCCCAAAGGTATCTTTTTTCATGTGGCTAGTTACTAAAAATGGAGTTTCCATATTAGATAAATTAAGCTTCTTAATAGTTTTCCAACTTGTTGCCTCTAACAAAACCAACTTGAAACTCTTCCGAACCTCTTTTACATTTATAATTACTCAAAAGCCATTTAGAGCAAAATTCTAGCCATATATTAGCTTAATACCACTAGGTACAACCGTACTAAGTTTCTTAAATGGCTAAGTTTGAATAAAAGAATTAATAAGGAGAATAAAGCCATCTATCTAATAGTTATATATCACTTAAAATGAAAGAAACAACATATTCTTCAAGGGAATTAAAAGCTTCAAATAACAAGTTCTTGTAGATCTAGCATTTTCGATCAAAATGCAACTTTTGACTAATCAAACCTTCAGAGGGTGCAGTAATTTTTGAAATTTGTATTTCCAATATGTAATATTACATGTTAATTATGTAACTGTTTATTTTTAAACTTCCAATGGAACTAAATTTTCCTAAAAAATCAAAGGGTAATGGTTCCATTTCTATTGAACCCAAGATCATGTTGATGGTAAATCATATTATGATTTCTATTATGCCCAAAATCACAGTCATCTGAGAGACAACAAATTCTTCTTCAAGCCTTTTATATATCAAAGCTCCTAAAAAGCACAAATTATATCATCATACATCTTCAACTTAATTGTTTCGATACCAACAACTTTTAGAGGATAATTGTCACAAAATTGTATATATCCACCTAATATAGGCTCATAATGATGAAATAATTCTCTTCTAGAAGCAATGTGAAAATTGTCTCTTGAGTTAAAGAATCATACTTTAAGTTTTGACTTCCTACCCTTAATTGTGAATGTTTCTTTATAACTTAGAGCCTTGCCATCATCCAAACTACTCCCAGAATTTTCTTAGAACTAGAATTTTCTTATTTAAATCCCAATAACTCTTTATTGAGTGAATTTTCTTACCACAATCGTAGCATTTAAAATTTTTCTTACTTCTTAATTTCATCTACTATGATTTTGGCTCTTGCTTGGGCCATGTTTTATTGATCTTCATCTTATCACCATTAACATTTTGACTTGTTATAAGCCATATTAACTATCTTCTTTTTTTTTTTCAATGAATTCTTTTTTAGAACCATAGTTACAACATTATCAAAAACTAGTATTTTATGAGAAGATTAGTGGTTAAATTAATGAAGATTTGATTATATAAATCATGTAGACTTTGAAGTAAAACTTTGACTTGCTCAAGTGGTTCCATTTTATATTCCAATAATGTGATATGAGGAAATAGAGTAGTCAAATCACTAGTATACTCGATAACTAAAGTGGATTATGATGAATGAAGAGTATAAATTTTTCTCTTAAAACTTTTTTAGATTAACTTAACCTGATACATCTTTATGAGATGATTCCAATGGCTTCTAATGTTTCCTTCTCCTCTAGGCTTGACAAAACTTCATTAGTTAAAGTTAGATGGAGATTTACAGCAACATTTATGTCCATTTCATTCCACCTCGTGAGTATTCAACTTCGTAATGTACTATTGTATAGGCATTTTTGTCTTATAGATATTTTTGGAACATTTTAATATTCATGAATATGTTTTGGAATGTACATTTATGTAAAGAATGGATGTATATAAAGATTTTTAGATGAAATGCATAAATATGTTTTAGCTTAGTTTATTGAAGTGATTGTTGAGATTGCTTTTGAGTGACTTGTAGTCCAAAATTTGTAGTGGAGATCTTGATACGAATATAGAAGTGTTTTGAACTTTTACAAGAACCTTGAAAATTTTTGGAATGTCAAAATATAGCCATTGTGCTGCTGAAATCTTTATTAAAAAGATTTTTTTAAAAAACTCCATTGCTTATATCTTTTTATGTGAGTTAAAGCTTTTCGATAAAAAGGGCAATAGGCTTAGCTCCATGGAGCTCCATGGAAACTTTTTAATATATGCCTTTTACTAATATCTGATCCGATTAGAAAGTTTCCATGGAGCTAAGTCTATTTCCGTTTTTATCGAAAAGCTTTAACTCAACATAAAAAGATATAAGCAATGGAGTTTTTTTAAAAATCTTTTTAATAAAGATTTCAGCAGCACAATGGCTTTATTTTGACATTCCAAAAATTTTCAAGGTTCGTGTAAAAGTTCAAAACACTTCTATATTCGTATCAAGGTCTCCACTACAAATTTTGGACTACAAGTCCACTCAAAAGCAATCTCAACAATCACTTCAATAAACTTTAAAAAGTTAAAACATATTTATGCATTGCATCTAAAAATCTTTATATACATCCATTCTTTACATAAATGTACATTCCGAAACATATTCATGAATATTCAAATGTTCCAAAAATATTCATAAGACAAAAATACCTATACAATAGCACATTACGAAGTTGACTACTCACGAGGTGGAGTCCCTACTGCTGAAGCCCATGAGCATGCACCTGGGAGGTTTTATTTTGAAACAAAAAGTAAAGTATGAACTAAACGAGCTTAGTGAATGTTAACTTTTCTATACAATCACATTTGAAAATTTAAATATCCCTAAAACAAATTCATTTCATTTGTTATGATATAATACCAATATTAATATATATGCTTTATGAAATCAAAATTTTCAAACTATTAAAGTAAATAGTGGCAGCATTGTTATTGTCATAAACTTCTTACTAGACATAGCCCACCACTATCTTCTTTGCCATATGGTACCCTTAGGCATAAGGTCACGGAGCTAGTTCTGTATCGTTTACTCGTGACTGGTCAACCACTTATTACGGAGTTGGTTCTACATAACTTACCCGCATTAGGTTGACCACTATACATTGATAGTTACGAAGCTAGTTTTGCATCGCTTACTTATAGTTAGTTAACCACTAGTTACAGAGCTGGTTTTACATTGCTTACCTGCACTAGTTTAACCGCTATACACTAGTAGTTACGAAGTTGATTCTACATCGCTTACTCATAACTAGTTAACCATTAGTTATGGAGCTAGATCTGCATCGTTTACCCGTACTAGGTTAGCAGCTATACATCGGTATAATAACATATATAAAACCTAACGATGTACCATAGGCTAAAAACCATTTCCTTTTTATCAACCAATAATATAATATCAGTGTAACTTCAAATCATATGAAATTCAACTTTCAAACTTCAATTCATATATTAATAAAATATACACTTATACTAGTAATATTCACTTGTAATGTATCATTCACATAAAACTCATAATCATGCAATATAAAATCACATGTCATCAATTCTTTTGCAAAGAATTTATTCATATAAACAATTAAAATACACTCACTATTTTGCAAACTTATCGCCAAGCACACTCATGCGTTCTGTGCCTCTCTTTTACCTACACAAAGCCCATATCTCTTAGACCTTTATTTTCAAATTTGGAAATAACATATTAAAACTATATATTAGACTTAATTAAATTCAAGATTAGTATTTAATTGAGTAACACGTACGCTAATTGTATGTCTGCTTACTTCCGTAAGCTAACCTATTGTTCTCCATTTCAAAGTTTAACTTTGAAAATTTCTTAAATACCATACTTTACCCATTATAACTTATCAATTTCTTCGAAACACTATCTCACCTAATTAATTCATCATAACTATAATCAAACGTCAAAAAACTCACACTAATAACCACATTTCCTCTTAAAGCCAAATTGTTATCACTACACATATATATATCATCATTTCATTTTATTTCCAATTTTTCAAGACAATTCACCTAAGATCCATGCCATGCGTCATCCAAACACATGATAAACCATTTTAACTTCATTACTTTTCCACATACACTCCATATACCAAGTGTTTCCAAATAATAACATAACACTTCATTTAACAATTCCAATGTCACAAATACACTTAATGACCATCCTTAATCACATTCACAAGGTTATTACTTCATAACCATACTTTTATACCAAAAATGCCCTTAAGCCTAAAATTAAAATGTCATACATCAAACTTTTCTGATTGAATTCTAATTCAAGTCTTTTACATTTCTTTCCTTCATTAGCATCAAAATCATACTACGATCATCATGAAATATCACAAAAAAGGATTAAATCACACTAAAATCCCTAGCTATAGTCAATCCTCTCATTTCTTGATTTCTTGATTTACTTTCTTGCTTTCAACTCTTAAATGCTTCCAAGTTTATCATGTTCAGAAAGTTTTATATAATGTAAAACCCTTAATATTTTGCAAGTATACAAATTATAAACTTATAGTATTAAGGTGTCGATCCCACGAGGAATTAGCTAAAACTAATTGAATCCTAACTTTGTCTAAGGTTGTAAAAATGTGATTTAAAAGAAATAAAAATAACCAGAAATTTAAACAATTAAGTATGAATTGAATGAAAATAAAATTCCGACATTAACATAATTAAATCAAATAGAGCACTAAACCACTTAACAAAGAGATGTCACAATAAAACAAGATAGTTCAATTATAAGAGTATAGGATTCATTATATCATCATTTTACTACCTTGACCGCTTTCGATTCAATCTGTATCGATCCTAGATTTTCAAAGGATTGATGACTCTCTCTCAGGACCTAATCATTTAACCCCAATTAATAATCTCTAATTGATTCCAAAATTCTAAAATTTTAATATCCCAATTAACAAAAACAGCCTAACATTTCAACTAATTATTAAGCAATTTATCATGTAATCGGATCATCACACAAGATCTCTCTCCATATGATTATCGATTTGATATTTATGAGATTTATTAGGTTGTTAATTCTCATTTCCTAACCTAATCAGATTACTATAGACTCAATCTCTCGATTTATTATCAAAGAATGTGCAAACAAAAATATCACAACACCCAAACATTTCATTGAAATCAAAAGCAATCAAGTCACAAAATGATTCATAAACTTAGAACATCATCAACATGTTCAACATCCTCAATCCCAATTCATACATGACGATGGTTGTAAATAAACAAGAGAAAGAATAAAAGAACTTGAATAGACTGAGTTGGAGTGGTAGGACTACTGCTGTAGATGCTCCTCTTCTCTTCTCTCCTTTTTGATCTTCCTTTGGGCTCTTTCTCAATTTGGCAAATGGAGGCTAGGTCTTGTTTTAAGTCTTGTTATGTTCTTATATAGTTCATGGCTCATTAAGGTAAAGCTAGTTTTACCCTTGTCTAATTGTCTAAAAAGACCCTCTAAATATCAAAACAGAAGGAGATTCTCACATCCGGCGAGCGCCTATCACTACCGTGACCCTGGGAAGAATCTTCTGTCATGACCATGACACCTATATCACGATCATAACCCTGTTTTTTAGCCCAAGCTTGCTCGAACTTTCTTCAATCTTCATTTATCTAAGTTCATACACTAACAAACGCATCAAAACACCTTAAGAATATAAGATTAAGGTCCAACATCATGCCCTAAACTACATAACACTTAAAAACATAAGCACACATTCACATTAACATAATTCTAAGACTAAGCATGCAAAAATCATCTAATCAACACCTATAAACACACTAAAACCCTACTAAAACATAATGTAATTACAACTATCAATCATCTACTCCATGCCAAGTCAAAAACCACCATTTATCTTAAATACATCCATAACACACAAAAACCCATAATCTAAAATCTCAAGCCAGAAAAACTTACCACTTTCTCCTTCAATCTTTTGCGTAATTGATGAGCACCTTTACTTGGTTAAGATCTCTCCAAATCACCAACAAAACCTATTAAAAAAATGGCAGCCCCTTTCTTCTCTTCTCCTTGGTCGAATATCATCCTTGCTTCTTTTCTTCCCTTTTGTTTTTGGTCTCTCACATTTATGCTATCAAATGAAGCTAATTTGTCTTACTTTTGGCTTTTTATACTCTCCATTAATTGTAAGCATGTCATCTCCTCATTAGCCATCACTAATGACTCACTAATTCATTAACTTCTTGTAAAAAGACCATATTGCCCTTTAATGAGTTTAATTCACCAATTAATTGAACTATATTCCAAAAATATTTTGTAACCATCTTATTATCAAATTGACTATGAAATACTCTAATTAGAGTCAATACTTATTAATTAGATGCTTTAAAATTTTGTAAATAGGTTTTAAATCATAAATACTCATTATTTTCAAAAAAGGGTATTTTAGCCCTAAACTTTCAGAACTCCCAAAATCCATCCAATCAGACTAATTTTTGATCCGTTTCAGTATTATTAAACTATAATACTTGTTTTGGATATTTTTCAATATTTCGAGTTAGGTCTCCCAAAATTACTATTCACCTAAATTTACTATTTTTCCAAAAATAAAAATTTATATTCAATGAATAAAAAGGTTTGAGGTTTTTCAATCACCCCTCCTTATACAAATTTCATCCTTGAAATTTAACTAAGCATACATGCTTAAAATAGGTGGGGATACAATGTACGTATCTACTGCTCAAGCTCTTATGTAGCTTCCTCTACCGTATGATTCCTCCACAATAACTTAACTAAAGAAATGATGAGGAGTGAGCTTCCTCTAAGATCTCTTTCTTTAAGTCTCCTATATCTAGTACACATAATCGTTTCCCCCTCATCACTGTATCATCTTCTCCAATTATAAGATCTATTCTTTGCCTAGTCTCAACTTCAATCTTCAACTTCATCAACTGTGGATCTTGTTTCTACCCCTCTCTAATCTGATCCACCAAAATGGAACGAACATAAAAGGTAGCAATTAATGCCCCTGAGTCTGCTATATCCAATCTCACTTCTAGTGACCTCATTTCTATTAGAAATGGAAGATATATCGTCTTAAATTGTGCTATCGAACTAGTAGGTCTCCTACTTAAGGCATTAGCCACTATATTGGGTTTTCTGGGGTGGTACTCTATCATACAATCATCATCTTTTATTAACTCCAACTATCTCCTCTGCCTTATGTTTAGTTCCTTCAGAGTGAAAAAATATTTCAGACTCATGTGATCCGTGAAAATCTTACAGGGAACACCATACGAGTAATTCCTCTAAATTCTTAATGCAAAAAACCACCACTGCTAACTCTAGATCGTTAGTGAGGTCATTATGCTCATGATTCTTCAACTACCTAAAAGTATATGCTACAACCTTATCATTCTGCATGAGTACACACCCTAACTCCTATCTTGAAGCATCAATATACACTACAAATCCATCAGTCCCCGTCGGTCATATGAGTATAGGAGTTGTCTTCAGTTCTTCAAAAATTCATTGACAATAATTTGACCACTTAAACTTCTCCTCCTTTCACGTCAGCTTGGTCAGTAGGGTTGCAATTATGGAAAATTCTTCAACAAATTTCCTATAATAGCCTACTAATCTAAGGAAAATTTTGACTTCTATCACAGTGGTAGGAGGTCTCTAATTAGTAACAGCTTCAATCTTTTTGGGATCCACACTAAGTCCCTTAGTTGAGATGACATGACCCAAGAAAGCAACCCTATCTAGCCAAAACTAGCACTTACTGAGCTTAGCTTACAACTGGTGCTCTCGTAGGGCCTGTAATACTATCCAAAGGTGTTCTACATGCTCCTTATGACTGCCTAAGTACATCAATATGTCATCAATAAAAATGATCACAAAATTATCTAGGTACTATGGAAACACCCTATTCATCAAATCTATAAAACCAATTGAAGCATTTGTTAATCCAAAGGGCATGAATAAGAATTCATAATGTTCGTACCTAGTCCGGAAGGCAGTTTTTGGAATATCATTGCTGCAAACTTTTAACTGATAATAACTTGATCTTAGATCAATCTTCGAATACAACTTGGATACTTGTAGTTGATCGAAAAAATCTTCAATCCTCTGGAGCGGATATTGGTTGCAAATTGTCACTCTATTCAGTTGTTTGTAGTCGATACACAACCTTAAACTCCCATCCTTCTTTTTAACAAATAGGACTGGAGCCCCCTATGGAGAAGTGTTGGTTCTTACAAAACCCTTATCTAACAACTCCTCCATTTACTCTTTCATTTCTTTTAACTCCGTTGGAGCCATTTTATATGGAGCAATTCAAATCGATTGGGTTTCTTGTAGCACCCCACTCCCAACCGACCCAGACTCGACACCGAGAGGGGTATCCAAGTCTGTGCCAGTGGAAGCGGCGAGCTAGACGGTCGATCAGTCCGTTCGGTACAAAAT
>JANZLC010000008.1:31364620-31385642 GCA_026413385.1 Erythroxylum gracilipes | reverse complement strand
ACAAGTCGCCTTATGGGTATCGTGACAAGATAAGTCGCCTTACATCACATACAAGTCGACTTATACTAACAGTCTTTACATGGTGGATCCAAATACTGGTGGCTTTACATACTGGAGCTGCAATGTACGAATAAGATGACATAATAAAATATGTGGTTGGGAAATATGGTGATGGAAGCATTCCTCTCATATTATCACCTAGTCCTCTAACGGTTTGTATATAAATCTTCTATTATTCTTCTTAGAGTTTAATTCCCATAAATGTATTTTGGTTGACACTCAACACCAAAACCGTTGCTGAAGTTAAAGCGCTTGAAAAGATTTTGGTATTGCTTGGATGAAGAGAGGAAGGTTAGACAAGCTATGCGGTGCTTCTTTAGCCGCCAGCTATCCAAATTTTTGAGTCCAAGGATGGCGCTGCGCAAGATTGGCACACACAATTCAGATAAATGGTGAGCAGAACTTTGCACCGCATCAGGTATAAGCAGAACTTTACAACATATAAGGTATATTTGTCTTATAAATTTCTTAAAAAATTGTTTTATAGATGTGCATCTCCTAATGAATATATGTAATTTTTTAAGCTATTATTTTTTAAAAGTTTTAATTCTTTTTATCCAAAAATTATTTTTAAATTTTTTATTTATTTTTCATTTTTTACTCTTTAACGTCACATCTACATATGGGTCTACCAGAAACAGCCTTTCTATTATGTAGAGTAAGGTTGCATACTATCAGACCTTCCCAGATTTCGCTTCACCGTGAGACTTCAGACTAGGTGTGATGATGAGAATGATAATGATGAAATAGATAGATAGATAGGTAGAGAGAGAGAGAGAGAGAGAGAGAGAGAGAGAGATCCTAAAATATGGACAATAATAAAACATAATCATGACTAACAAAAGTGACCAAGCATATATAATATAATCTAAAACATTTGAATCGACCAGTGAAACATTTTTTTTGAAATTTAATTTTTTTAAAAAAAGTTGACCAGTGAAACATTTTACATGAAAATAAATGCTAAAAGAAATAAGGATGTATGTTATACCCATAAGTGAAAATTTCTAGTTATTAAATTCAAAATAGTTCCCTTATAGAAAAAGAACATTTAACTTACAATATTCATTATGTTGTGGTTTGATGAGGATAATGATTAAGAATAATGACATCTAAGTGCATCTCACTAAAAGCTTTTTATAAATCATTTCTCCTTCATATAGTTTATTGATGTGAGTCTCATTCATCAAAAAGAGTTATTTACATTTATTATTTATTACTTTATGAAACTTAACATGCTTATATGTTATGAAGTTAAAGTTTATAGTTCATAAAACACTTTTATAGAACAATCAACAAAAAGAAGTAAAAGAGAGTTTAAAGAAATAGAGATAGTGAGACTAAATAAGTAATTATTCAAATGTTAAGGTTTGAAAATATAAATCTATTATCAATTGGCATAGTCATTACTCACAATACATACAAACTAAAAAGAATTGAATGTAAAAAAAATTAATGGAGTCTTTACTCTACCTTATTAAAGAAAGAAAAAAGTCTAATAAAATAACAATACAAAAGCCCAAACAATAAAATTGAGTTTGAAGTATAATTATGAAATAGGAAAAGCGTTAAGCACTCACTTTTACCCACAAAAGTTTATGGAAATTTATAAAATTGAAGGGGAAAAACACAAATGTGATGTAAATAAAAACAAATCGAAAAAAAACTTTTTTGGTAACCATATTTTTCCTCCTTTAACTTTAATATTTTTCTTATTTATGTCCTCCAACATCAAATGTTCCTATTTTAGTTCTTTATCTCAATGTTTTGACTCAAACAAGCATTTTCGTCAATCTATATTAATGGAAAGTCAATGTGGCACACCTAAAATAAATAAATAGACAAGCTAATTTCTACTGAGTTCATTAGTGACGTTCACAATCTTCCTTTTCCTCCTATTGCACCATTTCTATTCCAACTATCTTAAAGCCTCTTAACTTTTCTTCATTGTTCATTCTCGCCATCCTTTGCTAAAACACCGCATAGATCTGACATCCTCCCTAACCCTACCCAATCTAACATTTCCTCTTTCTTGCTCACTACCTTAAACCCTAATCCACCCCTCTCCCCTAACCCCCTTCACGTTCGACATGTGCTCTCTTTTTCACTTCCTCACATTCTGCTTTAGTAGTGATAGCGTTGACGTTAAATATGTCATATTGAATAGATGGATAAAGAAATGTAGTTAAATTCGAGTTTTGGAAGTTGGGTTATGAGGAAAGCAATTGTTTGAAATGTTTGATTATAAACTAGTTTTCAAGGTCGATAAAAGGGGTGGGATTAGATGAAAAAGAAGGGCTTAAGATGGGGTTAAGAATGGGGGCAACAATGTGGTGGAGGTAATGGTTAGAGGAAGGTCACAAGTAGGGTTGGTGGTAGGAGCTTGAACTCTCAGTGAAGATTATGTGTTTGATGTTAAAGGTGAAGACTTCAACATTGACAAATGAAGAGAAACAGAAAGATAAGTTCAAAGTTCGAACTAAGAAAAAAATTCCTTAATTTTACACATTTTTAGATAAGCTAGTAGAAATTAGCATGATTACTTAATATTTTATTTTAGGAGTGCCATGTTGACACGAATGATGGAAGTACTTGATTGAGTCAAAATATTAAGTCGAAAAACTAGAATAGCAACCTTTTATATTAAAGGACTTAAATAGGAAAAATCTTAAAGTTAAAGGACCAAAGAGATAATAATTATAAAAAAACAAAATGAAGGATGTAATTAAATGCCTAAGAGTTTGTAGTTTGGTCTAAGGCTTATAAATAAAGTGACCATACTATAGGACTTCTAATGTAAATAAACTTAACCTATGATTTTGAATGAAAACACAAGTTAAACAAAATGATAATAGAAATAAAACAAAATTCTTAAGGAAATGCTAGGAGATAATGTTCTTTTAAATGGTAAAAAGAACTCTAAAACATGAGAATAATTTTTAGAAAATATTTGATGAATTAAACCTTAAAAAATGTTTGATAAAGTTGGCTACTTATAAAAGACTTGATCAATTAGGAAATGAAAACAAAATAATTTAAATTTAAAATTATTTAAAAAAGAGGGAAATGGGCTCAAAAGTTATTGTTTAAAAAAGGTTTGGTAAAAGTTAGAATTAATTTAATAGACCTAAAAACCAAAATTCAAACTAAAAAAGGAAACAAATTAGCCTTAGTAAACTTCATGGGCCAATAGACCTAACTAATTTATTATAGATATTTTTTTCAAAAGAAGATTGGAAATATACAATCAATTTGAGTATAATAAAACATGCATTCGCAAATTAAAGTTAATCAAATACAATTGAATATGGAAATATTTAATTTAAAATCTATGAGAAGAAATTAAAAAATAAAATGAAAGAAGTATTTTTTTAAAAAAAGACAAACTTAAGTATCCTCACGCGTGATAAGTAGCTACTCCCTTACGAAACTAAACGTTGCTTTGCACCCAGTTAGTGCCTCTTTAACAATATACTTTCGTATCTCACCCATATGGACTCCTCCAATTATCAAAACATCCATTCAATGTTGGTCATTAAATCTCCACTTGTTCACATTCCACCCCTCGGCCTTTTATAAAAGGTAATGGAAGCCCACCCAGCCTGAACATGGCCAAAATATTTTAGCTCAAACTCAATCGATTTAAACTCATTTGAGTCCATTCTAAACCAATTATTTTTAAAAAGAAATTAAATAACAAATTTTTCTAAAATTTTCAGACCGAGCCGTACAGTTCGACCTTAAGCCTGAAAATTTGCAAGTTATAAAAAAAGCCTTTACTAGACTTTGGACTTATTTGCCATGCCTAATCTTTTTAGATATCATTGTTGATGATCATAGCAATATTTCCAAGAAGCTTCCATCCAGTATACTGTTGTATCAACATCTGTACAACTGCCTCTCTTCTTTTCACCATTCGCCTCTCTGATGTAGCCAGTGGAACCTTGGAATTTAAATCTGATACATCAAAAAACATAATGTAACTGACCCTATACCAGCTTAAAACATTGAATGTGGGGTAAATATGAAACGAGGCCGACAACCCCAATGTACAAGCTACCTTACTAATTCAGTCTATTATTTTAGAAATACTAAAGAACGAGAGAGAGCTTATGTACTAGCCACCTACGAACTCTATATGCCTACAGGGTAGAAGTTTCACATACATTCTCCAATATCAACCTCTCCATCGATTAATTTTATTCCATAAACTTTTCACACACACTTTGTGGGATCGACCTAGACTTATCACTGCTATAGTAATAGTCTAGTTATTTTAATTTTGATTAGCGTTACGACATGCGGTCAGATATTTTTCAATATTTCGGGATTGAGTTCTCCAAAAAATCACTATTTACCCAAATTTACTATTCATCTATAAATACTATGCACTGAAAATAAAAATTTATATTTAATGAAAGGAAAGGTTCGGAGTTTTACATAATGCATGAAATAAGAAGATGGATGAATGTTTATAGATAACTCAAAGTAATTATAGGCAAACATTTCAATTTGTTATTACTAACATGTGTTTTAATATTTATTTTAAAAATTTTTTATCTTTATCTAAATATTTTGTGAATAACATCTAGATTCCTCTAATATGAATAAAATCAAGCTATTGACTAGTATTTAAACTAATTTTGATATTGTGTAACAAAATAGATGATGATTTAAATATGGAAGTGTAAAGCATAATAAACAATTTTGGATCATTAACTTTCTCTTTGTTATGATAATTGGAGCAAATTGGGGTCACTAAGTAGTTCACACTTAACACCTAGAATTATGAATAATTTCTTTGCTAGTTTTAAGTTTAAATGTTCTAATAATCTCCAATCATTAGTCCAACTACCTAGTTGATCTTTTGCACATTCTTCTTGATTATATCCTTGATACTTAAGTGAATGACTCCTACTTTTGTCTCATATATCTATCAAGAAAATTCATAAACCATTAATGTAAATATTTGTTCACAACTAAGGGCAAAAACTTGTTTTGTACTGCATTGTCTAGAGCAAAAGTTATCTGCCAAATGTATCTTTTTTTTCATATGGCAAGTTGCTAAAGTAGACTCACTACATTAGAAGATTAATCTTTCTTAATAGGTTTCCAACTTGTTGCATCTGCAAAAACCAATTTGAAACTCTTTCCCACCTCTTTTACAATGGTAATTACTTAATTGCATCTGGAGCATAATTCTAGCCATCTGTTTGCTTAATGCTACCAAGTACAGCCATAATGAGTTTCTTGAATGGTTAAGTTTGAATAAAGGCATCAATAAGGGAAATAAAGCCATCCATCTGATAGTTGTATACTATTTGGAAAAAAGAAACAATAGATTCTTTAAGGGAATTGAAAGCCTAAGCGAACAAGTTCTTGCAAAACTAACATTCTAGATTGTAAAGCAACATTTGACTAATTAAAGCATCAAATTGTAGTGCTGCAATTGTTTTCTTATAGATGATAGTTATCTAGTTGCCACAAAACTAACGTTGAGATTATAGTTCTCTTAGTCCTTCAACTATTCTGAAAGTAAAGTAACTAGAGAGAGAACTCTCACTATCATAACAGAATTTACAAGCCAATTATATAATCATGCACCAATTAATTAGTTTAGATAAAATGTGGAAGGGACCCATATTTATTCAAGAAAATATTTAATTTATTGTTTTGATTATTTGGCTTAAGATTTTATCTCTTTTTAAAAACCTTTAATACCTTCCAACGCTTGAATTTTTTATGTTATATCTTCTTCCTGAATACAATTTTTTATTTTTAAAAAGAAAAAAAGGGCACTTAAGGAAAATTCTTAATTGAGTAATGAGATGTAGCCTTATGTTAGATCGGAAGTAGCATTCGATTGAAATAGTTTTTTATTAAAAAATATATTAATTTTTCTTAAAAATTATGCTTTCAATATGTCATATTAACTATTAATTGTATAATTGTTTAATTTTAAACTTCAACTACAAATTTTGTTTTCCAATCTTTAATCAGTGAAGAAACAATACGAGTATGCCAAGCATGGGTTATATAATAAATCTATAATTCGTTTAGTTGTGGATGACTGGTAAATATAGCACGTGGCAGGTAAAATCTAAGCAGTAAGATTACGTCATGAGTGACATGGGACGCTGCAATGCGGCAGAGCTTCGGACATGTCCAATTCATAGGACAATGTTCTCGGTGGGCCCCACTTGAATTGCTCTGTTCCTTGTCTTAAAAGTACCGTACCCATGCACCGCCCTGTACTCGCACCGCACCTGATTGAGTACCAAACCCGCAAAAGTAACGGGGAGTCTCTGTCATACTTCTGTTCTGTGGTCATTATCAAGCGTCACGAGCCCTAAAACTACGGGGTACAATATTCAATTTTAGTATGTTTCAACCACTAGCAGCCCGCCACATCATTCTTATGGTGGTTTTACTTTTGATCTCATTTTCCATTACCTTTTTTCTTGCCCTTTTCCCAATTTCGTTGCCACTGATAATTTAAGTTTATTTAAAGATAACTTAAAGTTTATTTTAAGTTAAAATTTGTCATTTTTATGGATCCAAGTGTTTCAAAAATTAAGGTGTTAACATTTTTACTGAATATAATAACTATATTTTTATTTTGTCTTAGAGAAATCTTCATAAAATTGAAAGGTGATATTTTCTAAATGGAGTTACTTCTAATGACATTATAAAAGATGTCAAAGATGTTTATCATATGAATCTCAAGATATATAAATAACAAACATGTAGTCATTACTTAATGCTAAATAATGCACTGTACAATATTTGCATATAATTATTTATAAGATTAATTATAAAAAAATCTCAAACTTTACTCAATCTTTCAACTTTATTAAAAATAATCAGATATTAAGTTTTCCATTAATGTGATGACGTGTTAAGCTACATTAGATAGTATTTTTACCATATGACTATCACATAATATATTTGTGCCATGTATAGATTTATTATTTAATAAATTTAAAATTTTAAAAACCTCAAAATAATAATGAAGTAAAACCTATGAAAGAAAGTATAATAGTTTAAACAATTTGATATTTTTAATCTATTAAATAATAAAATTTATATGTGGTACAAATATAAAATGTGACAACTATATGGAAAAAAATATTAATATAATATAACTCGCCACATCTTCTAAATTAACAATGAGCTTAATATCAAGAAAGTTAAGCATTTTTTTGTCATTTTTAAAGTTCAACGAGTATTACAAAATTGAGTAGAGTTTAAGTTTTTCTTTACAGTCAACCCTTATTTATATTAATGATATTATAGTCAATTCTACCACGTATTCTAATATGCTCAAATCATGCATTGAGAATAATGCCTTTATTAATATCAAATTTTAACATTTAGCAATACCTTGCATTTGATAGACTTCTCAAAAATAGGGGTTACATGAACAAACCTTATGATTCGAAATCTTTTATTTTAGCCTAAGTTTGGTATCAGGCCTAATTGAATCTGGATCATGCAATTCGAAATTGAACTCAATCAAGCCTAGATCCTACAATTCTAATTAAAGCCAAGCCTAATCCATATTCACCATGCCTGAAAATTAGAGAGAGAGAGAAGTCACTTGAGAAACAAGGAACAAAATTTCACTGAAAATTTTCACAAACATTTATGCAACTTAATTCAAAGTTTATTGAAATCACCTAAAATCTTACAAACATCTTTTTTCTCTCTCAAGGTGTTGTGGACTACAATATGTCACAATATCACTATGTCTTATTACAACAAATGTAATAAGATATTAATAAATAAGACCCAATAATACATAATCACTGTGTTACAACTGCAACATATGTAATAAGATATTAAACAATATCACCCAATAATATATAATAATACTGTTTTATGGTAATAGCTAGAAATTAAACAAAGATAAAATTCACTATTTTGGTTCAAACCTTTCATTTCTTTTTAGTATCTCAATTTAAGCCTTAATTTTTGCATGATTCAAAGTCTGAATTGGGATTCATTCATCACAAACCAATCAATTAATTAACTAACTAAAACCACCACTTTCATTGCCAATTGAATGTGACCCTAGACCAAGCTTGGGGCCACTACTGCCAACACCTCCTATAGGTTGTAAACTACCATCACTTCCACCACCATTGAAGGAGACAGGCTTTTGAAGGGACAATGATCACTAACGCAATAATATGTGTTGTTAAGAGGTGCTGTTGGAGAAGTGAGAGGAGCGACAATCATGGTAAGAGCCACTAGCATTGTTGCGTCCATTGTTGTGAGTGTAACAATCTCCTTCACTATTCTTAAAAGAGACTATTCAAGGTTAATAGTGTTAACTTGACATTGACCTAACCATTTATCAATTGGCATGACCATTTACAATATATAAAATGACGTCATTTTGTTAACGTAATAAAATGACATTTTTTGGTGTTATCGGTTACTTGAAAGTTGGTTGAGTCAAGCTATATTTACCATGCCTTATATGTGGGCAAGCTTATGATGTAGAAAATAACATATAAGGTGAGTTCAATGGCCTTAATACTTTAATTATGAAAGACAATGAACTTGATTACTATATTCATTGCTTTTTCAGTCAACTTTAATTCACACTTATGTCAATGAAAAAACAACATATTCAAATTGCTCACTCCTTACCTAGATTGCTAATTTTAGCAATTCGCCCAGTGCTTCATGTAAGCATAAAGATAATGAAGTTGTGGAAGTCTTATATGAAGGTGAGTTTTTAATAATAAAAAGAATATTAAGATATTAGTCTGAAAGCTCTAATGACACGCATTAGAGTTCATATTAGATCACTTTATTCATTTCATCATAATGTTTTCTTTTATAATTATTTTCTCTAAATTATTTTTAAAGATGTTATTAGTTTAAAGCAAAGAGGAGAAGCTTAAGCCTTGTTAGATTATATATAGTCGTTTGATTTCTTTTAATATATATCTTATGAGAGATATCATAGGAATCACAAGTGACTTGTCTTTAGCATTGCAAAGGAAAGATCAAGACATTGGTAATATTAAGAGTTTGTTTAAAGCTACAAAACAACAATTAGTATTGATGAGGAATAGTGGATAAGGATCTTTAACGGGTGAAGTTCATATATTTTATGGTAAGCACAACATTTATATTCGAAAATGAATGATTTATTTATACTTCAAGGTCAATCACGACATGATCCTCATTAATTATCAAATTGACATCATTATATAATTGATTTATTTTATACTGTAATAGAATTTTAGCATTATAAAATTAACAATCGCTGCAAAAAAGTAAATATGAAACTACTTTTAATGTTACTAGTGAGAATCCTATTGTTTCTTTTGCTTCTTTTAATAAGAAAATGTTAGCTTTGTTCACTTCTTGTTCATTATAATTTTCGACGATTGATCTTGTGGTTCTTAACAATTAACTTGAGATGTATATTAATGATATGAGAAATAGTGAAGAGCTTGTAGATTAAAAAGATATTAGTGATCTTTTTTAAAAAATGATGGAGACAAAGAGATATGTTGTGCATGTGAGTGGTTCTAAAGTTAGTTTGGTTGTTGTTAGTTACAATAGCATAAGTTGAAAGATTTTTTTCTATGAAATTTGTAAATGATTACTTAAAATTGAATAGAAGATTCTTAAATTATTAAATAAACTATTAATTAAATTTAAGAAATATTATTTAATAAAATTAAAATAAAAATCAATTTATAATAAAAATATATTCATACATAATCTATAAAGTTTAATTTTAAAAGAAAATTTTAAATAAATATCTTATTTTTAGAAATTTTAATTTAAGAAATTTTGCTTCTAATTAAATAAAATTTTATAATTAATCTTTGATAGAAAGATCTTGATATATTTAACACTCTATACAATGATGATAAATAAAATTTTCTATACTAAAAGAATCTTACTAAACTTGTTATGAAAACATGTACAAATATAACATAGAAAATAGTGAAACAATAAATTTTAATAGTTGATATATTAATTTTTTAAAAAAAATACAACTTATTCGTAAATTTAATAAGATAAATATCATGAGCTTAATATACAATTTTTTCTTTAAAAGGGAATAAAGACCACTGCATTACCATGAAAGGTATAAATTTTGATTTCAAACAAAAACATTTGGATTAGCAGACTTAACAAAATAGACCTCCCATACTAATTTTTGAATGATGGATCTTAGAAGATCAAGTTTAGCTTCTTGGATACATATTGCCTACATATTGGTTTCATGTCATCATCCAGATAGCTTTATGTGTCTCTGAACTCTTCTTCTATAATGTTTCATCTACTAGAATGTTACATGTCATTTCTTTGCATTGTTACATATTTCATTTCCTTTCCATTTACATGTTTCATTTCCTTTCCATCCTTTGACTTATTTGTATAGTGTTGGCTCTAGCTATGGCAACTTCCCTAATCTAATTCCTTATGTTTGTTAATCAACATGTCGAAAGATTCTCTAGTTTCTTTCCGTCCAAATTGAGTAGATATAACATCTCAGAGTAACATTGAATAGCTTCAAGTCCCTTTTAAAGTTATATCTAAGTTTATATTCCTACATGATGATAGTTTCCCACACATTTTCTATGTAGTTATGCTTGCACCGCTGCATTTCCTGTTCCTAAATTGTAGATGATTAATTGTAATTAAAAATTAGTGATTCAAAGATTTTTGCTCTTGTTGGCGGAGGCTACAAGTATTATTAACTTGAATGCTTCCAATTCTACCTTAAGTTTATATTTTTTGCTTCACTTCCAACCATAAGATAAAAGCAAATTTTGGAATGCAACATTAATCTTAAACTAGATTATGCCAATCCACCCTTAGAGAAGGAGATTGAATAAATTTAGGCATGTTTTGTTTGTGAACATACCTAAACTATGAGCAATTCGGGTTATTATATCTTCTCTTGTTAGATTAGGGAGGTATGAAGGAACATTGGATATAATAAATAAGAAAACTCTCTAGTGACAACTCCAATCTCTTCCCATTACCACTTACTTAACCTGAGCATTAATTGACATCAAATACTTAAGATTGTGGAAGTTAAGGAGTTTATATAAATGGCCTTAATTGTGTCGATTATCAAACTAGAAAGATTTAGTATTCTTATTCCTAATGATGCATTTTATGTTCTAGTTTATGGTATCCCTCATCTTTAAATTTTTTGTTAGTTTCCGAGAGGTACTTAATTAAGGTTTAACGCTCCAAAGGTTTTCTCCTTATAAGAAATAGGTGTGTATCTACTTAACACATAAGAATTCCTTATCTATAAGAATTTGTCATATTTTCTTGGCTAAGAGCATGTTGTTAATTGGTTTTAAGAGCTTACCCCTAATCTTTCTTCCTCCTCAGTGGTGCATACTTATGTCCATTTTACCATGGCATGTGATGATTTATTTTGATCCTCTATCTAAAAGAAGATTTTCATTGATTTCTTAATTTCTTTGACCATATTAATAATGAGGAAAAGGTGAGCACACCAGTGCATATGAAAATTGTTTATAAAAGATATTAGTTGCAATCTTACAGTATATAAAAGGATTTTGTCTTTCTAATTCCCTATTATTCTTTGGATAATATCAAATAGAGCTTGATAATCTCTATTTATAAGTCTTATGATAGTAATAGGAGTCTTAATGTATTCAAAAGGAGGTCTTTTAATCTTCAAACCTACTATATTTATTAAATTGTCATCTTAGTTAGAATTGTTATCTTAAATAAAAATGCAATTCTTCTTCATATTGATTTTTAGACCTAATATATCACTTAATTATTAGATTATTTTCATATACAATCTTATACAATTTTCATTATCTTCACACAACAACTTAAGGTCATTAGCATAAGATAACTTGTTAATCTTTACCTTAAGAAATTTGTAGTCGAAGGTGAAGCAACCCCTTTCTATTATATTCCTATGAATGTCTTAAAAGGAACTCTATGTAAATCATAAACAAGAAAAGGGAAAAAGGGTTTTCTAATTTAAAACTTCCCCTCTATTGAATGTTTAAGATGGTTTCTTCATTGACAAAAATTTTGAGATAAGTGGTTATAAATATTCTTTGATCCATTTGATAATGAGTAGGGATATCTCATGAGTTCCATTACCTCAAAAATAAATCTCTAGCCCACTAAGTTGAATGATTTATGGATATCAATTCTTATTGTGTAGCTCTTGAAAACATTGCTCCTATGATAATCTTTAATCACCTCTTGTGGTAGAAGTATATTATCTTCTATGCCCCTCCTTTGAATGAAGGTTGCTTGACCTTGACTAATGATGGAATTGAGATTATCTTTTTATCTAATAGCCAACATTTTTGGAATAACTTTGTAGATCACATTACAACAAGAAATAAGTCTATATTCATGTGATTTGATAGGGTTAGTATTTTCAAGAATGAGGCATATATAGGTTATATTCAATTCTTTTAGCAATTTTCCATTTGATAGGAGCTCCATAATTGGTTTTGATACCTACTTTCCCACTAAATGCCATAATTTTTTAAAAAATAGAATATTAAGTCCATCATGACTTATTGCTTTCCTAGGATTCAAACTAAAGAGAGTTAATTTAATTTCCTTTTCACAGAATGTTAGTTAAGCTCCTTGATTGCTCTTTATTGATTAACTTTGGGATAAAGGTTCTTAGTTCTTAGAAATTGTGTCTCTGAAATGGATAAATATCACTTTTTTATATCTTCTTGAGAGTAAATAGTAACCTAATTCACACTAGGTAAAGATGTTATCTTATTTGTTCTCTTTTAGATTAGCAAAGAATTATGGGAATAACTTGTATTCCTATCTTCATTCCTCAACCGTAACACCCTTGGACTCTATCTTAAAAATGAGAAATGTATCAATTGATTGTTGTTATATTTAAATAGTAGTACATGTGGGAGTTGTTGCTTTCAAGAATTAGCCTAAACCAAAAAAGGAGAATGCCAAAAAGGTAGATTTTACTCTTTCAAGATTGTATCATAGCTTATACTTTTGTCCCCTAACATAAAATCCACTTCACAACTGATCTGAGTTTGAATGGGGGAAAAAGTAAGTAGGTACCTCTAGGAAGGTATTTTTTGACCTAGTTTAATGAGACCTATTATTGAGTGTAAAAACTTATTGTGCCTATCTAGATATTTTCTTGTAGCTTATAATCTAAATTTACCTGTCCTTTGGTTTTAAACAGACAATGGGAGTTAGATGAGTCTTGAAATTCATTTCTTTTAGTACTTAAGTCTTTCAAATTATAGTCCTTCTTTTCCTTTCTCTAATTATGTACTAAGTTCTATAGGACCTGACTATCTTTGTCCAAAACTTGATTATAACTAATGCTTATTTTCTAGTTGCTTAAGAGTTACATTATAAGATTCAACATAAGTCTTACTTTAAGTAAGGTTCAAGTATTTTCTCTTCTCGAATATATTTTCCATTATGTTGTTCACTCTAGTTTTACTTGAAATCTTTAGCTCGTCCTATACTGCTTGTAGTTTCCTTATGCATTTGTATGCTATAAATCGTTTTGAATTTATTTGTGATCCCTTAATGATTGCTTTATCAAACCTATTTAATTCTATTAAAAGTTGATAAATATAATGGGTGGTTTCTTTTGCTAGAATTTTGATAAAGTTGAATCTCAATTAGAGAGTGATCTAAGGATAAATAGTTGCTGAAGTGGTCTTTGCTAGTTGAGATTTGACTTAACCAATGTGCATTCACCAGAGATTTATATAAAATTTTCCTAATTAGTTATTTCTTTATTGATTTCTTTTCTAATTGAAGTGACTTCCATCATATGTCAAATATGTTTCCCAATTTTGTTAACATAGTCTCTAAATCCATTTTGAGGAGATTCATCCTTGTATTCTCTGCTCTGCTTCATATGAGAAAAGAATGATGTTGAAGTACAAAAGTGATGCTTAAAGTTATCAAGCTATTTAGAATTTCAATCAATAAATGAATAAGCTGAGATGAGCACCTGACATCCATTACTTTAAAGATGCTTAGATTATATACTATAATGATTCTTCTACTAATATAATGTGGATGAATTTTCAATGTGGTAAAAGACTTCTCAGAAAACTATAGGCTTCCTTTGAGTTTACTTCCTTTATTTTTGGTTTTTAATAATCTTATTAACATTTCTTTTGTTATGATCGAAAATTCTTTTAATAGAAATTTTAATTAAATATAATGGTTCTTATAATTATGTACTTTTTTATCTTGGATTTTTATTGATGCAATATCCAACAAAAAATTTCATATCAATATCATCTTATAAGTAATTTAAATTAGACATATAAACAAGCATTCAAAATTTATCTTCATTTAAATTTGAGTTCAATTTTTTTAATTAAGTTGAAAAATCTTGAGTAAACTTAAATTTACGGTTCAAATTTGAAACATGTAAATTTATGTCAAACAATTTTTTACTAAATTTAATTTTTTATCTTTTAAAATACTTAAAAAATATTAATTTAGATAATTGAAATGTTTAATTTATTTACTTTAAATAAAAGAGATTTACCTTTTAATCATTTCATAGGTTAATTACTATATAAATTAAAAAATAAGTTTCAAAATAATTTTATTAATAAAATTTTATCGATATAATGATTAATTTGTTTGTAAGTTTTAATAAATTAATTTTAAATTGATATTAAGTTTTCACTTGATATCCCTCCAATAAGTGGCTTAACCCATTCCTTATAAAGGGGTGAAGGAATCTATACCTTGCGTTTAGCTATCCACAAAGCATCGTAGCTCACTCACTTATGCCTCATGGTGTACATACCCTACCTCACCATAAGGTAGGGAATGATTTCACGTGTAAGGTCTTGATCTTTACGCCTCTCTTATATGAAGGAAAGCTCTTAGACATAAGGTAAATAACCCTCACTATATAAGATTTCTATATTAGTTAATAAGAACTTTATCATCAAAGTCTATCCTTCAGGGGAAATATCGACACCATTTGTAAGTGTAGAAGGTTAAGTCTTTAGTGGCCTAAAGGGTTTTAGTCCATAGATATAATAGAGGCCCACCAATTTAGGGAGGGCCAATGGTCCAAGAGCCTATAAGGTTAGTAGAGAATCAATTAGCACCATCCATAGGAAAACAAGGAGCCAAGTGCGAGGGACTCAATGACCATATAATCACCACTAAAAGCTCTCTTTACCAGTCATTAGCCTTGCACAATTTTAGGATTAAGTTTGAAACATGAACAAGTTAGTATGAGACATAGGCATTCATACTATAGGGGAGCAACCCACATATCATCATATTGATGATTCTGTAAGGCATCCATGCAAAAGCAACACTTTTCATGCATTGTCTTCAAACATGTTGTAGGAGGACTAGCATGACTAGAGTTATGATAACACATTTATCTTAACTACTCTAAATGAGTTGCAACATTAAATTTCAAAATTCTAACCTTGGAACTATTATATTTTTTAATATATTCAACATATTACATAGTCTACTATAGAGAAATTATGAACCATACAATGCTATACACATAGTTTCATCATTGAGGTTACCTACATTTCAAATATTAAAATTGCTATAGAAATTATATCATATTGAATGGGTTTATGAAAGCACCAACATATGTAGCTGAAGAAAAAAAACACAAAACTTTAAAGAAATATAATAAAGGTCTCAAAAATTCATTAACCTTAATGAAGGGAGCAGTCACTTAACATTATTACATAGTTTTTATAACTAGGTAGGCTAGTTGGAGAAGGTTAAGTGACTAGGAATTTTTATAGAGAACTAGTGAGAAGAGAGGGAAAGATATTTGATGTGAGGGTAATTGCTAAAATGGAGTTAGATAAGCTACCTTGCCATAATTGAATGTTTCTTTTACTAAAACTTTTAATTACACCCAAGAAAAAGACATGTTAGGCCCTCCAACTCCCCTCTTGCAAGGGTTTAAAGAGAAGAACACAGATAATTATTACAACTTTCAAAGAGATTACAAACATGATATTAAAGATTGTAAGGACATAAAGAAGAGAGTGAATAACCTACGCCAACAATGCTAGTTAGTAAGCTTATATATGAGTAATAAAGAGAAACTCAAATGGCAAGTTCATGATCTTTAGTCCAAAGATGAAGGAAGCTACCACTAGAATCTTTAAAGCAAGGTAATTAATGTTGTAGTAGGAGGAGACCTAAAGATAAACATGTCTTATGTTAAAATATACTTAAAAGTTCACTCAAATACAGTAAATATTGTGGACTAATTAACCATAAAGAGACAAAATAAAATGGAAATCGCCTTTGACATTAATGTAACAGTGTTATACAATCCTAACGATGATGCCATAATAAGGATTCTTATAGATAATTGCAGCCCTTATGATATTCTTTTATATATTGCATTTGTAACCTTAGGATGTACCCTACACAATTCATACCTACACACACCACTTTAATTGAATCTTGATAAGGACAAACGATAGTGAAGTAGAAGGCGATAGTTTCATTAAAAGTAGGAGTACATCTAAGGGATGTCACTAATAATGGTTAAGTTTCATGCGGTGAGGAGGCCTATAAATTTTTAATTTCACCCTTAGAATACTCAATAATCCTTTTTAAGACTATCCTATGCCCTTAACTATTGACTATGAAATTTTTATTAGATTGTGGAATAGGGGAAGTTATAAGTGACCTTAGTATATAGAGATAATGTTATTTAACATCACTCAAAGTTGACAAAAGGTATAACTTCTTATTAATGTTTAGGTCTGGACAATCAAGATCCTAATAAAGAGCTATAAGGGCTAATAAGGATTGGATTCAAATTTTAGTAAGAGAATATGTAGGCCAATAATTATTCAGAGTTGGTAATGTAAAGAGAGAGAAAGGATAGAAGCTCTATTGGTCAAATATGAAGACATATTCATATAGGAGCCTTTGGACATTTCGATAATTTATTCCTTAATCATCACTCATATGTTAAATATTAATTCCAATTCGAAAAATATTTAACATAAATGAGAATATTTTTGCTCAATAGACTATAGGCTATAGATCTTCACATGTAAAAGCTATAACAAGTTCACTTTATTAGGGTAGTACGATAACCAAAATGAATAGAAAACGTAATATTGGCTAGGAAGCTAAGTGTAAAGTGTAGAATTTGTATTGACATATCTAAGTAAAACGTGTCCTAAATAAAGTTATTCTCCTTAAAATTCATTAATTAGTAGGTTTCACTTATAGTCACTAGTGGCTCAACTTTATGGATGTGTATTAAACATATAACCATATTTATATGTATAAGAGTGCACCTAGTTTATCACTTATAAAAAATGTATTGTTGCAAGGTAATCACCTTTAGCTTAAAGAATTTGAGAGCTAATTACCATCAATCAATTAATAGAATATTTGATCTCTAGGTAGGGAAGGATATAGAAGCTTATGTGGATGACATGATAATTAAGATAAAAAAGGGATAAGATCATCTATTAGATTTAGATTAAGGTTTCAACACTTTGAGAAAATATAATATAAAGTTAAATTTGGGAAAAATTATGTTTTTTTCAAGTATTAGTAATGAACTTTTTAATAGTAACACAAGGAGCATGGAGATCCATCAAAAAAATATATATGGTGCCATCATTGACATTATCATCCCTAAGTATGTAAAGGAAGTACAACTATCTAGGATTTGTGCGAGTCAGTCACATTGTTTGAGTCATAAATCAGTCTACATATCTTGAAATTGCGTGATTTTAGTTGCATTAAAACATAGAGCTAAATATCTCTGGAGAGACTCTGACTTAATTCTAGCTCTATGACCTTGGAAATTGAGATCGAAAAAGGTGACCTAATGTTGCCCCTATTTTGGAGCAGTTTGTAATATTTTGCCTATATCTCATGATTTAGAAGTCCAAATGGTCTGATTGTTAGTGCTATATAAACTATAGACACAGAGGAAAAAGTTTATAGAAGACTTAAAAACCTACTTGTGACTTTTTCTATATGCATATTAAGGAACAAGTAGTGGTACAAATGGAGAGAGTGTCTGTCATGACCATGATATTGTTTTCGCTTCCAATTTTTACCGAGTCTTATCTGAACCTTTTTGAATGTGTATGAAAAGTTTTGAACACCTAGAAAAAAATGAAATAGGACTTACCATATATGAATTGGGTGATTGAACAATGAAATTTAAGATTGATGATAATGCATTCTAAAGAAAACTTAAATGTACATAAATTATTTGTTTGCATATTTATTACTCATATATGTATACTATGATTAAGTGTGATTTTGATACCCTTCTAATAGTGGTAAGCCATGAGTTGCATGTATGAATGCAAATATAAATTTTTTATGTCTTCAAATGTATATCATATGATTTGTTAATATATAAATTGTGAAATTGCAAATAGTTAAAGGAAATGTTACAGTGCTTGCTCTATTGTCTTGGTGGTGGATTACAGTGCAGCTGCTACAGTTTGACACCAATGGTGTCTTCATTTGAGACTATAATATTTCCACAATTTGATACCTTTGGATATCCACAGTTCGATACCTTCGGGTATCCATAGTTTGATATCTGCGAACATTCACAGAACCCACTATCCACACCCACTTAACATAGAAAGGAAACTTAATAGTCATAAATAAGACATATAGCATGACAACATAAATAATTCGTATTGATGAGCATTTGTATTGGTTGTAATGATGAATTGCAATGATGTGCAATTATATTGATAATTTGTATCAATAAGTGTTGAATATCAATATTTGGCTTATAAATGTGCATTTTCGGTATATGGGTAATATGTTGAAGCATATTTGCATTATGTACTTTACTTAAGTATACCATCATTGTTTACATGAGTATTGAATATCAATATTTGGTTCATGAATCTGAATTTATGGTATATAAGTTGTGGTATTTCTGAATATGTGTGCTTAGCGAATGACTGCTATGAGTGGTCATCCAAACTAAATGTTTTCCCCGCTAAGCTTTCAAGCTTAGCACGGGTTTTAATCCATGTAGGTCCAAGTCATAGGAGTGAGGTATAGGGAATATCTACAGGGACTAAGGCTAACAAATAGAAGAAAAAGTACTTTTGGAATATGTTTTTAGTTACAGATGATTGCATATGTAATGAAGAAAGGAAATTGTATGTTTTACTGTTAAATGATAATGTTAAGCATTGGAGAGTTTTATAATGTGCATATGTATAGCATTGAATAGAATTGTATACCTTGAATATATGTACAGGAATTTGGTTGCTATGTATTTGGATGGTTGTAGGTTCCTTATAGGGGTGTTACACATAATCATCCCACCTCTTCTATATAAAGGTGAGACTGCACTAGGATGAAAGGTAGTAAGCTTTACTATATAAGATTTCCTCGCATGCCTATTTTTTAAAATAAATAAAAATATATTAAGAAGAAGAAGCCGGAGGCTTTACAAAATAGACAATTAACAGATAACTACTTAACCATAGATACAAAGATCTCTAGTAGCGCTCAAAACAATTACAAAAGTGAGTAACCAAATAGCTAATATAAAGCTCATTCACAGTTGTTCTCTATCATTTGCTCTCTTGTATATTGCAGTTTCCTAGAGTTAAACATAAGGCAACTCCCAACTGATTTTAGATGAGATAGTGCTTCTTTACGAGCTTGATTAGCAACCATAATCTCCTCTAAATTACATAATGTATAATTAAAGGAAAATGTAAAGAACTTGGAATCTTCCCCCGTCATCATGTGTTAGTGACATGCCCATTCTACAACTTCGTTCCATTCCCTATCTTGTCATGAACAATGAAGCAACTGTTGAATCTTGGTCCATAAGTCTTGAGAAAAATGACATTAGAAGAAAACATGATTGATGGATTTTGAAAAAGGCTAGTAGAGTAAATAGATATAATCTTTGCAACTTTGATCCTATCTTTTGTCTTTAACGTTGCGTATGGTTGTTGTCTCCAGCATGCAGAGACAGAACGAAACAAAAATTTGGAGACGGAATAGAATAAAAATTGGAGAAAATGAGGTGCTTGGTTGTGATGGACAAAACAGATAAAAATAAAAATAATAACAATAATAATAATAATAAGTACAAAATTTATAATAAATAATAATAATAATAATAATAATAATAATAATAAATTACTAATGATAATAATAATAATAATAATATGATAATTAATTTTGTATAATGAAAATAAAAATAAAAATATAATAATAATAATAATAATAATAATAATAATAATAATAAATACAAAATTTATAAATAATAATAATAATAAATACAAAATTATTATTATTAATAATAATATAATTAAGAATAAAACATTTACTTTTGTGGGAGGAGGGGTATTTATGAAAGTTGCTTATGTATTTTGTCTTGGAGACGGAGACAAAAATTTTTGTCCTTCATTTTTTAGAGGAACAAAAATTTTTGTCTCTGTCATCCGGAGACGGTGGACAAAAAATTAAAGACAGTAACCAAACATTATCGAAGACAGGGTTATTTTGTTCTGTCATCTGTCCCCATTCCCAAGGACATCAACCATATAGGGATTATGCTCTCCCCCGTCTCCTCCTAACAAAATTCATGGTTCTCAAACATCATCGAAGACAGGGTTATTTTGTCCTGTCATCTGTCCCTATTCTCAGAGACATCAACCATATAGGGGGTTATGCTCTTCCCCCGTCCGCTCCTAACAAAATTCATGCTCCTTTTATAGCTGCTTATAGTTGATGCATTTGGACCTCTAGCTTCCTCTCTATCGCGGAGGTCAAAAATAAACTGCTGTTGTCGTCGTCCACTGTATATTCTCCAAAAGCTTGTGTGAACTGCCGCTCTCCAATGTGATAAATGCCCTTTTGTAAAACAAGTCTCCACCTCTAAAGTGTCGTGCTCCATTATGATAAAATATAT
>JANZLC010000008.1:31339125-31350268 GCA_026413385.1 Erythroxylum gracilipes | reverse complement strand
AATTTTTTTGTTATTCCGCACCGCATGCATGTGATGCATGCACCGGGATTTCCCATCTGGGGATAGGATTCCCAACATAAGTATCATCTTTATCAATAGGACATCTTAAGGAGTTAGATAGATTAAAACCTACTTCCTCATATCCTACCACTTAAGATTAATTTCCTATCATTCACATCTATCTTAAGATCAAGGAAACTTATACATCATTCACTATATCAACAATTACAAAGTTAATAGGAAAGATGAACTTTTTAACCTTAAGCAAAAGTAAAAAAACCTTCTCTAATGCCCATAGGATCCTTAATAAACCTATCCACTAATTGAATACTCATCCTAGTTAGTTTAGGTTTACCCAATTTTAACTTTTTAAACATGTCAAATGACATCAAGTTAATAATAGCTCCTAAGTCTGCTAATGCCCTTTCAATTAACAAATTATCAATGTTATAAGGAATATTAAAACTCCCCGAATATTTAATTTTCTAAGATGGCTTGTTCTACAAGATGGAGAAACACTCTTCACTTAGATTAGCCATTAATAACTATTAAGTTTCTTCTTATTAGAAAGGAGATCTTTTAAGAACTTGTCATATTTTGCATCCATAAAAAGTTTTAAGAAAAGGAACGTTAATATGTAATTATGTAAAAGGATATAAAAACTTACCAAATTGATCTTTCTTTCTTTCTTAAGCTTGCTTAGGTATGGTCAACCATTCTTTTAACAACATTAATCAACCTATAGATACCAAGTTTCTCCAAGACACGTTAAAACCCTAACATTGGTAACCCAAATCAATATATTATTCAACCACACTTCCTTAAACAAGCATTTTAAATCTTTTTAAGTTTTTAAAAGATTAAAACACACTCTGTTAACAAAAACTTGATCCAAATTAATTTCAAAAGTTTTTCGAAATATTTAATGCATCAAGATGTTTTCTTTAAAATTTCTTATAATTATGATAAAAGATATTTAATATGTCATAATATAATTTATTATAGAGTTATTAATCCTTTAATTCATTGAAATAATCAAGATAAGGTTATAAGAAGGATTATAACGATATCTTGATATACTTAAGTCCTCTTTATTTTTAGTTTTTCACTTAAGTTCCCTTGAAGCTCTTTTAAGTTGGCATATGTGCTTCACTTAACTCATTTCTCCATCTTTTCATTGCTCAATTTATTCAATTAAATCCTTTGATCACATTTCCCTCATATTAAACTTCACCTTTCACATATTACTTAATTTTATTGTAATATAGTCCCTAATATCATTACAATTTAATTCACTAATAGCAATATGTTTTGTTATTTTCAAAATCACTTGTTAGGACCTTAGTTGGTCCAAAGCTATATAAACCTTTAGACTAGCCAAACCATATGAAATTTAACTCCAAAAAATACTTTAAATTGTCAATGTTAAACCATTTAAGTTCTTGAA
This sequence comes from Erythroxylum gracilipes, assembly GCA_026413385.1. Classification (NCBI taxonomy): domain Eukaryota; kingdom Viridiplantae; phylum Streptophyta; class Magnoliopsida; order Malpighiales; family Erythroxylaceae; genus Erythroxylum; species Erythroxylum gracilipes. The sequence continues at coordinate 31,348,821 of JANZLC010000008.1, read as the reverse complement.
AAGCATCAAAATACAATATTTTAATAAGAACTTGATTTGAAATTATTTCAAAAGTTTTCAAAAGTCTATTTGAGGATAAGAGAACTTAGAAGAATTTTTATTTTAAATATGAAAGGATTTATGTGTTATATGCTATGAATGATTGAGTTCCTAATTCAATTAAATGACCAAGATAAGATTACAAAAAATAATGATTTGCTACATAAATGGCTTTATTCTTTCTTGTTCTTCATCCATTTAACTTATATTGCCTTAAAACTCACTTTAGCTGCATATGTGCTCTATTGTGCTCATTTTGTTTATTCTTTGTTTGCTTAATTGATTTATTTAACTTCTTTGCTCACTTTGTCTTGAACTTGTTTTATTTCTTTTTTCTTGAATATTTGAAGAATTAACTCACTGATACCATCAAAGATAAAGAATCAAAATTAACGTGTTTTGTTATCATAAAAATTACATGTTAGAATCTCATTTAGTTTAACAACTGTAAATTCTTTTTAAAAATGCATCTTCAGTATTAGAAATTCTAAAAGGGGTCCTTTTGCTAAACCTCTATTAATTGTTTTAATCAAAACTCTCATATGTGATGACTCAATTTTCATCACAATTTATGTTTAAAATGACTTTAAAATTTTTGATAAAAGTCCTTTTCTAGAGTTTGTAATATCACAAAGTATTTTTAGATAATTTAAAGTAATAAAATATTTTTAATGAGTAAAACCACAAAGAAAGTATATCTTACCATAACTTTTAATCCAAAATAAAAGCATTAATAAAGTTCATATTAACAACAAAAATATTGCATAAATATTTGAAATTATTTTTAACTTATATTTCATTTTTTAAATTTTGAAATGACGTAAACATTTACAAATTTCTCATGAAAGATTTTGATATATATTTAGTCCAATGATTGCTTAATTAATTTTCTTTCATCACATAGGATGTACTTATAAAGCAAGAATTCTGAAAAAAATAATATTATTATATCTTTAAAGAGACAATCAAAAGTAAAATAATTATAAGGAGGAAATACAATGCAAATCAAATGCATTTTTATAAGGGTGCAAGTAACATAACTAATAGGAGAAATTTAATTGCATTTCTTTTGCAAATTAAATGCAAATATATTTTATGAAACTAGAAGACTTTCCTTTATATGTGAGTTCTTTATAACTAAACCACTTTAATCCATTTAATCTCTTTAAAAAGTAGTGTTAAAAATTTTAAACATAATTATTTTAGAATTTTTAATATTTTTAATTTATTAAATAATAAATTTATATGTGGTACAAACACAATATGTTACAACCACATAATAAAAATACTAATATGAGGTGGCAAAATTTAAAAAAAAACTTAACATTAGGTTTTTTTTGCTAAAAAAATAAAAATTGAAATACTTTAGTGTTATTTTTTAAAGTTTGAGTTAGTATTGAAATTGATTAAATTTTGAATTTACATTAACATAGAATTTAACTTTAAACTATTTTTATTGAAAATTAAAAATTGAAATATTTTAGATTTTATTTTTAAAGTTTAAATTAGTATCATAAAATTTAGTAAAAGTTTGAGATTTTTTATAATTAGCCTTTTAAAATCATCCAAACCAATGATTTGGGTTTCTTACTATACCGGAAGAAAAATGATACGAAATCATATTTAAGGCTACTGGTCGATACCAACAATTTTGCATGGTATTAGATGGTATTTTGTTTGAAAAATAGGGAGACCATTTTACAAAAAATCAAAATATTTAACCCAACTCTCTACTTCTGCTACATCTCTCCCTCTCACATTTCTTTCTCACACTCTCACTCTGTCTCTCTCAATTCTCCTCTTCCTCTCCAACGACTATCCTCTCCGACATCTCTATTCACTCTCCTTCCACTTTCCTCACAGTCACACCCTTTTATGATATCTCCATTCACTCTCCACACCACACCACGCCACCATCGACCACCACTACTCTTCAGGTACTGTTTCCAATTGTCCACTACTGTGCCCAATGTGTATAATGTGTGGAGTGTAGCAAAATATGTAGGGATGGCAAAAGGGCCCAGGCTCAGTCTAAAGTCAGCGGGCTAGGCTTGAGTTATCTGAGAGTTGGGTTGCCCAGTAACCCATGTGATAACAAAAGGGCCCAGGGTCAGTCTGAAGTCAACAGGCTAGGCCTAAGTTGTCCGAGAGTTAGGCTACCTAGTAACCCAAAACAACATTGTTTTTCTTTTTTAAAAAATATAAAAATTCAACTTAAGCCAGGTTCGGGCCTAAGCTTGAAATAGCAAGGATCTGACAGGGCTAGCCCATTACCATCCCTATGAATTTACAAATTTGGAATTTCAATTTTCCAAATCCAAATCCAAACCCAACCCGACTTGAACTGACTGATCTGACTCGACATTTAAGTGTCTTTTTTGATTCTTCGGGTGTGTTTTTGCTCTGAATAGCAATTGCAATATATTTGGTTGTGTATTTATGTTTTGTGATGGTTAGAATTGATGGCATTGTCAAAATTATTGAAATTCTTGGAATTGTTTGTGTGAGTTGGAAAATTTGAGTTTGAAAGTTGGAATTGTTTGTGTGAGTTGGTTCAATTTTAATGTAATTTAGGCATTGTCAATTTATGAAGAAAATTAACGAATTGGAAAATTTGAATTTGAAATTTGGATTTGTTTGTGTGGGTTGGTTCAATTTCAATATAATTTAGACATTGTCAATTTATGAAGAAAATTAATGCATTGGAAAATCTGGGTAAGAAATTAAGAACGTTGATTAAAATTAGTGAATGAAAGATTGTTAAATCAAAGTTGGGAATTAGGATTTTAGTAACAATATTGATTAAAAGTAATTAAGAAAATAACCTAATTATAAGCATTATAAATTTAATTGTATAACTATACCAAATATATTAGTTTATAGTTGAATTCTAAGATTATTTAGAGTAAGTTATAAACTTATAGTTGTGAGTGTATGCCTTTAGCTTATGGTTAAATGGTATAATCATATAAAATGAGTTATATTATATGAGATGTATACATGTGTTTTGTAATTGTGTATGTTGAATACTTGAATTGTTGGTTTTTAACTTATTGGTGAATAGTGTAGGAAGAAATTGAATTGTGTAGGACATAATCATACAAAATGAGTTATATTATATAAGATGGACATGTGTATTGTGTAATTACGTATGTTAAATACTTGAATTATTGGTATTTGACTTATTGGTGAATTGTGTTGGATGAAATTGAATTGTGTACGATATAATCATACAAAATGAGTTATATTATACAAGATGGACATGTATATTGTGTAATTGTGTATATTAAATACTTGAATTGTTGGTTTTTGATTTAATGGTGAATTATGTTGGATGAAATTGAATTGTGCATGATGTAATCATACAAAATAAATTATATTATATAAGATGAATGGTCAAGTTGTCAAACCCCCAAAATAATTCTAATTCTTCAAACATTTGTAATAGTCGTGAAACCAGGTCGAATCCCTAAATAACTAAACACTAGCTTCACAATTTCAATTAATAAAATTAAATAAGGGGTTTTTGATTAAATAAATTACTAAATAAAATTAATATGAAAACAAATTAAATCAACTGATTTAAAAATGAGAAAGTCAAGATTAACAAACTCTGATTCAAGGGAAAATTTTCATCTAATTGTAACATTAATCATTGGTTTGAAAAAATATTTGTTATAATTAAAGCAATTAGTTCGAAACAAATTATGATAGTCGTAATAAGTCCCAAATTTTTCTAAATTAATTGATTCAAACCTAGCATCCAAACCAAAATTTATCATTCATTGACTGGGTGAGATAGCATTCCATATCAAATAAATGATAGCAATAAAAAAAGACTAACCCTAAATTAAATAATTGAAATAGCTACAATTATTCAACTTAGTTTTCTTGTTTCTCATAAGTTAAATAAGCAATTTCATAAATAACATATTTGCTACTTGTACAAATCTTTCATGACAATTACGGATCATTGAATTCATGGATAGTGATAAAATAATCAATATTAAATTAAATTGTCAGATTAATCATCCATAAAATATGAGAACTCAAAACAAGAAATTCTTGGATTAAAACGTGAATAAAAGGTAAGAATACAAAACCTCACAAGGTTACAATTAGAGTTTCGAATCCCTTTGAATTAGAACGATTGAGTACATGGCTTTTTGCTCCAATAACAAAAATAGAAGAATGACTAAGAATTGCAAAAAACGTAAGAAGAGAGAACCTTTTTCTATTGTGAGAAACGTCCCTTTTATAGAATTTTCCTGATCTAATCCTTATCTTATTCTACCTTGTGAAGATGTATATCTAAATAAATTCAAATTCCTACATGATAGGGATAGAAGGAAGCTTCCTAATTAAACTCCAACTCTTCAAGTGATCAACCTTATCCATCACAGCAATCTCTTCACTTCTTCAAAATTCGTGATTATCATCAATAGAGTCCCGATTTGGTGCAATCTCTACTTTTCATCTCCTAAAATAAAACAAACATTAATTTTCATATTTAATCACCAAAATAAATCTAAAACAAAGGAGATAATATCAAATAATATAGAAAGATAACATCTTATCAAACTCCCCATACTTGACCCATGCTTTTCCTCAAGCATACATCAATTCAACATATTAATCATCTTCATAATAACCTCTCATCTCCTTTCATGTTATTCAGAAATATCCAGAAGCTAATTCACATTTAAGGGTTAAGATAACATAACAATCGATAAAATAAGCACTCATAGGACATATTGTTAAAACATATCATCTCATCAATTCCATCAAAATCAAATGAACAAAACTTGACACCCTCACAAGTATTTCACTCTATACGCTTAAAGTGTTTAGGGTTCATTAAGCTCTCAAATCAAAACATAACAAGTTATTTCCATAAGCTTGTTCAAAAATCATATCTCCACCATTAAACAAAATGAATTTGATGCATAAATCAAAAGGACTTTATAAGGATTGTAATGCGGCTTAGTTAAGGTATGACAAAAAGAAGCCTTTTGGCTAAATAAATTGAATGAAATCATACAAACTTATCCACACAAGTTTCAACATAAATCAAAATTCACTTGATTCAAATAGCATCTCTTTCAATCACTTTTTCTTTTCTTTTTTTCCTTTCTTTTTCGAAACAAAAATTATCAAAGAGGAGATTTCTTTTTTATAATTCCCCTCCATTCTATAAAAAATCAAAACTATGCAACTTGAATAATTGAACTTACTTTTCACATAATTAGTTAAAATCCTATGTAAGTAAGCTTGATACATTTCCTTCAATTTAAAAGGTTCAAAATCATTAAGGATATCAACAAAAAAAGGAAAATTTGGCTTGTAAAATGGTTATTATGCAATGAAAGAAAGGTTAAGGCTTAAATTGGTTTTCTAAGGATTAAAAAAAAGGTAGGTTTGTTTAGGTGAAAAATGGTTATCCTAAATGCCCTCATCATCTTTATACCCAAGTTTATCAAAAATGTGGTCTCAACATGTATTCAAAAGCAAGTTATAGCATAAACAAGCTATGTTTGATAACACATAACAAAAAGATATGTATGAACGTAAATGTGACGTATACTCTTAAGCTCAAAGCTCACATAGGTGTCAAAAATGCATCGTCTTACACACTTTCATTCAACAAAACCAATGAGATACTTGAGATAATTTAATGATAAAATTAATCATGTTTTTCTCTCTCATACATTAAATCTTAAACCAAAAATGTATCTTAACTTAAGGATTATTCATGAACAACAATCTAGTAATTATGGCGTTATCATAAGAAATAATTAATATATGAATCATAGTATTCATGAGTCCAAGCACAATTCACAAAGTTTATCATAATATAAACACTTGAAATCTTACGTTGTCCCTAATGTCTGCATAAGATACTCACAACTCAACAAAAATAATCAAAGAAAATAAATAATAAAGGACTCCCCTTAGGTGTGAGCATCGAAAAATAGATGTGTTATGAAGGTGTGACTATTGTTGGACTGCTTGTTTGGCACTACATGAATCTCATTTATGGAATTAAAACAAAACATACATGGGTGCGTTTGTTTCTTGGAGAGGAGGGTTGTTGTTGTTTTCTATGGCATGGGTGAAGGTTGTGTGAGTGATGTGTTGAAGAAGGGTTGTTGTTCTACATTTGGTTAGCGGAGGGTTAATGAGTGTTTTATTTGTGTCTGCCAAAAGAGAAACACACAGACATTAGGCTAGGGAATTTTTTTTAAATATTAAAATAAATAAAAAATTGTTAAAATAAAAAAATTAAATCAAGAAATTAAATAATATAATGAGAGATTAAAAAAATATGTATTTTATTCAAAACATTAAATGACATAAGGCAAGATCTCGCCTTATGAGATTTAGTAGTCTAGAATTTTAAGACCCATTTCTCCCTTAAGCCAATAAATTTATGTTTCAGAAACAAGCAAGTGTAAACTATATATAAGAAAAATAAAATCAATAAAAACTATTAAATTATGGGTTGCCTCCCGAAAAGCACATTTGTTTAACGTCGTTATGCTCGATGTGGCTTTTTGCTCCCTAACTTCTATGTAATTGTAGTTTATGCTTCTTTAGTAGTGCTATTAGCCCTTCCTCTTACTCTATAGTCAATATTTTTAAATTGATTTTAGGAAATGACTTTCCATCACCTAAATAGACTTAGTCTAAGCGATCAGGTAACACCTTTAATTCTATCTTTGAAGCCTGCAAAGCAGAAGGTAAGATTTTCTTGTAAGTTATATTAAGTTCATCGTTTAAAGTTTCCAAATCTATTAGCATTATTGACAATGGTTCTATAACTTCACAAGTTTTATCAACTTGCTCATTCAAGTCCGATTTAGCTTTAAGCTCCAACTCATCTTCATCACTGTCTTCCTTAAACATATCTTGCACAAATGAATCCATAATATCCATATGATAGATTGAAAATCAATCAGGTGCTTCATTGCTTCAAAAATATTGAACTTCCCTATCTCTCCATCAAATTCAACATTAACAGTACCATTATCCACATCAATTTTCATCTTAGTAGTCTTCATAAACGACCTACCCAACATAATCAAAGTCAAATGTTCAACACTATCTCCATCCATTTTCAAGATGTAAAATTCTATTGGAAATACCAAACCGTTAACTTGGACTAAAACATCTTTTATAACACCAATAAGGCACACATACGAATGATTAGCTAGCTAAATAATCACATTAGTTTCTTGCAAAGAATTTAGATATAAAGCTTGATAAATTGAGTATGGTATAACATTAATAGATGCACCTAAGTCTAGCATGGCACGTTCAATTTTCTTATTACCAATAGTAAACATACTTGGATCTTTACATTTTTCTAGTAATTTTATATTTATCATAGCTGATACATTCTTACCCAAAATTATTCTCTCCTTGTCCTTCAGCTTCCTTTTATTTATACATAGCTCCTTCAAGAATTTTGAATATTTCAAAACTTGCTTGATGGCTTCAAGAAGTGGTATATTGATTTCCACCATTTAAAGGTTTCTTGGATCTCTCTTTTATGCTCGTCTTCTTTTGGTTTAGCCAACCTACCAGGAAAAGGAGGTAAACGTGCATTAATTGATATCGATAAAGATGAATCATTTTTTATACCTTTTTTGATCCTTGAGTTAGAATTTCTTCCTTCTTTTCTCCATCATTGTGCTTTTCTTCCTCCATTGGTAAAGAAGTTCTATATTGACTTTCCTTACCACTTCTCAAAGTCATTGTACTCAAATTCTCCTTAGGATTCACAACCATTTGGGAAGGTAATTTTCCTTATGCTTACACTTCCAATTTATTTACCAAGGTGGCTAATTGGGTGCTCTAACTTCCTAAGTTTTAAAGGCTTGCCCTTGTTTCCTGTTGAAATTGTTGAGCATTATTAGCAAGTGCCTTAACAATTTCATCTAAAGACATACAGGAATTTGAAGATTGAGGTTGAGCATATGTAAGGACTTGAGGTTGTTTAAAATTGTAAGGATGATATCGTTATTAGCCTCGTTAATTTCATAACTCAAGTCTGGATGATTCCTCAATCTTGGATTGTAGTGATTGGAATATGGGTCATATTTTCATTGAGGTTGGCCAGGAAATCACCTTATCTCATTATCTTCTTGAGGAGAGTCTTGTTGCAACGTAGGACACATATTCGTAGGATGTCTAAGGAATAAGCATATTCCACACACTCTTACCGATTGAAATTGACCTACAGTCAATTGACTAACTAGAGCAATTAAATCTGAAATTTTATCCTTAAGGTGTGTGTTACCTACCTCATTCAGATGCTTAACAACTCCATCCATCCTTGTCCCAAATTATTGAGAATTTTTAGCCATAATTGATATCAATTGTCTGGCAGCCTTAAGTGTTTTGTTTACCAAAGCTCGTCCACTAGCTGCATCAACCATACTTCGATCCATTAGCAATAGTCATTTATAAAAGTATTGAATCAGAAGTTGATCGAGAATTTAATGATGTGGGCAACTAGCATATAACTCTTTAAACCTTTCCTAATACTTAGATAATGTTTCTCCCATAATTTGTCTAATCCCACATATCTCCTTTTTGATATTTGATGCTCGTGATGGGGGAAAAAGCTTCTCCAGAAACATTCTTTTCATCTCAATCCATGTTGTCATTAAACCAGAGGGAAGATAATATAGCCAATCTTTTGCCTTATCTTTAATTTGTTCTTCTGTCACCCCTTGTGGTTTCATTCCCGACTAGACAACATGAAATTCCTTCTAGTGTTTATGTGGATCTTCTCCTGCAAGACCACAAAAAATAGGCAGTAAGTGAATCAAACTAGATTTCAATTCAAAATCTACCTCATTATCTGGAGATTGTATGCATAAGCGTTGTTGATTCAAATTCGATGTCATTAACTCCCTCAAAGTTCTAGGGTTGAGATTTTCCATCTTTTCTTTCGCTTATTGAAAATTAGAGTCTTCACTAATTGTTAGGTCTACTTCAACTTTCACGTTTGAAGGTGAATGAATGCTTCCTTGCTTAATCTCTTTCTGTCTTCTCAATTTCTGGATTCCATTGTAATTTACCTGTCTAAAAAGCACAGGTAATACAAGACAAGAGGTTAACAATAACTGTAAAATAAGAACACAATGAAACTAAGAAACTTGAAATAGTTCCCTAGTAACGACACCAAATTTTGGTCGGGTTATAGAAGCCCTCAAAATAATTTTGATTCTTCAAACTTTTGTAGTAGTCGTAGAACCAGGTCGAATCCCTAGAGAAAAAGATAAGGACAAAATCTTTGATTGGAAATTTGACTTCCTTAGAAGCCAAATTGATTTTTTCTGTTCTTCAGGAAAGTTGTAGAGCTTCCTTTGATCTTTCTATTGACACTAAGTTTGTCAAATTCCGAGTTTGGGATCGAGAAATATGATTTTTGACAAGTTCGGTTTTGAAGTTTCGTTCCTTTATTTTTACTCCGATCCCTTTCGTAATCTTTTGTTTATAATTCTTGCATCCGACATCCGAATGACTTGATTTTCAAAGCGTTAGATCTCTAAGACAATTAATTTCATTGTCATGAAGAATTATAAATTTTAGGAGATTGAATTGAAGGTGATTGACTTGAAATCAAGTGAGTTGAGAAAGTTTCTG
>JANZLC010000008.1:31321405-31332463 GCA_026413385.1 Erythroxylum gracilipes | reverse complement strand
ATAATTATTACTTTTCTACTTACTATTATTCTTATTATTAATAATTTATTTAATATTTAATTATATTAAATAATATCTGGTACTTCATGATTATTATTAATTTTGTTAAGAACAAAAATAAGAAAAGTTAAATCCAAAACAAAAATTTATGTTTTGAATTTGGCTTTAGAAGTTAGGGACAATTTTGGCAGTTTGTGTTTAAAACAATGGGTGAGAGTGCTGTTATAAAAAGTTGGAGTGCTAATAGCGGCACCCCAAACAAAGTGCTTGGTTTCTGATACCATGGTCAACAAGCCTATATTTTTAAAAGTTGGCACATGTAAAGTACCAATATATGGACTGAGCATAGTGGGAAATCAAATGATTTTTTTAATTTAATAATTTGAAAAATACAAATAAAAAATAAATGCATTGAAACGTACCTGATCCGAATTCTTGTATAAATTCTTCTTCTAAAATAGACGAGTTGTTCAAATGATAAGCTTTTATTGACTTATTCAACTATTATTATATAATTCATACTATATCTAAGTATTACCAACTTTTGAGTTATCTTAAATAAAATAGATCATAAATAACATCAAAACATAGTAATTCTCCTATAAGATACCTTGAGAGTCTTAAATCTAAGGATTAATTATACAATTATCATAATGAGGATATCTATAGACATATAATTAATGCTCCATTTAGAAGAGGATATCTATAAACATAAAACTATGGAAGTTACGGGAGTCCCTAGATAATTTACATATTGGACTAAAGAGTGTATATCTATCACCACCTTTAGCATCCTTATATATGGTGCACCTACTCATTGGTTAAAAGGTGAAAGAGGGCTTAGATAAGGGGATTTATTTGTTCTTAATGTGTATGGCCAAATCACTCTATACAATATTACACAAAGCTTAGATTTTAGGTACCACAAGAAATGCATCAAGCTAAAGCTATTCAAGTTGACATTTGCAGATGATCTATTGTTGTTTTACAAGGTAGATGTTCCTTCTGTTTCAATATTAATGAGGTACGTTAACTAGTTCAGCAATATGTTAGGGATCGAGATCATTTTTCATAAAAGCTTCATAATGTGCTCTAGGGATGCTGAATCTCTTAAATAAGAGCTTGTAAACATTCTCAAATGAAAGCAACTAATCCCTCTTTTACTTGCCTAGGAGTTCCAATCACAACCTCAAGGCCATCTTACAAGGATAGCAAGCCTCTCCTTAAGCAAATTGAGAAGAAGTTTAGAAAATGGTATAATAAAGAGCCACGTTATATAGGTAGAGTTTAGTTTATTAAAGTAGTGTTGTGTAACATCTACAGTCATTAGATATCTCATCTAATTCTTACAAAGAAGATATTCAAGGATATAGAAAAGACGTTGAGGAACTTTTTATGGAATGGGGATCCCTACAAAGCAACAAGGGCTAAACTATCCTAGAAGGAATTATGTTGAACAAAGGAATAAGGTGGTCTATGACTGAACTCCATACACTTAACTTGTAAAGTCCTTATAGCCAAAAGGGTATGGAAACTTTGATCAGGAGAACTTGTGGGTGCAGTAGGTCCACTCTAAATATATACAAGTACAAAACTTTTAGGAAGTAAAAGGTAGTTCCAACTCTGTCTGAACCAAGAAAAGCATACTAAAAATTAGATAGGTATTAACTCTAGCTTTCAAATACATCATAGGAGATGATAGAAACACTACAATATGGTTTGATAATTTCATCCTGATTTATTCTACCTAAGGTTTATGTTAAATCCAAGAGCTAAGGTTAGTGAATTAATAGCTAAACAATAATGATGTATCAGGCAAAAAGGGTTTGAGAAGCTAGCGAAAGCTATGCCAGGATACATGTTAAGAGTTAATACTGAAGATAGAGTCAGTTGGACTCTTTACAATTAAATCAAATTCACTAACCTTTCGACTAGAGTCTTTTTATACAGCTCACACTTTAACTTCCCTTTAGTTGTCTCTTTTATTCTCTCAAATCCTCCAAAACTGCACTAAACAAATTGAATCCCTAAGAAATTCTTACTAAAATTTTGATACTGTCACTCTAGTTTCACCAAGATTCATTAATTCTTTCCCATCCAGATCTATATTTTGGGAAATCATTCCAAACTTCAATTCTTAAGAATTTTGGATTGGTAAGCAATATTTCAATAAGTTCTGATTTTTCACACTTGTCCACCTTTAAAAAGATGAGTTGTCAACCAACCACAAGCAAGAGAAAGAAAAAACGAGTTGTTAAAGATGGTGATAAGAGCAAAGCAAGCAAACAAGTTAGGAGAGCTCATCTTAAAGCAAACATCTTGTACTAACATTTCTTAATAATGACCATCATGAACATAAGGCATATAGGATTAGTAGGGAAGGTTGGCAGAAATTATATTCTTTTAGATAAAGAGGGGGCTAAGGTCCCTAAGGTTGAAAGGTGGCACAAGAGAGAGTGGAGTCAAAGCTAACAGTGCAGTCCCACTAATAACTAATGCACCTTAGGAGGAAGAGATAGTAGAGGAGCCGAGAAATATTAAGCCCTACCATAATAGCTGCTTTGGGAAAGGAATGGTAGAATGGTTTACCATATAAAGATTCACATGCATTATTAGAATTATACTATAACCTAGGTTATGCATACAGTCAGAAAGACCAGAGTAACAATTATTCACTTACTTTGATATATCGAGCCATCTATAAAAGATGTGACATCATTAATGGAGGACATTAATGATAACCTTATCCCCTATGACTTATAAATTTGTTAGGATTTTATTTTTCCCTTGTATACCCTAACTACTTGTTTTGTTCTTATTTTGATTTTGTTATTTACATTTAATTGAATACATTATTTAATTTAATTTAATATTAAGTTCCTTATGTGTTTTTTTCCTATTTTTGTATTTTTTATTAGGTTAAAAAATTGTTAGATGACTATCACACTTTATAAAAATAATTGATAACAAATAGGGGCCAAAGAAGTTTCTCTTTCCTTTTCCTTTTTCTCCTTTTTATATTTTGTTGACCACAAATTTTCTTTCATTCTTTATATTTTGTACATTGAGGAGAATTTATAAGTCAAGTGTTAGGAGGGAACAAATTACTTAAAGAACCTATTTCGCTTATCAATTTTATTATATTTACTTTAAAATAGAATAATTTGAACTTTAAAAAAGATTAACTGAGATAGTTTCTTATACGTTTGATTATTTTTATGATTTGATTTGTTTAGGTAAATACTTATAAGCATTAATGATTAAGATAATTTAGTTTACTTCATTAATGAAAACTTGATTTGCTTTATAACACTCTTGTATTATTTTGACATACAATTGAGTTAGAAGTGAATTCTTTTTAAGCATTTTAGTATCCCAATGAAAAATATATAAATAAAAATTGTAAATAAGTTAAAAAATGATGTTAATAGTTGTTTGAAACAGTGACATAATTAAGTATCCAAGAGTGTTCATGATAAGGTGTTCTTTCATATCAAAAGGTTAGGTGACTTTTCAAATTAGTCTTTAAATGCTTCGTGTTAATTTAAATTTAATGTTTTTTTTCTATTAACAAGGGTTATGAAAATGTTTGAAAGTTGAAGAATCTTTCTAATGTATATTTAGTTTATTCATTATGTTGAATTTTGTAGATTGAATGTTGAATAATCTTTCTCTTGAATTGATTTATGAGTCGATATAAGTAGCTAAACATCTAGAAAATTAATGAACATTGCAACCAAATTCATGATGGATAATCTTAATTAATCTAATTGATTATTGAATTTTTCTTACATTGTTACCTATTTAAATTAAGAGTAATGTAATTGATTTGTTTGAGGATAAGTAAAACTTAAATGTGGGGATATTTGATGTACATTAACTATTCATATATTTTATTATGTTTCTTGATTTTAATCTCATATTACCTTGTCTTACTAAGTTGTATTATCTTTTTAGGTAATTATACAAATTGTACATTGCAATGATATTATTTAAGAATTAAGGTCAATTAAGAAATATGAAGAAATTCACAATTCTTAGAGGAACAAGATTTGACCCACTCTCGTGTACCAACCTGTGCCTTAAAAGGATCAAGTGTAGTAACTGACATAGCTTAAGCTACAGTTATGTAAGGGGACCTTGTACAAGTCATCAAGGAAACATAATCCACAATTAAAGGAAAAGCAATACAATCCATATTTTAGAAATATGACCATATTAGAGGTCGTTTCTATCATCCAAAGAAGCCAATGAAGCCCACGATTTAGGCCATAATCATGGGACAGACGGTACTAGAGGTAGTCTAAAAAATGTATATAAGGGCCTAATTGTTCAATGAAATGGAGACTTTAATTGTATTTTGAAGAAAATAATTCTAAAAAGAATCTTTTCTCTTTAAAGGCTACAGTTAGCCATTAGGAGTCTTCTCCAACCCTTGGGAAATTGACTTTAAGATATTTTTTCATTAAGAATCAATATCTAAACATCTTCTCAGTAGATCAAGTTATTAGCATATTTAAGGAGTTTATCTATATTTACTTCTATTAATTTCTCTATATTTTTCTTTTAATTTTATTATTTTGAATATGTTTAGACGCAAAACACCTCTTTATATTTAATAAGAAAAACCATATGTTCACATGGCTTGATTTGATTTGATTTATAAAATTAGATATATCTTTTGGAACTATTTTTGATGCCCTAAATGTTGATTTATTCATGTTAACATATAAATATAATTTTAATTCACTTATGGATAACTCGAGAGAGCCTACTTCTAAGTGGAATATGACTTAGATAGAGAGCGTTAAATGGGGTGCTCATGGGAGACCTGTGTGATCTTCCTAGTGTTAGGGTGAAATCTTTCATATAATTTCATAAATCATCATTCACTCAAAGGGGTATTATCATAAGTAGAGATATGGGTTAACCAAATGGAGAGTAGATGTTTGTAGCTTAAGAGAGTGTAAATTTAGTGTATAAGAAGTGCTACTAGTCTAAAGAATATATTCATTCTAGGAAGTGTTTATAGTGGCAGTAATCATATAGACATAGTTATATGATTTCATTCTCTTTTGATTAACTGTCTTAATATTTATTTCCTCAGTTAATTTTGATATCAATATTAGGTTTAGTTTTTGATAGAGAGGGTTAAGTGGGGTGCTCATGGGAGACCTATGTGATCTTCCTAGTGTTAGGGTGAAATCTTTTATATGATTTCATAAATCATCACTCACTCAAAGGAGTATTATCATAAGTAGTGATATGTGTTAACAAAATCGAGAGTAAATGGATATAGCTTAAGAGAGTGTAATTTCAACGTCTAAGAAGTTCTAATAGTCTAAAGAATATATGTATTCTAGGTTAATTAAATGATGAAGACAAAAGTGTTTATAGTGGAAGTACTCATATAGACTTAGTTATATAATTTCATTCTATTTTGATTAATTGTCTTAATAGTTATTTCCAAAACTATTTTTTATATCAATATTAGGTTGAGTTTTATTTTATGTTCTGTTTATAAAACCATTGCGTTATTTATTAGTCTTAGACTAGTTAATATTGTTAAGGTTTTTTATCAACATTGCTTCCTCATGAGGTTGATACCTTACTTATTATTGTACTACTTACTAATAATATGTACACTTAACTAAGTTTATGAGTGATAGGGAACTTTGTTGGAAATAATATATGAACTACACACTTACTAGAGGCTTAGTAAAGATATCTACAAATTGAGCTAAGGAAGGAGAACATAAAGGTTAGGAAAAGCTTTTCTTTAGTTATTGGCGAATTAGATCAAACTCAAAGGCTAAGTTTTTTGTCCTTCATGAAACACGAGATTAGAAGATATATAATTGGTATCCCTGTTTTCATAATGAGTGGAATAAGCAGCTACATTGGAATACCAAAATATTACATGTAGGACAATCACCGTAATTTACTAACATGTGTCCATACTTCTATACTCAGCCTCAGATCTAGAAAATAATGGAATATTTTTGGTCTTCTAAGAGATCAAAGCACTTCCCAAATAGAAATAAAACTCTAACAAAGATCTTTTTATATTCTTAAAAGGCACTAAAAGAAACTAGTTGTAAATAATTATCAACTAAAGAAAATAAACCTTTAGTAGCAATAGATTTAAGATACCTTAGCACATATAAAATAGCCTTCCAATATGGCATTCTAAGATGTGGCATAAATTGATTGAGGTGTTAAATTCGATAATTGATATATGGCTAAGTAATATTTAGATACAATATTCCCAGTACCATTTAAGCTCAAGAAATAATTCTTCATCTACATTGAGCTACAAATCTTTAGATAAAGGAAATATGGTACATTTAGCCTCCTTCATGTCTGCATTAATTAAAACATCGTGTATTAACTTTTTTTTCTATAAAAAAGCGCCCTGATCTAGGTTTGCAATTTTAAGACCATGAAAATACTTTGCATACCTAAATCCTTTATAGTAAACCTATGATGCAAGGTTTACTTTACTATTTCTATCTCTTTTTCATTATTTTCACACACCACCATGTTATCTAGATCTATTAAAAGGGTTAGATCTAATGAACAAATAATAATCATATAACACCCTAATACTCCCTAGGAGGATATACAGATTCCACACAAAACAAATCTAAAACATACCAAGATATTTCAGAAATTCCTAGATAATAAGGCAACATACTTTACATTTCATAAGTTGTTGAATTATAAACAGAACAAAATATACACATTGTATTTATCAAAGACATGCCTTAAATACAAAACCATCCTGAATTATATTTATTACAAACAATTTATACAAAATATAAATAGGTCTAATAATATTGGATACAACTCAAAAACAAACTTAAACATAACATCTTCCAAAACATAACACGTTCTTCTTTGGCAACTGCAGTTGTCCCAGCCTTAATCCTTTCTATCGAGACCTACACGAAGAAAAAACTATTGTGCTAAGCATATAGCTTAGTGGGAAATTACTAAACAAGATACAAGATGATGACTATTTTCAACAGTCATCTAGCATCTACATGTGCTAAACCATGTCATATCATAAGAAATCTTTGATTATCCACATTATAGAATAATCTGATTATTAATTTCATCAGAACAAAACAAAACACAATTGTATTAGAACAGAACATTATTATATTAAAACAGAATATAATTGTATCAAAACAGGATATAATGCTTCAGAACAAAACAAATATCAAAACACATATATAATTACCTGCTAATCCTTTTTCAGAAGTAGGTAATAGGAATAGAATAGAAGATAACTATGATTGGTATCAACAGAAACAAAAGAGACTTTGGTCTTTGGAATAGAAGACACTATAGTTTCTAAGAACAGAAGACACTGTAGTGTCTAAGTATAGAAACAGCTGCAAACCCTTCTAGGCATGCCTATTTATCCACAACTAGGACTTAGCAGGTTTAAAACAAAACATATCACATATCACACTTTAAAGAATATTGTTTGAGATAATTCATTATAAGTTTGGTTATTATGGTGATTTTAATTGTTTAAACAAATAATCATGATCATTGATGATTAAGTTTATTTTAATTTTCTTCATTAATTTTGAAAATGAACACTTGATTTACATTATGATAATTTGTGTATAATTTGGACTCACAATTGAGTTAAAAAGTGAATCCTTTTCAAGCTTTTTTATTTTTCCACAAAAAAATGTGTGAATAAGTGAACATTAAATAAATTTGCCCTGTTGGCTTCAAACTAACTAAAAAGATTAAAGTTAAAGAGTAGAGCTAGTAGTTATTTGAAATGGTGACCTAATTGAGTAATCAGAAGTATTCATAAAAAGGTTTTTACTCTTGCACCAAAAATTTAGGTGACTTTTTAAAAAAACTTCTAGATAATCCAATGTTATTTTAAAAGTCAATATTGTGCTTTTCTTTCATTACGGGTTATGAAAATGTTTGAAAGTTGAATTACCTCTCTTGTATATGTTCATTCTATACATTAGGTTGAATTTTGTAGATTGAGTTAAAGTCTGAAGAATTGTGAAGTTAAATGAAATTAAGTTATGGCTTGATGCAAGTAGCTAAAATACCTAGTAATTGATGAACTTATCAATTAAATAAATAATGGAAAGTTTTTATTGATAGAAATAATTTGGTAAATTCTTTCTTAGAATTGCCACCTATTTAGGTTAAAAGTGATAAAGTTGATTTATTTAAGGACACGCAGATGTTAAAGTATGGAAGAATTTAATAAGTTCTTATTAGGTTATACTTTTAGCATGAATTTTAGAGAATCTTTGAATTTTTTAGGATTTTGTGAGGACAAAAGGAGTGGATAGTAGTTAATCTAGAGACTGTTATGATAAGAACGAAGACAATTTTGAGAACAAAAAGGTATGCCATCAAGATTTAACTAAAGAACATCTGGATTCTAATAATTGATGAGAATGAGAATTTGGATAGATCTAGATAGGATGAACCTTATAACTATTTGTTTAAATTGATTTCTGAATTTAACAAGGGATATATGTTATTTTGTAAATTATTCATGATTATATCTTATATTAAACTGAAATATGCTAATGTTGGACTCAATTTTAGATATGGGCTCATATGTATAAATAGATAATGACATGAATAATAAGAGTGATATGGAATTTTAAAGATAGGACCATATAAATCTTTTAAGTTAGCGTCAAATCTATCGCAAAAATTAACATATCTAAGTTAATGCATTCTTATGGATTTTTTATTGGAAAGAGTTTTCAATCAATCAATTCAAAGATAAGAGATGTAGGTCTTAAGAAAGAATACTGTTGCAACTTTAGAATTTCTACGAGTCCAAGAAACTATGTTCAATCACTAAGTCAACATAAATTTAAGCATGTAAAAGTTTTAAAGGATTCTTATCCATATCTTATTTATCTATTGGTTTCTTTAGTCTTGTTTTACTATCTTAGTTTGGCATTTTAGACTAGTTTAGTTAATTATTTCATTTAATTCAATCATTTGTTTTGTTAGATAGGATAATAGTTAGTATTAATACTTATAATCATCGTTGGATCAACATTAATATTCACCTAAGTTATAATATAAGAATAATAGGTGCACTTGCTTGGTTAGCTTTAGCATTTTTTTATCAGATAAACGCATCATCACAATCAAACACAAATATTTATCTAAAAGAAATATTTTATACAAGAATTTTTTTTTTGTTTATCATTTGAAACATGTACTAATTTGGAATATGACCAAGTAGTATGCATATTTAAACTAATATAATCATGTTTATTATATTATCTTGTTTCATAGATATTCCTCTATTTATTATCGTGTAGGTACACAACCAGGAATAGAGAGAAAACCATCCTAGAATCTCATTTTGTGCTTTAGCTATACAGGTAAGGTCAAAGTTGATTAAAGAAATTCTTTATAACCTTTTTGTTCTTTTCCAACAGTCACAATTCTCTTTTTCTTGAGGTTCTAAAAAAACATAAATTCGAAAAAAACGTAAGATGAGATTTTTGTTAATCTTTCATTAGCTTACTGATAGAAAGAAAATTAAACTTAAAATTAGGAACAAGTAGAACATTGTACAACTATAATCTTGAATTTAGTACTGTTCAAACTCATCAGAATCAATCTCTTTTTAAATTTTAATTCTTCGATCAACAAACCCTAATTTGTCCTTTAACACCCAAAACAATCTTGACAGCCCTACACCATGATCTATAGTTTGATCCAGTTGGCCGTTGCCAAAGCCATACCTAGTTGATCCGAGTTTTATAACATAAAAGAGTTGTTCTCATTCCTTTCACTGTTGTTTCTCGACCACCCACTATTGATAATCCCATCTACATATTCTCTAGACGAATCTTCTATCTCCTTTACTTGCTAGTCAATATCAGCAATGATCAAGAATTTTCAGGGAAAAGTCGGTTTGACATTGTGAAGAAACTGAGTATTAAGCACACCAACACCACATTCTTGAGTAATTTCCCTTTGATTCGTCGATAAGAAATCTTTATTTTTAGTAACTTTTGGATGAAATAATTAAGTACAACAATAACTGAGTGGAACTTATACACTGGAAACGAATGAAATCTTGCAATTACAAAATTACCATACGGCCAATATGGATGTCATTAGAACTTTGACAACAACCCTGAACAGTGGCGACTATTTTGCTAGTGGGTTATCAAGTATGGTGACGGAGGTGGATGCTAGTGGTGGTGGTGGTGCTGATAGCTCATGACAGTGACTATGGTGGCTATTCATTCCTTTGGGTCAAACTATCTGGATTGTGTTCGCTCTATGGCTGGCATTGCACTCTTAAAAAATATCCTTTTCTTCTATCACAATTATATATTCTACTTCCGTGAACTTACAAACCAACTTACCTTCTCCTACTTAATTAAAATAAGGACTAATCGACATCGACATTCTTTTTGTTTCATTCAAGTCAGATTTTTAAAGCGGACAATGGAGGCTTTGAAATCCGTTTGTAATTTGCCAAAAAGTCCTGAAACAATCAGAAGTTGCGGTACGTCAAGAAAAAGAAATCAACGGGTGAGGGGAGATGTTCGTTTTTGACATTTTAGACATTTGACTTTTGATATTACGTTAACCGAATCGTTTTGACAAAACACTAAAGCGTGTCAAACAAAGTCGTTGTTTACTCACGATGTTTTGCATGCGTTTGACATTCTTCCGATTGGTATCAGTTCTAGTAGTCCATGGTCTTGATAATATTTACAGTTTTCATATTATGTACTTTAGTTTTTGGTATTGGTTATCAAGTTTCTTGCTAAAGTATAATACTTTTGTATTTGAAATTGTCAGATTTCATTAGGATCTTAATACTAACTGGTTCTGCCGGATTCTGACGGAACTGCACGTTGCTGTTCAGATCCATGTGTTGTCTGCTTCCTGTGTTGACCTTGACGCTGAGATTCCTGCAAAACAAAGAAGGCACGTTGGGGGTTGTGTCCCGATTAGCCCCTCCGACGCTCAAGTTAGTATTTTTGGTGAAGGTGAGGATCCTGAATGCAGAGA
>JANZLC010000008.1:31281879-31296566 GCA_026413385.1 Erythroxylum gracilipes | reverse complement strand
AGTAAAAATAAGATTAAAGATGTTTAAGGATGGTTTATGGGTTTTATACGATTGTATAAGTATTGAAGGATGATTTTACAAAGAGGGGAAAAATCGTTTGTTTTGTTTGTGATGGAATAAGCGAATAAGAAAGCAAAGAAAGAAAAAAAAAGTTATACCGGATTTGGAATGTCTTAGTGTTTCCAAAGCGTTAGTTAGTCTATCATATTTGTTACGGATATCGAAATTTGCTTCAGGTCAACTTGATCCACTTGTTTACTTTGCTTGCGATCTGTATTCGATTTGCATTCGATTTAATTCCGCATTTGCTTTGTTTTCTTTATCGACTTCGCCATCTTATTCGATTCGTTTCGTTATTTTTGCTTCAGTTTTTGTCTCCGCTCTGTACTTTGTTTCCATCTTTTGTTATTCGTTTTAGCTATCTGCCATTTCGTTCGTCGTATCCGTTTCTGTTTTTCGGTTGGGATCCGGTTCCCGGATCGGGTCCCAAAAGAAAACCTCTCTTTATAATATTTCAGATAACAACTATGAAAATAAAGGGTAGAACATGTATGGCATGACATTATCTCCTAATAAAAGGTAGGGTATAATCAATATAGAATACTTAGTGGTTCTTTTAAATGTGCAAGTTAGAACTCTAATATAGAGAAAGCTACGGTATAATAAGACATAAGTTTTCCAAAATCCACCAAATGGGTAGGTGTCATTGTATACTCATTTAAGTCATGGGCTTCATAAAACCAATTTATTAAGCTAACATGTATCAATATACATATTATGAGATGTTATGAAATGTGGTCAAAAGAGAAGAAAACTTTTGCCCACCCAGCTCCACTTGGCTCTACCTAACCCAAAGTTAATGGACTATATTCGAGTGAACAAGCTTTGGGTCAAGTTTGTGCTTTTTTTTAATTATCAAGCTTTAGACTGAGCTCAAGCTTAGATGTGGCTTTAGCTCAAACCCATCCTAGCTTAATGTATGAATATGTCAAGTAAAACGAAATCATTTTAAGAAAGACAATATCATTTTTAAATTTTAAATTAAGAGAAAAGAGATTAATTAAGCTTAGGCCATCAAACCTAATCGAGATCGGGCTATAAGCCTCTAGTCCTATAAGCTTAATAGGGAACCAAAGTTAGTGGAGGACTTAAAAATTTTCTTGCTTCCACTTTTTAAACAAAGATATCGGTACCATCAAGATCACAGTTTGCTTCTCTATCATAATCATGGCTTCTTTTTAGGAAAAAATCAGAGAAAGAGGAAAAAAAAGAGATGAAGTAGATTTGCTCAAATGTGGCTTTAGCTCAAGCCCAGCCTAGCTTAATGTATGAATATGTCAAGTAAAACGACATCATTTTAAGAAAGACGATATCATCTTCAAATTTTAAATTAAGAGAAAAGAGATTAATTAAGCTTGGGCCATCAAACCTAATCGAGATTAGGCTAGAGCTAGGGCTTAGGCTATAAGCCTCTAGCCCTATTATACTTTGGGCCCTAGCCCAGCCCAATGCTAAACTTAAATATGGATAAGAAATTTGAGCCTATTATTACGTTGAATGACTTATCAAATTGGTACCTAAAATCGTCTCTAGGAGGACGAATCTTTAATTAGATATGCCAAATTGAGCATCAAAGTCATCTTAGCTTATTAAATTTGGTGTTTACTTAAGCTTGCCTAAAATTCACGTAGCATGTTGCTCTTCAAATTTTAGGCTCCATAGATTAAACGAAACCTATATAGTACATATAATAACATCAATATGCAATTACTAACCTACATGGTAAATACAATAATGCTAGTTACTACCTTACTCCTATTTCTTGGGCTTCTAATTACAAGTGTTTTATATTTGTACTTATATAGATATTTCTTTTGTAGAATTTGAAATTGGTTAATGTAATTTTGGTCACATATAAACACCATCCTTTTCATCAAAGGTTCTTCTAATAGCCTAAACCATAAGTTTAAAATTATTTGTTTTGGCAAAAGAAAATATATGATTTTGGTATGAATAGAAAAGGTTAAGGAATTAAAATGAATCTAAATGTCATGATCTAACTATTATGAAACATTTTTTCAAACATGAAAACATTTGGATAGAAAATATAACTTTTTTACGCAAGGTAAATTATACTGCTATCTCAAAGATGTTACTTTCTACTTATATTTAGATAGATGTATTATCAAGACATTTTGAAACAAAATGTTGATCTATATACGGTATAGACTATAGCAAGATTACAATTTAAATTTACTCATTTTGTTTCAATTATTAAATAATTTATTTAGTTTAATAAAAATATGTTAATTGTTTAATACTTATATGCAATTATTAACTTTATCATAAATGCCTTTGCCTATGACATCAAGTTGAAACATTTATCTAGTCAACATAACATTACAGTATAAAATATGTACTTTTTTAGAAACGCAAATGTATTAAAGCCTCAAAGGGCATCAATATACAAAGGTACATGTTGTTCAAAACTTGAAAACCAATAAATGGCTTGGCTTACTACACCAGGACGTTACATATTAGAAATCAAAGTGAAATTAATGCAGAAAGATGAGTTTAGAGGAGGTTTCAATCAACACTTGTGAAAGAGGTACATATGTGTTTATCCTTGAATAGAAGGAAAGGAGTCTTGATGTTCTTAATAAGCCCCTTCTGAAAGATCTCTTTTTGTATAGATGGACATGGAAAGATCTTTTTGTTGCACTCATCTTACGTACTAGTAACTAGATAGCTTAGAACAATTCCATATATCCATTTTCCCCCTCAATTATGTACTTTGCCTGACTGCTCTATTTTATAATCTTTGACCAATCCTCAGGAGAATTTTCCATGTTGCACCGGTGTAAGATTTCCTTCCAAACATGTCTATTGTAAGTACAATTGAAAAATAAATGTTTCAAGGACTCTTTTTCTTACTTACAAAGTGTGCAACAATTAGAAATAGTTAAGAATTTAGGTAATCTGCCTCAGGTAATCAATCTACCTGTAACTACTAGCTAGAGAGTGAGGGAAGCATATGGGAGTCCATGTTTAATGCAAACTAGTTCATGTTATGTATCTCTAGGGGCTGAGGTCCTAAAGCAAATACTATAAGATACATTTAAGAACTCACCTAAAAGAGTGTATTTCCAATAGATAATATCCTCTTTTCTAGGATCCAAATTGAAGTTGTACAAAAATATAGCTAGATTAGATCCTGGTAGTAGATTTAAAATGAAATCTTAATTAGAATGGACCTTATTAACTATTGCATTGGTGTGGAAGTGTGGTTTTAGTGGAGCTAGCTCAACCACTCTATATAAATGGACATATAAGGAAAGGAACATATTTCAAACTAAAAGGAGGGGCAATAGTCATTGCCTATCATACAATAAAATTCCATTATGATTGTTTCCATACTTTTGATTAATGTTTCATTTTCTATGAGGTATTGTGAGATAGAGGGAGTTACTAGAAGATGTTATCCTTATTATAATAGGCATAGACCCACCTGACCCAAAGAACCTTCTTGTCCTTGAAAGACCTCTATATTGTTTTCTCCGGCAATACTTTGTTTGTGACTTTTAATGGTAGGAATCCTAGCTACCTTAGTCTTTCAAATAGATAGCTCTAGTCATTTAATTTTTTTCCATGGATTCCTTTGCATGATTATTTGATCAAAGGAATCTTCTATCTATAGACTTAACAATGTTGTAGGGAAGAACAATATGTGAAGCCTAATACACGTATAATTTTTTCTATACATAGTTATTTAACTAAGCTCTCCCAATGATAGATAAACTTTTGGCACTCCAAATGGTGATTTTATTTCGGATTTTCTCATTTAATGGCTTGAAGTCTAAGTGTCAAGGTTTATTAGAATAAATTGGAATGCCTAAGTATGTTAGAAGGAGTTTCAAATGGTGGACACCTATTAGAGAGAAGTACTAAGTTGTTTGATGCTATGCACTTAAGGAAATGTATAACCTACTTTTCTCCTTATTTATAGATAAACCTGATATCTTATTAAAAAGGTTTAAGGAAATCGTGAAAGTAGAGAAGGAACCTACATCAACATTAGAAAACAAGAATAAATTATCTAAAAAAGTGAGTCTTATGATCTTCAACTTACTACATTTGGAATGAAACTTGAAGTGCCTATCCCTCTCCACCACTCTTTTAAAAAGCTTAGTTAACACCTCCATTCCTAAAACAAAAGGGTAAGGGATAGAGGATCCCCCTACTTGAGTCCCCTAATAAGCCTAGAAGACTCACCATTCCTTAATATATTTTAAGAGATTATATTTAGGCATTGTTCAATCAACTCAATAAATACTAAAGGGAAATTGTATACTTTGAGTGTTTTTAGAATGAAGCTCTAATTTAGAAAGTTGAAAGCTTTTTAAAAATCAAACTTGAGGGCACAATTCCTAATACTTCTCTTCTTATTACAATGTTTGAGTAACTTTTAAGATAGAGTGATATTGTATCCAATATGTCTATCAATAATATATACTCTTTAAGAGGGATTATTGTGAGCATTTAGGATCAAATTTAGTCTATCAGCCAAAGGTTGGATGTATATAGTGTTGCAACATGCTATAGGTTAAAAATCCCTCATAACATATTACCCTTCGCCCTTAGGAATAAGGTAGATAAAAGTTCCATTCAACTCCTTTAGCAATTTTCTTTCCTTAAAGAATTCAAAAGCAGCATGAGTGACTAATCTCTTTTTATGTGACCATGTTTTATGGTTGAAGTTGGCATTTAATCCATCAAGACCAAGAGCTTTATATAGTTTAAGGGACTACAAAATTCTTTGTAGATCTGTAACTATAAAAGTTTTAAAGAGAAATAGGGAAAAGGTAATCCTGGATTATATATTTAATAGGAGGGACAAATGAGTTAGTGGATGCTAGATCTTTTAAGGACTTTCAAAATAACTCACCTACTTCCTTTAAGTGTTCCTCCTAAGTAAATATTAAAATAGAATATTTCAGCAGTGAATCTATTTTATTGGAGGCCTTCCTTAAGATGATAGATATCTAGAAAAAAGAGGAGAGTTTTCATCCTCCTCCTTTAGCCAAAAGATGCTTAACGTTTGTTTCATAAGGGAATAATCAATTTTAAGAGCTTAAAGGACATCATGAAGAGCTTTCTTCTCCTTATCCTAAAGTTATAAACAACTATAATTAGAGTAAAGTTCAATTTAAGTTTTATTGTGCTCCTCCTTGGCAGTTTTAGAAGATGATGAGTATTCCTATCTTCTCCTTTTATAATGCAGAGCTTCCTATCACAAATGAACTATTTAAAGCTCTAGATAATGGAATTTAAGCCTCTTAAAATAAGTTCATCAAAACCCTTCATATCAGCCAGGTAATTGTTGAATATAAAGGAAAATTTTGGTATGAAATTTGAACTTGAAAGATGAGTTAAGATAAGAGAATGGTTAGGGAAGAATGGATTAAAGAATTTGGTTTTGCTATGTAGTAAAGCTTAAAACCACTCTATGTTGGCTAGACCCCTATTTATTTTTTCTATAAAAACCAGTTTCCCTCTATTTATTACCCCAAATGTAGAAATTGCCACTCAATAGTAAGTCTCTAACCCAAATGTCATAAGCATAATCCCTCAAATCATTGCTTTAATTTATAATAAAATTATTTTGCTTAAATTTTGTTAAGTGAAACATAGTTTTGAAATCATCAAGTTATATCCATGGTGCTTTAATTTTTGAAGATAATTCCCTTGATTTAGTTTAAAGAATAGAACTTTGAAAATATAGGATGTATGCATAGATGAAAGAGATGTGCATAATTAGGTGTTCTTGCTTCAGTTTAACTATCAAATAGATCATCTAATCCACAATCAAGGTCTTGAGGATCTCAATCTTCCCAACATCATATAACACCATGATTCTACCATTATAATAATAGGAGTGATTGGCAATCATTCTCCACCAATTACTAAAGAGATTTTTATGGTTTTCTATCTTCACCCTAGTTTCCAAAATGCTAATAATGTACAACTTATTGTTTAAAATAAAATTCCTAAGTGTAAGCTACTTATAAAGGGAGTTAATCCCCTTAACATTCCAAGCTATAATTGTCATGTCTCCTTCTTCTTCCTATTTGATAGGGTTCTTCTAATAGTTTTGAATTCATATTGACTTAGAATAGTGGGTTATCAAGATTTTATGAGTCATTAGCCACATAAGGCTCCAAGTTTTCCTTCTTAGAATTAATCTTTCCTTGGAGCTCCTTCGTAAGGATTTTTCTTCTCTTGATTATTAGTGAAGCTAAGTTCTTCCATTACATTAGTTTTCTTCTAAGGGTCTGATGAGTTACCTATCTCCTTAGAGTGGTGATATGATGCAATGACAATATCAGTGATAGTAGAAGGAAGAGTGGAAGGGCATTAAGATTTACTTTGATATGAACAAAAGTTAGTTTGTCTCGTAAGTTCATGGAAGTCACTTGATTCAAAGATTTTATATATAGGCTGCTAAACCTCCTTTGAAGCTTATGAGGTAGGTTTCCTTACATACAAGACTTTAACCAAATCCTTAACTAACTTATAATTGTCAGACAATCTCAATATAGGAAGTTCCTTTAGGAGATCTCTTAAAGCTTCCACTAAAGCACAAATTCTAGCAAGTTGATGTGTTTAACACCATTTATGGCCTCATCAAGGCATAACAACTTACCAATATAACTAGCAATGTAGCTTAAGGGTTTCATTGTCCAATACTCTAGAGGGGCCCTATATATACACATCCAAATAAGAATGCGGTTGAACTTGATGTCTTCCAAGCTCACACCTAAGCGCTAGTTTTATAGCACAAGTGGTTTGTTGTGTTCATCATCTGTATTTCATCACCTCTATAGTAAAAGAGGAGGTAACAAACTTAAAAAAGAAGATGTTCTCCTTATTAACTATGATTTTAGAGAGACTAAAGAGCTTCCATTTATAAATGACCAAGATTTCATAACTAAATAAAACGGTCTCATGTCTATAGAGAATCCAATAAAAGTATAATCCAATCTTATAGCCTTTTCTTTTAGGATTTTAAGAGGGAGTGAAACAATTTGCTACTCCTCTAGCTTGTCAGGCAAACAAAATTAAAGCTTAGTGTTAGGACAGGTATCTCCAACTACTTGTAGCAAGCTACGTCTTGAAGAAAAGGGATTGGGATAAATCTACTCAAAAAGGCCTTCTAAAGGAGTAGAAGGCTTAATTAGTGCTTCATGTGTAGTAGTTGTTGGAAGGGATAAAGTGGGGTTAGCAAGAGAGACAAGGGATAGAAGTAGGAAAGTTTTCTGTGAAATTGACAGATCAAAAAGTGGAAAGTAAAGTAGAATAGCATAAATAAAGTAAAGAGAGAACAGTTAGACGCAGAATAGATGGAGTTAGGATGGAAATGGGAATGGGCGAGGCCAGACCAGGTCTCCAAGTCCTAGGCTTGATCGGGCCCTGACAACCCCGAAACCCAACTCATCCCAACTAGACCTAAAATTTTTAGGCTTCAGGCTAGACCGGGCTTGGCAGACCGAACCCAAGCCTAGCCTAAAGCCCAATCAACTTGAGCTAAACTTTCAAGATTAGTTAGGAGTAGTAGAAAAGTCATGCAAGTGTAGAGAGAAATAGGACCTTCTCTCACTAAAGACTTTTTTTAAATGTTATAAAATCTCAATATTTTTTTTTGAAAAATAAAAATATAAAAAATCTCAATATTGATAAGATAAATTTCTATCAAAATTTTTAATTAACATTGTGAGAACTATATTAGCTATTGACTTGTATTCAAACAAATTTGAATGAAAAATGACTTATAATTAGTGCGAAAAGTACAAAAAAAATACATGGATATGTAAACCATAAAAATGTAAAAAGCAAATTATTTCTTATAGTAATTAGGATCAGGATTTTAAGTTAAGAATCATACGAAAAGTTTCCCTAAACTTTTATAATTTTGATTGTAATTAGATCTTTATAAATTGATCTAACTTATTTATTTAAATGGATTAAATCTAAAAATCAAAGGGTTTGAAATTTATATACCCTATTTGTGTTTGAGAGTTCGAACAAAAAAATTTAAGAATCAAGTTTGGGTTATTAAAAAATATTTATAAGTAATTTATAAATATTGCCCAATTTTTATTTACGATAAACTTATATTTATATAATGTAGTATCTTATCAAAATTATGAATTTTATAATTATTTATCTATTTTAATTTTGTTATAAAATATAATTTTATATTTTAATATTATATATTTATCTAAAATCTTTATTATTTTTATTTTATTTCAATAAGTGATCAAATAAATTATTATATTTTATATCATTAATAGAAAATTTTAAAATATAAATTATAGGTTTAACTTAAATTTAAAATTTTAGTATTATAAATGCTTATATTATATCTTATCTTTGTTATGAATAATGATTTAAAATTTTTAATTAAAGTCAACTGCGTCCCATCCATTCGCAAGTTCTATTACAGCATGTTGGTTGATGACATTTATAACCAATTCGGTGGGACCGAGTAAGGTAGACAAAATTTCAAAAACACTGATTAAACCAAAGTAAAGGTGTCACAAGGTATCCTCCGTCCTCACTGTTTGCAACTCCTCGTCAGCGATCAGAAACATGTACACTACAATCTGCCGACTAAATTGCAAGTAAGTGGCGGCATACAACCGGTAGGAGTAGGACCTTAACTAACCCACCACCTCTGAAGAAATCGTCAACATCCTGCCATTAATTCTACAAATTATTTTATTTTTATTGTTGGACCACACACGTCCTTTTGATTTTTGAAGCTCTTACTCAACACCTGCGATTAGACTTTCATTTTTATAAAATAAAATATTATTTTATTATTTGAGAGAAAGATTTATAATAAAATAAAATAAGAGATAAAATTTTATATTACATTTTATTCCATCTTAAATAATATAAATAAAAAATCTAAAATTTAAGATGAAATATAAAATGATAAATAACACTGTGTTTGGGTCAGTATACAGTAAAAGCCAATAATAAAAGTAGACAAAAAGAAGAAAAGACAAACAATTTGTACAGAAGGACTTCTACTTAAAACTGGAAATAGTGAATCCGAAAGTGGACCCAGAGATAATAGCAAAATATAGAAATTCAAATTCAAACAACGCCTTTGGGTGGCCCCACAGCGTCCGTACTCTACAGATCAGATGTTGATTCACATTCTTGCTCCGATAAAAGCTTCGGTTTAACCAAAAAGATGTTGAATTTATCGCCGTTGAATTG
Organism: Erythroxylum gracilipes; assembly: GCA_026413385.1. NCBI lineage: Eukaryota > Viridiplantae > Streptophyta > Magnoliopsida > Malpighiales > Erythroxylaceae > Erythroxylum > Erythroxylum gracilipes. Next base: position 31,287,278 of record JANZLC010000008.1, on the reverse strand, counting down.
AACTCCGCAACTGTTTCATTGCAAATCTTAACAAAAATAAAGGAAAACTTGAAACTTTCATGTGCCATAATTTGGTTGAATGTGTCCAACCTTGTCCTTGTGACATTACTCTGATATTTTGTGTCACCTTCACTTACTATTGACGTAATAGGAGGAGCATAGTAGGTGTTAAATTGGTCGCCTGGTGCCTTGTCATAGGCTTTGCTTTCAATTTGATAATGTAGAAAAAGTCCGAGCTTGAAAAAGCTCAAGACAAGATTTTGCTCCTCTCGCTTTTGTAGACTTCGGCTCTTCGTCTCAGAAATCTTTTCAAACATGTCTACCTTAAGCAGGAACAACAGTAACAACAACACGGGTACCATTTCTTTCCGTGAATTCAAGAAGCAAGCTTCGTTCTTTCTCAAGGAAAAGATCAAGAGCGCTAGATTGGCTCTCACAGATGTTACACCTGCGGAACTGTGAGTTTTCTGATAATTTTTTTTATTTTGTAACTTTCATGAGTAAAAGATTGAAACTTTATGTATGGTGTATGTTCTGTCTCCAACATGGAAATCTACGGCTTGTGGTTTATGATCTGAGTTATGTTCCTCGACGTTGCTTGATCTAATATGTGAAGGTTGACTGAAGAAGCTACAAATGGGAATCCGTGGGCACCAGACACACGTATTCTGGGATCGATTTCGCGGGCTGCTTTCGAGCTTGATGACTATTGGAGGATTGTGGAGATTCTGCACAAGAGGTTTGTCATTTCTGGTTCTATGATTCTTCTGATCGCGGCTGCTTTACTCTGTATGTGTGTTTTCTATCACTTACCAAGGTATTAGATGTTCATGTATCGAATTTTCTTTTCTTTTATGTTTTATCAGATTCTCAAGATTTGAGAGAAAGAATTGGAGGGTTTCTTACAACTCCCTTATTGTACTAGAACACATGTTGACTCATGGACCTGAGAGTGCGGCAGGGGAGTTTCAGATTGACAGAGATGTTATCAGAGAAATGGATACCTTTCAGTATATAGATGAGAAAGGGTCAGGAATTTTGTAACTCTGCCTTCCTGTTTCTTTTCTTGTATTATCGGATAAACGCATTTACTTTACCTTTAAGTTCTGTTTTCTGTCATAAGATGTCTTAAATGGACGTGCAGATTCAACTGGGGCCTTGCTTTAAGAAAGAAATCAGAGAAAATAATGGAACTGCTTGAGAAAGGACCACTTCTGAAAGAAGAAAGGGAGAAAGCTAGAAAGCTAACTAGAGGGATTCAAGGATTTGGAAGCTTTGCCCACAGGTCTTCATCAGCACAAGGCATTCTCCAAGAATCATCATGTGGGACATTTGGAAGAAGTAACTCTCAGTTTAATGAGCACGATTGTCAGGAAAATCAACTCACCCCAGATGAAGCAGATTTTGTCCAAAAAGTTGAGACATCGCAAAACAATTTTGAGAATGGTAGTTCCAAGTCTGGCAAGAAAAGAGAGGATCTGCAATCTAGGGATAGTTTTCGCCATACCGAGATGTTGAAGATATCTGGAAGAAGTTCCAAAGAAAACATTACTCCTGTCAGGGAAGATGTTCATGGATGGACTTCTACGGAAGAAGATAATCCACTTCTGAATGGTAGGAGAGATGAAGTAAAGATTGTGGAGGAAGATCACCCCTTCGATAATACTGACAATCAAAGTACTGCTTCCCTACTTACAGCAAGAGGTGGAATTCTTCAAGGATGCTAAGTTAGTGATTTGGGGTTCTGAAATGCAGACTTTGCGTCTGTAAATTATCAGTGGATTTGTTATGAGTGTTGCTCTATGCTATGCAGACTTTTCGTCTGTAAATTATCAGTGTTGCTCTTGTCTTCATGTATGTTGCCTTTACTAGACATAGTCCTTAAGAATTGGGGTAGCATTTGGATAAAGCTGTTAGTGGTAGCTATGTTTTCTGAAAGAGTACATGATGAAACAATAAATTTTCATCAAGTCTTTAACTTATGAGTGAGCAAACAGAAAAGGGCTTTGCTTCAGTTATTGGCATTTCTAACCGAAGCTTCAAAATTGTCCATGAGCATGTACTTTCAGCGTGATATGAAAAAAAAAATCTTGATTGGCTCGTTGAACAATTTGTTAGCAAGCATCTTCAATTTCCAGTTACATTAGCAGATTCCAAGATGTTTATCCCAGGAAGAAACAACAAAATGATGTACAAATCATATTATCACAAAGGAATCAGACATTGATGTAAATTTCAAAACTGTTACTCTAATCTGAACAAGACATTGCCATCTCCACAAGCTTGGGAAGATTGATTTCTTGACAGTATCACTGGCAAAGTACTAAAGAAGCATCCACAGTTGATTAGGGAACATTGCTGCAGTAAGTATACCAAAAATATTGTATACTCTTACCTTTATTTGATGTTCAGATCCATAGCCAAAAAGAACTTGAACACAAACTTCAGGAAATGTGAAATTATAAACTCTTTCATGCAGGTAACACTAGAAATGTTCTGAAACCATTAGGCAGCAACATTATAGACACACCAATCAATTCAGAACACGAAGAAATACAGGATTCAATAGTTTCAAGTTGCAACTTACACAGCTTCAACAGCCCTTCCAACGCTTCATTCGTTGTGCTCCTGATTGTAAGCTGATTTATTTAAGCTGACTATACAAACTTTCTTCAACTGCTTTGTCAAAACCTAATAAAACCGAAAGAGCAAAATAACCCTAACGTTTACAATGACATTTGAACTGGACTCTAATATTTCAGAATATTCAAAATAAATCCTAATGTTTACAAACTGTTCAAAATGAACCCTGAATATTAAGGGTGAGAAATTTTTTTATAAATATTGTTTAAAAGTGGGACCCATTATGTGAGAATGTTTAAAAATAAAGGTGGGTCTTAGCGATTAAATGAAAGTGAGACTCACTCTCCTCTTTTTCCTTCTTGAATGTCAATCTTGGTGGCACACATGTAGATCCACCATGGACCTCCTAACAAATTAAGAATGTTATCAATGAATCCATGGATATGAATGTCTATTTTACTGATTCTGAGGTAAAAGTCTAATAGGTTTCAATGTATATAATAGTTTTGATTGGCCGCTTACAGCAGCTTGTGAAGATGGACACTAAAAATTTATACCGAAAAAACAAGAAATGAAATAACAGAAGCATATTAATAAGATGGACACTGAAAATTCACCTGCATATACATATATATTTCTTAATATGTACAAGAGGATATGCTACGCTGTAAAGGGATTGAACAATTTGGACATCTGGTCCCATTTCTATGCCACAGTTGCCAAGCTCATTCTCCTCGCAACATGTGTTAAGAGGCTCTTTTCTCCGCATTTACCATCACCAAAAGCTTTATGCTTCACCAAGGGGATGGTTTTCATGTAAACTAATTGAATTAATGGACAAATTATGGACATCCACAAAGAAAAAAAAAAAGTTAAACTGTAAATAAGAAATCATACTACAATCCATGGGATCTTCCACGTAAAAACTCTTTACTTTTCTCTCTATTTGCTTTCTTAAATTTTCACCCTTTTACTTTCTTTGTTGTTCTTGATGCTTTAAGTAAGCTTAACTAGCTTGGTACTTTCTTGACGCTTTAAACATAAGTGCTACAAGAAATATTTTCAATGACCATCGAAGTTACTTCAGATGATCAAGTGTCTGTAGTGCAATTCACGCAAAAAGGAAAAAAGAAATGTAACTGTTATTTCATTTCTTGTTTTAATCAGCTTATCAGTAGATATTTAACTACTCTCTCCCTCAATATCTGTGTGTCAGTTTTGGGCAGCGTTGGTGAAAATGAAACACAGCTGTTTGTGAGTAAAGTAGTGGGTCTGAAATCCGAATCAGAGAGCCAACTTATGCATCCCATTTTAATGGACAAGATTGAAAAGCTAAAAGATGAAATAATTCAAGGTTTATCAGCAACTCCTAACTATGCAAGCTTGAAACATAAGCTTGATATGTTGAAGGATTTCTCTAAAGCCAAGAGCATCTCTGAGAAGAGCGGTAAAGGTGAAGCGTTGAAACACGAAATTAATAAGAAATGAAAGAAGTCAAAGACCGACCTGATATGAAAGAGAAAATGGAAGCACTAAAGGCTGAAGTTGAAAAGTTAAGGGCTTCTAATGATGGAGATTTAGATCAAGAGACAAAGCAGATCATTCTCAAGTTAAAGAAAGAGATAGATTTGGAAGTTGCAAATTATCTTAAGACCATGGGTTTGGATGTTGAGATTGTGAGACATACAAAAGATTTCAACAAGCAGGCCTCTCGTCCGGAGTTAAAGGATAAGCTGGAAATGTTGAAGGGAGAAACTTTCGAGAAAATTGAAGCTATAATCAACTCATCAGATTTGGAAAACATGATCTAGTTACTAAAATTAGAGGCAGCAAAAGCAGGGAAGACACCTAATTCGCCAACAACAACAAAAAAAAAATCGAGGCTTTGGAACAACAAATAAAGTAAAGGCTTTCAACTGCTATGAACTCCTCAGAGTTGAAGACAAAGCACTAGCAGTTGAAGTCAGAGATTGCAGAAGTCGTAGAAGATCTGGATAAAAGTTTGGAAATGGAAGATCTAGATAAAAGTTTGGAAATGGAAGAGTAGTTGAAGTTACTTTGACGGTGAATGGAAGTTGAATTCAAGAAGAAGGGGAGTCGTTTAAATGGAAGTGACGCAGAATCAAAAAGTTGCGTTTCCGTCCCAAAATGCAACGTTTTATATATATTGGAACTCACCTTCATTTTTTTAAATTCCAAGTCGTCACATAATGAGTCCCATTTCAAAAAATGTTTATAAAAAATTCTACGTCAGCAAAACATTTGCCCACTTCAGCATTTAACTGACAATAACTTAACAATGTTAGTAGTCAGGTTCATTTTTAATGTTTATTAGGATTTAATTTGAACATTTTGTAAACATTAAGATTCATTTTAGACACTTTAAAACGTTAAAGTTCAATTTAAATGTCAGTCTAAACATTAGGGACTATTTTACACTCTTGGCCTTTTCTTTCAATGGTAGTGCATCCCGAACAAGAGTTAGTACATGTTGAGCTCAGGATATGGAGGACATATCTAATTGAACTTCTGGATAGGAACATTGGTGTTGTACTTCACCCACATCTGATTCGTTCTGAACCCAACTATTAAGGTTGGATGTAGCACCCCACTCCCGCAAGACCTAAACCCGACATCAACGGTTATATTCGAGTCCGTGCCCCACGAAGGTGGCATGCAAAAACACTCAATCAGTCCGAAATCGATAAATAAAATTTTCTTTTGATCACAAAACAATACATGCGGAAATCGATACCCAAATATCATTCATAAACATTTTCAGTTACACAAAAGTTACAAACCATTCCACTTTGGGC
>JANZLC010000008.1:31243932-31254106 GCA_026413385.1 Erythroxylum gracilipes | reverse complement strand
GTTGATTTTCGATTTTTGTCTTTCTTTTCTACATTGCCATGAACTTAAACCAAAACCCCCCTTTTTACTTTGTCTTACCCTTTCATTTTTATTATTGTATTTTGTCTTTGGAAACATTAAGGACAATGTTTATTTTAAGTATGTGAGAGAAATTATACGATATACCTAAAATATCAATCATTTTCATGATTTCTCAACAGGAAGTTACTTTGGATCTTTTTCTTTAAAAGCATGTTATTGGAGATAATCATTATAAATTTGAATATTTTGGTGAGTTAGAATGTTTATGTAATTAGCTACTGAGTGTTGATGAATAAGCAAGTTTAATTTGCTTTATGAATTTAGAGAATGAATACTTGATAATCATTATGATATTCCTTATTAAAAATGTACATATATAACTAATTGTGACTTCTTTTAAGAAATTTTATTATCTAAAAAAACATAATTAAATAAGTGAGCATAATAATTTCACTTTAATGGTTCGTACAAATAAAAAGGTTGAAATTAAAGAGTGGTTTTATTAGCCATTTGAGATAATGACCTAGTTAAACAACTGAAAGTATTCATGACAAGGTGCTTACTCTTGTGTAAAAGGCTAGGCGACTTTTCAAACAAGCTTCTAAGTAATAAAAAGATGTGTGAATATGCTTGAAAGTTGGACCATTTTATCTTATATATGTTTATTTTATGCATGGAATTGAGTTTTATATTTCAGGTTGAAGTTTGAAATATCATGAAGTGAATTGAATCAACTTGTGAATTGGTGTAAATGGTTAGTTAAACAAAATTTTGATGATCCTTTATGTTTGAATGAGTAATGGAAAATCTTCATTATTATGCTTTATTTTTTTAGCAGTTTTCCAAAATTGTTTTCTATTTAATATTGAATGATGGATTGGATTGCTTAAGGATAATCAATTGCTTAAGTAAGGGGGAGTTTGATGTATCCTAGACACATTATTTTTAGCAATTTTTTCATGGTATATTGATTGTATTTTGGATGGATTTTAAAGAGTCCGAAACTTAATTTGATAATTATTATCATTTTAGATCTTATTTCTACCAATAAAAGGGAAAGAAGCAAAATTATAGAAGAATTAGGTCAAATTGGAGCAATTTTGGAAGAATTAAAGACGGATCACAAACCATAACACCTTACATGCCACCTTATTGAGTGTCATGTTTAAAGGTGGTCACTTATGCCTTTTCTATTCACCTTATGCACCCCTATGTTGATGTTTGAATAAAGAACACCCATATTAGCATTGATCTCTTTTAGAGAATTTTTCATATAACACATCCAGCTACATAAACCCGAATTTGGGATCATGTAGCTTATTAAAAGTTAGGGTTTCAAAGTTCAAAGAAAAGGAGTGGCGAAATGGAGGTAGTTCTCTGGTCAATAAATATTCTGAAGTCATTCTGAAGTTGTTCTACATTAGTTTTGATCAAGAATACATCATTCTTTGATTATAGATGAAGATTTCAACAATAATTCTTTGAAGATTCTAGATTTAAGAATAGTCAATTCTTTATCTTTTTATTGTTTTTATGTTCTTTGTGTAATTAATATCTAACTTGGGATATAGATTTACATATGATGAACTTAAGATGTAATATACTTTGATTGATCTTTGGTTTAATGAATTTCTAGTTATTTTAGGATTTATCCTTGTTTTTATATTGATAAATCTAAGGAGAAAAATTAGAAGATTTCATATTTGATTCATGCATCTAAATTCAAGAGATGAGGTGTATATTTAGGTCACAACATGAATAAAGAAGATTAAGCATGAGCTATTTGAGAGAAAGCCATAAGATCTTCTTAGGTTAAGGTAAAACCTATCAAGATAGTTCATAGGAAAAATTAAAGCATTCTTAGGTTATTTATATTCAAAAGGGATTTCAATTAATTAACTTATGAATAAGGTTGTATGTCTTAAGAGAGAATATGGTCTAAATTAGGTACTCTTGCTGGTCGAAGAAATTATAGTAATTCATTAAGATAGGGTGTAATTGAATATAGTAGTCTTAGGAATTTTTTTAACCTAAATCTAGTTAATTCATTAATTGGTACATTCTTGATCATTGCTATGTTTAGTGATTAGATTTTTTATTTATTTTATTTTATTATTCAATCATCTATAATCATTAGTCTAGTTTGTTAAATTTGTGAATAATCTTTGTGAGATTAATTCATACTTGCCTGTGCTAGTTACATCTATATTGTTCACTTGTGGTTACACACAATCATAGTGCTTTCTTTAAGATTCCATAAGAATTTTGTTATTTATGCCATGATCTATTGATATAATTTCTAAATATCTATATATGAAATCTAAAATTGAATCAAATAGCTAGCATATTTTAACGTAATCATAATAAGTAATCATAAACAATTCATAATTAAATTTGAGTCTTTCATTAAACAAAGAATTAGTCCAAAATAATAGTTATAAGGTTCATCCCACCTTGATATGTGTAGTTACAACTAAGAATAAGAAACCCAATAATAGTCAAAATTGAAAATAAGAAAAAAGAAATCAAGATCATGGATCTTGATGTTCTTTGATTGAATCTTTATTGAATCCCCTTCTTTACCTCTAAAGTTGTTTCATTCTTATGTCAAAAATCTTCCGTTCGGCCCCTTCTAACTGCTTTCTCTTCTCCCTAGTTTAATTTCCAAAAGCTTTTTCTATTCTCATGAAATCCAATAAAAACCTATATTAGTCCCATATTCATCACAACTATAAAAACCTTAATTTATAGAAAAAAAAAAGTAATACCTTTATGTGTTTGCGCCCATGTTGTCTTATTAACTCTTCACTTATCATTTAAAGGTTCGCCTTAGGAAAACAAGTTTGAAGGCCATGAACATATGTCCATATTTAGGTTATGTTCCTTTATATGGAAAATTATCAAAGAAACATAATGAACAAATAGGCTACACAAGTTGATTTTAGATTTGTGTTTGACCTGTGTTCTGCATATGGGTCCATGTTTAACCCATGTTCATATATAATCATACTAGAACTTTTCTAACTTGACTCTAGCTTGTTCGAATTTGTTCCTTCTTCATTAAGAGCTAAAACAAATCTTGTAAAAACAATTATAAGCCACATTAAGTACAAAATGATATAACATAAGTAAAATGCTTTCAAAATCATGCTAAAAATATAGCCTATTTAACACTTATGAAATTCTCCCATACTTAAGCAATCAAATCAATTTCCTTACTTTTGACTTAAATAGATGGCAACTATAGGACATAATTTAACAAATAAAGTGTATCATTGAAGACTCTTCATTATTTATTTAATTAAAAAGTTCATCAATTTGTTAGGCATTTAGCCACTCACATTAAGTCGTAATTCAAAAACTCCACAATCCTTCAAATTTTAACTCAATCTATAAAATTTTACCTAATGCATAAAGTGCATGTATATAAGCAAGATGCTCTAAGTTTGGAACATTTTCATATCCCTTACTAATTAGAAAGGTAAAACATTAACTTTACATTAACAAAAGAACATTTTGAGGCTTGTTTGAAAAGTCACATAACCTTTTGATGTCAGAGCAAACAATTGATAATGAATACTCACAGTTACTCAATTAGGTCACCATTTTAAATGACTACTAACACCACTCTTTAACTTCAATATTTTTACTTGATTTGAAGCTAGTAAAGTGAATTTATTTAATGCTTACTTATTCACACATTTTTGTGAGATGTTAAAAATGTTTAAAAAGAATTTACTTCTAACTCAATTGTATGTTTAAATTATATTAAATTTATTATAATGTAAATCAAGTATCTATTTTTAAATTAATAAAGAAAATTAAAATTAACTTAATCGTCAATGCTCATGAATATTTGCCTAAAAAATCAAATCATAATAATAACCTAACTATAATGAATTATCTTAATCAATATTCTTTTAAAGTTAAAACTTTCTTATAATCATTCCTTATTAAGCTAATTATAATAAAATTGACAAGCAGAAGTAATTAATTCCCTCCTGTATTTAATTTATACATTGTCCCCAATATAAATGACATACAAGAATAATGAAAAATTAGAAAATATGGAAAAGAAAAGTAAAACAAGATAATTGGTACTTCTGTGGCAAAACAATTTTCAAAGACCTATCAAATTCCCTCAATAAGCGTTGAACTTTAAATTGTTGATAAATTGTAAAAAAATAATAGTTTAGTAATAATAGTGATAAAGTCAATCCTGGGTCAGTTGGCTGCTCGATGTCAGATGCAGATGGAGACACATATGGCTCCATTATGTAAGGTTTAACCATATTATCAATGAAAATCATATCTACTATATTGCTAACTGACGGCTCTTTTAACTGTTAACTCATTATGTTTATGTGTCTTTATCAAGGATCAGATGTTCTGTTTCAATTAATCAATTTCAACTTTGTTCTATTAAATCTTATCCATATATTTTTGTAGGTTCATATAAATGTGTAGATCAAATTAAGCGAAACAGATTTAGAACACCTAATTAGAACAGGCTACTCCAACCCCTCTATTAGCGACTTCGTAGCTACATTCTAAGAAGGGATAATTGGAAGTGGTTGTATCTTAATACCCACATGTTACCCAATCCCACTATTATATCCCCAATCCAAAGTAAACACTGCTCCGTATACTCTATACAATAGTTGGTTGGTGTGCTGATGAAGCATTTAGAGCTAGAGGTAGCATAGATCTAGTGGCATCGTCCACTACTCTGATCGGTGCTCTGATTATTGCAAAATAGTACCCTTATGCATTTGGTCATAACTCGACCATCCTTATCCAAATGCAAACAATTTTCAAACTAGTTTTATCAGCTAACACTCCTAATCTCTTAGGCAATCTGGTTAAAAAAGATCCACATTCTATCGTATCAAAGCTTGATTAGTGAAAATAACCTCTAATGGGAAAAATGAATATATGTCCCAATGGCATCGTGCTCGCTTTCTGGTGCAATGCAAGAAGAGTAAATATCAGTGGGTTATAATAAGGAAGCCTTAGACTTTGTAGTTAAGTAGGGTATAGCCATGGAAACTACCTGCCAATACCGGTGCATTGATTTATGGATATTCCCATTCACTTTTGTTCTAATCTATATGTATAGACTGCACGAGAGCAAACCTGCTGCTCCCAAATTGCAATACTCTGTTGTGCCTTTAAAATCCTAGGCATCTAATTTATTATAATGGATGACTGAGATTTATTTAGGTACAAGGAACACAACACTTTGAGAACAGTAAATCTGTTTCCAGACTGCACTAGCTCCTTCATATAGAATCCCACATGGATGCTAAAATGATTGCAACAGAAGTGATGCTCAACTCCCCCTATACCGTTTTCTTCTCATCTACCTTGAACGTATAGATGAATTTTAAGACTAGCTCTTAATATACTGGTTTTGGATCACGAAGAATTCTAACTAGCCATCAAAGTCAAACATTGTTTACACTATTTTCTCCGAAGCCATCTCTCTCAATGCTACCCAATCGATAAATTGAAGGGCCTTAAATTTCTTCGATTGAAGAGTTTGTTATTGCTTAAACTCAAGCTTAGTTGTAAATTGCAGGAATGGACAATTAAGCTATTCCATGGGTAGCACATCAGCTCAGTTATCCTCAATAAGCAGGTTTTGAAGCTCGAGCTCCCCATAAGTTACCTCCCTCGAGGTAGAAGAAGCATCTCTATGCTTTTTCTTAACTATAATATGCTAGAGCCTCTGTTCATCTCATTATAATTGATATATAATCTGAAGAGGGAAAAGATTAGCCAACAAAATAACAGGCATGTCATCTATGTTATCTTATTAGAACTAAATTGACATTGGAACTCAATTGACAAACTAAAATACAATAATTGAAAAAATAAGAATGATTCTAACTCAAATTAGACTAATAACCAATAATGAAATCAACATCTAAACAAACTCAATGCTAATTTAAATCTAACATAATAAGAAATAACTTAAAAGGTAACCTACACTTAAACTATTCAATTCCATTCCTAAAACAATAAATCCAATTCAATTTTAACATAAGAATGACCAATGATAAATAACACATCAGTCAATTCAGTCAATTCAGTCAAAGACCAATGATCAATAACACATATGTCAATTCAATTAACATCATATAAAACTTTCTCAAATCCCAATTTCAATCAATTTCTATTTATAAATAGTAGTAATAACTTGAAATTAGAGTACAAAAGGGTATTACATTCTAAGGAAACACTCAATAACATCATTCCTCACCAAGAAAATCCTCAAAGTGAAATTACCATCCTATAAATTCATAAAATAACACTTCACATAATGAATTCAAGCTAAATGCATTAGTTTGAACCTAAAACAACGCCCTTACTAGTTAAGTTCCATTAATCCCTATATTAAAATAAAAAAATTACACTCAATCAATCCATAATAAGAAATAAATGAAAAGTAAATATCAATAAAGGAACCAAAAAATGCATTGACCCAAAAGCCCTAAATTGCTAAAAATAGAGTAGTCATTGATGTAAAACTAACAAATCTTTAAAGTTTGATGTGCAATTGAGTGAAAAGTTGATGGGAATGGATTTAAAGGTTGAAATTAGCTAAGGAACTAAGTCTAAGTGAGATTGATCAAGAGAAAAATGGACAAGAAAGTGACATTATAGACGATGTTCTATTTGTTGTTTAGTAGGTTTTATTATCGATGAGCATAGGACAAAAATGGTAATGTGTTATGTTCATGTTTGTTTACATAAAGGGTAAATGGGTCTATGTTTGGGGAACACATGGAACACATGGAGGAAACTTGAGCTTATGTTGGTTAATGGTTAAACACAGATTGCATATGCCCCTTATTAGGTATGTATTGCCTTAAACTTTGAAACTTATTTTTACTCTAAACATGAATATGAAAGCTAAGTGATTATGCCATACTCTTGCCAATTTGTTAACACAGGGTCTGTTTTATGTCCTTATCGCATAAAGGTCAACACTGCCTTCTAAAAAATTAAACACAAGGAAGATATGGAAAGTCATTCTTAAGCTTAAAGTTCTCTTCCTACTCATAGGCTCATTAGCTTTAAAACATGTTACATACTCCATTAGAATCGTAATTTTAGTTTAGTTAATCATTTTTTTAAATTCATCATTCATTTCATTATATTAGATAATAGAAAGATAGTTATATGTAGTTCTCATGCGAATGATTTGTATATTCACTAGATTATACTATAAGAATAATAGGAATTGTTACCTAGTTGTCTTTGGTATGATTTGAAAAAAGTACACATACATCAAGTTTTTAGCATAGTTGTTGTAGACTAGGCTATTAGGAACATTTTATTTTTAATAATTGAATCACTTTTTTTCTTTTTTTTCTTTTTTTAACTTTATTTTCGAATTTTCTTTCTTAATCTTGTATTTTTTGCTTAATTTTAGGATTTAAGTGCTTTAGTTTATGACTAGGAATAGTTTCAGAGAATTACTTGATCCATATCTAGAAGTTGAAAGGACATTACTTCATAATTTATAGGAGAGACACCTACCTTATAATTAAATGAAGGATGGAGAGCCTTGGTTAATCTGACTAATTTGTTAAATTCTTTATTAAAGTTTCCTTCAATTTAAATTAAAAGTGATGAAATTCATTTGTTTGAGTGGTAAACAAATACTTAAGTTTAGGAAAATTTGATAGGTGATAATTAGGATATATTATTAGCATAATTTTGAGATCATTTTTCTTGCGTTTTGATTGTTTGGATAGTATTTAGTATTCAATATGACACATATTTTATTTTCAACCCTTATTTTAGCTCCTTAGTGAAGAAAGGATGAATTCAAGCAAGTTTGAGTTAATCTAGCAAAGTTTTGGCATGACTTTAGAGGAGGGGTTTGGAATATGGGTTACCAGCATGACGCCCTATTGAAGTCATATTAGATGTTAAGGAACACGAGTCCAACAAAGGTTCATATTATAAAGTGATTTCATTTTTTGTAAACTCTAGTTTTTTATTATAAGAAGAAGTGAGAATAACACAGGTCTAATATAGACCAATGTTAATTAAACCCATTTCGGTCATAGTGTTTGGAATATTTGGGGTTTTCACTAGAGAATGGACTACACATGATTAGATATACAAATTAGAGCATTTTAAGACAAGAAGGAAGTTACTTTGGAGTAAAAGAAAAGGATTTCCATCAAGATTCAAGTGAAGACTTCAAGATTTCAAGATCCATCAAGATGATTTCTTTTCTTTTGTATTTTTTATGACTGTTCTTGATTTTATTTATCTTAGTATGAACTAATTCGGGATTGATATACATACAATAAAGCTTAGAAGTAATTTATTGGAATAATTCTTTTATTTAACAAAAGATCCAAGTTATCTTGTAAGTTTTTCATAATTACTTCTAGTGTTTCAATTAAAATTTTCTAGTGAATTGATTCAATTTCAAATTTTTATATTTGAATTTAGAAATCATTTCCATAAATAGATCATGGCATGAATAGTAAAACTTGCATGGAATCTTAGAGATAAGATTTCATAAATATTTTAGGTTAGAGTCAAATATAATAATGAAATTTAAAGAACAACTCAACTAATTCTTTAAGGATTTTGATTAGAAAGGGATTTCAATCAATCAACTAAGGATACGAGTTATATTTCACAAGTAAGGACATGGCTATAACTTTAGAATTTTACTGGTATAAGAAACTAAGGTTAGTAATTGAATCAAGATAAATCTAAACATAAGAAGGTTCAAGGGAGATTCTACATCTGGGTCTTTTCTATGAATTAATTGCTTCATTCTTATTTTTTGCTTTAGATTAGTATTTTAGATTAGAAATTTTACTTTAGTCAATCACTTCTTTTATTTCAAACATCCATTTTATTTGATTAGATAATAGAAAACCTATTACTAGAACTTGTATATGATACTTATATTCACTACACTATACTATAAGAACAATATATGAACTTACCAAATGATCTTTAGTATTGTTGGAAAATACAAACATCACTACTTTAATTTGGCTATTTTTTTTAAGCATAACTAGTATTAGAAAATAGTAACTTTGTTCTTAAATTACCCACAAAATTTTTCAAAAGTATTTAAGGAACTTATTTTCTTATTTACTCACTATACTCTTAGGAACTCCATGTAATTATACAACTTCCTTAAAGAATAAATCATCAGTATTAGTTGTATCATCAATTTAATTACAAGGAGTAAGTATACCATCTTAAATAACTTTTCATATATAAAAAAATTAGTCTCTACTCTTCTTAAACTTAGGTAATCCTAATACAAAGTCCACCAAAATAAAGTATATAATATGTGTGACAAATCTTATATTTAGCCTCTCTACATGTCATGCACATACTTCACACTTTCTCTACATCACATCTTATCTTAGGCATATTAAGAATGCTCATATAACATATCTAATGTGTTGGGACCCGCTTGATTCCGGAACCCAACTCTTGCGAATATCATAATAATTGAGCGTGGTTCCTTATAGGTTTATTTCTATGAACCCTTATTAGACATCACTCCACAAGGGTGGCGTGCCCACGACAATCAAACATCAAAACAAACTTATTACTTCAACTCAACCCTTTTCCAAGGAAGTTAATATGAACATACACAACCGAACTACTTCAATCTATCATTTCTTTTCTAAAGCAACACAGTTTGAAAAAATTTATTTACATATCAAGAGCCACACCATTGGCTTATTACAAAATACAAAAATAGCAATATTGAAGAAATTCCCTTAGGCTCTTAATCACTTGATTTCTTAGCTATCACTTGAAGATGGGACAAAAAGGGGGTGAGCTTGAAAGCTCATGAGTAACAGTTTATAACAGAAAAATAAGCAAAAACTATTGAAAACATTCACTTGTCATAGAAAATTCTCATTGAGTTTATAAAGCACTTGTTTCTAAAAATTCTCATCATGAAGTCAAAAGCTGGAACTACAAATATGAATGCATCAGACTTGTTCACATAACATAAACACATAAGCACATCATAACTGTTTGGGTTATGCAAACTATAAGCATATCAAAATGGTTTGGGAGATGCAAACTATGTATGCATCACTTTTGTCATGAGCACATAAGCATATCAAAATGGTTCGGGTGG
>JANZLC010000008.1:31233323-31243832 GCA_026413385.1 Erythroxylum gracilipes | reverse complement strand
ACTTTTCTCACCAATTTCTTTCATTTAAAATTCATTTTAATATTTCTAATTTTCATCAAAAGTTCGGGGTCCAACAAGATATGTTAATATGTAATTATTTTAAAGCTTTAAAAATTTACCAAATTTATTTTATTTTCTATTTATTTCAATCTTACTCAGGTATAGATTTCTTTATTGGTACTCTTTGACAACTTCCTTCTTTGTCTCCTCCTATTTCTCTTTCTATTTCTTCCCAATCCTTCTTCTCTTATACATATTTTTCTCTTAAACTTTCATCTCCTTTCTACTTCTTAAAGTCACATTGGTTAATATACATAGCTACCTTTAAAAAATAAACTTAGTAAGTTGTCTAATCTAAATTTCCAAGTTATGGATGGAGGCTTATTAATTTGGAATAGACGATTTAGTACTGTAGAAGTACGTCTCATATGCAATAATGGATTTTTCCATAAGCTCCTCAAGGCTTGACTTCCTTTCTTGTTAATTTTATTGATAAATTCTAGGTGGAGCTTAATTATTTCATGAAAAGTTAGGATGGTTCCTCCATCATAGATTGTAGATGTTACTATAAGCATTACATTGATACTAATTTCCAATAAAAATAACTTGCTCAGTCAGTTATCATATATTGTAAGGGAAATGACATTCATGATTAGGGTTTCTTAAAACATAAATATCTAGATCATCACTTATATGACGTATGAGCTATTAGTGTCATATTACCGATCTTCTTTAGAGCTTTCAACTTTTACTTATAATGTTGCCACCAAATCATCTTTATGGATAATACCATATTTTGGCTTGGGCCTCTGATTCCCTTATTGGCAATTTTTTATAGCTATGTTCTCAGTTAGTTTTTACAATTATTCAGGAGTTTTAAAGTATGCAGCTCCCCCCTAAATATGCTTAATAATTGTCTCGATGGGAAATTTAGTCTACTATGAAAGGTTAGGTTTGCATTTGTAACTTTAAATCAAGTACATATTGTGGGAACTTCCTAAAGAAATGATCCATTTCTCCTAAATTTCATACAATATCTCACTTCACAATTATTGAAAGGAGAAGTTATCATTCTTGAGTTTGGTAGTTCATGCTAGAGGAAAATACAAAGCTAAAAACTTTTTAGCAAGACCATTCTAAGTTGTAATGGAGTTAAAAAGAAAGGAATTCAACTACGATTCATCTCTATCAATGTGAAAGGGAAAAATCTCAAATAAATTGCTTCCTTTGAAGCTCCACTAATATTAAATGTACCACAGATCTTTAAAAATTTGATGATGTGTTCATTTGGATCCTTATCAGTTAAGTCCTTAAACTACATAAGTTATTGAACTAGTTAAATTATGTTATTCTTAATCTCAAAATTATTGGCCTCCACTCTTGGTCTAATAATGCTAGATTCCTTTCCTATAAGTGACATTCTATCATAATCTGCTATGGTATATTATCCTAACTATTGTACCATTATGTTTGGTAGCTATAATCTTAGAACCTGAAACTTAGAAAATAAATATAATATCATGGTAAAAATATAAAATAAATACATACAAAAATAAAAGAAAACAAATTGATTTAAAGTAATAAAAACTAAAGAGTTAAAATATCCTAGTCCCTAGTAATAGTGCCAAAAACTTGATATGATGTATTCAAACAAAAGACTATGCTAATAATCATTAAAAATGTGCACCTATTGTTCTTTTCATATAATCTGGGTGAATATGATTGTTGATCCTACAAGGACTGCAACTACTAGTTCTAACTATTTTTATTATCTAATTCCAGAAAAATGATTAATTAATTTTAAAGATATAATTAACTAAACTAAAAGTTTGAATATAAAATCACTAATTAAAGCAATAGATAAGAATAAAGCAATCAAAGATAAATATGATATATATAAGAATTCCCCTAGAACCTTTCTATACATAGACTTATCTTGATTTAGTGACTAACACTAGTTTCTTAGACAGGTGAAAATTCTAAAGTTATAACCATGTTGTTCTTAAGACATATACCCATATTAATAATTTAATTGATTGAAATCTATTTATAATTGAAACTCCTAACAATGTATTAACTCTTACTATAAATTCTTATGATATATTTCACTATAAAGAAAAAGATTTATATAATCCTATCTTTAGGATTCCATATAACTCTTATTATTAATGTTATGATCTATTCATACATATGATTTCTTAATCCTTATTTATGAAATCTAAAATTGAATCAAGAGACTAGAAAATCTAAATTCATTCACGAGTCATGAATAATTTGCTATAAAACTTTAATCTTTTATTAAATCAGAGAACCAATCTAAATATATAGTTTTAGAGTTCATCTCATCTAGATTTATCTTAATTTAGTTCATATTAAGAATAAGAAGACCAATAATAATTAAGAAAGAAAATAAGATAAAAGAAACCATTCTCATGAACGTTGACATCTTGGTGTTATTTGATTGAATTTTGATAGAATCCCCTTTCTTATCTCTAAGGTTGCTCTTTTCTTATCCCAACATATTGCAGTTTGGCTTCTTGTAACTGCTTTTTAATTTTATCCCCTTATTTAATTCCTAAAATATCCTTTTATTTTATTAAAATCTTAAAAATTTAGAGCTTTACCAAACATGATTTGTTGGTCTTGTGTTCTTCACAGATAAAAGAAACCCTAATTTACATAAAAATCACTGCTAGTATAAGTTAAAACATGAGTTTGTGTTGCACATATGTTGGCTCAATAACTCCTTAATCATGCATTCAAGGGTTCGTCTTAGGAGTAGATGTCTTAAAGTTATAAACATGGTATATGTTTAGCCTGTATCTTTTCAAGTGATAAGTTCTCTAAGAAATAAAATGGATTAGTAGGCTATATATGACTGTGTTTGATGGTTAACTTGCGTTCATCCAAATTAATGTCAAAGCCTCTCTAACTTGTCTCTAGTTTTCTCGAATTCATTTTTCTTCATTTAAGAGTTAAAATAAGGCCTATAAATAAAATATAGGCCAAATGGAGAACAAAAACTAATAAGAACCATTCAAAGATAAGTAAAATGCTATCAACTTATTATACCTTTTAACCCCACTTTCTTGTTTTGGGCCTGCCTTACCTGCTTCCTCTTTTAACCAACTACTTTTAAAAAGTTTTAACCTATTCTGGTAAGTAACTAGGAAATACTTTTCCCACCTAGCTCCACTCCTCTCTCTTATAATGGAAATTCTTCCTCCTTATCTAATTAATAGGCTTAACTCATATTCAAACTTGCACTCTACTTCTCTTATTAAGTTAAACCTTACTTCTAACTACAATATCCTCCCAACCACTCTTTAAGAGAAGCCTCCAAAATCTTTTTTGCCCCAACTTTGGACATTTTAGTGCATCAGGCTTCACCTCCTAGCTCCTTAGAACAAAACTTACAAAATCCCTCTCTGTTGTCACTAGTTGCTCCTAAAAGGAAGACTTAGAAATAGGTGGTAGGTAATAGATCTTCAAAAACGAAACCCACTTTCATCCCTTGGACCTTAGAAAGTGACAATGAAGTCATTTACGCACAAATTGAAATGTTGCAAATTATTGCTTTATGGTGGATTAGCATATTGGTTTGCTATTCTGTGGTTAAAAAAAGGCCCCCTTTTCCTACTGTGAAATTTTAGGAAAAAGGAAACTAGACTGATTTTGGCATAGAAAAGGTCCTAATTAATCAGTAAGATTTTTTTTATTGTCCTCTACTTCAACAGCTAATTCCAATAGAGTCCTTGAGTAAGGTCTATGACATTACAATGAAAAACCAATAATATTATAGTCTTAGAAGCTAAGCATGAATCTCAACAAAAGTAATCTTAAAACAATTCTAGTTTGGGCGGGCTCATTTTCATAATATATCATTAGAATATTGGAATATTATTGGTCTTAGATACCTGACCTACTATATTAGAAAGCCATTGTTTATAGATTAGAACACTATAGGATTAGGAAGAATTGTGTATGCCAAGATCAATATAAAAGCTATAATTAGCAAGCAGTTACCTAATATGCCTAAGCTAAAGAGGATAGACTCTTTTGGTAACCTATATGAGCCTTCCATATCAGTCACCTATTAATAAAGGCCATAGGGAAAAGGGAAACCAGAATGGAATTCTACAGGGAAAACTTTCTTAAGAGGAGATCATAAAGAGCTATTATTATTATTATTATTATTATTATTATTATTATTATTATTATTATTATTATTATTATTATTATTATTATTATTATTGTTGTTGTTGTTGTTGTTGTTGTTGTTGTTGTCGTTGTTGTTTTTGTCGTTGTTATAGTTGTTGTCATTGTCGTTGTTGTCGTTGTCATCGTTGTTGTTGTCGTTGTTGTTGTTGTTGTTATTGTTGTTGTTGTTGTCGTTGTTGTTATTGTCATTGTTGTTGTTGTCGTTGTTGTTATTATATCTAGGTAAAGAAGTGTGTTAAGTGATATATGGAACCACGTAGCTATAAATAAAAGATGTAATATCTATTGTACAAGCTCTAAAAAATAATGCTCATTAGGATAATGGAATTGAAACAAAAGCCATAATTAATGTCATTGACAAACACACTAAAAGAAGTGGCAGTGATGCATGTTTTAATCCACCCTATGAATTTATTAGGGAATCCAAGCATGTTTTAATCCCACTTAATATTATCAAAAGCTTTATTGAAGTCAATTTTTATAGCATAGTTCTTTGAAGAGTTCCTTCAAGTATAGCCTTTGAGTAGTTCCCGAGCACTGCACACATTATCCTCAATCATATCTGCCTTCCATCAAAGCTCTTTGGTTCTCACTAATGATAGGCCTAAATACCTTCCTTAATTTATTTTTCGGTAATTTAAAAATAATTTTGCTTATGAAATTACAATAGAATATGGGTCTATAATCCTCATAAGTAGATGAGTTGGGGAGCTTTGGGCTAGCATATGAATGTATTATTAATATTTTAAAGCATCTCCCTTTTCTCTATAAATTCCAATATTGCTTTACTTATAAGGTATTTCACCTTAGGTCATGCTTGTTGATAGAAGTATCCATTAAGACCATCAAGTCCAGGGCCTTTATGTGCATTCATCCGAATCGCAATGTTTTTCCACATTTATGGCATTGAAAGGGATATCCAACATTTATATATCTTCACCTTTAAAATGGGTGTAGTTAAAGGACTTCAAGAATTGTAATGAGAAGATTACTTTATATAGGAAGCCAATAGTCTTCTTGAAGTGATTAAAGGCTTCCTATAATAAATTAGCTTGAAAATTAATTGCATGCCTATGTGGAGTTATTATAGAAGTGAATATGTTCGCATTTTTCTTGGAAAAGGTTGTGTTGAAGAAGAAATTAGTGTTCCTTTCATCCTCCCTCCACTAAATAACTCTCGCCCTTTATTTAAGCAGCAAATTAATGGTACTCAATCGCTTCCCACATACCTACCAAGATGGTCCTCTCCTTCCTCATAAACTCCTCATTCCTCAAATTATTGTCTAGTTTCTCTTGTTTGATGTCTAATTCCTCCCTTGCTCTATTTTTACCTCCTTTGATGTTACCAACCCCACTAGCATTTAACTCCTTTATAGCCTCCTTAATATTCTTCAATTTTTATACGTAAATAAACTCCTTGTTACCTCTGATTTGAAGATCTAACCATTTTTTTAAATACAAGATGGGAACTCTTCTTCATGAGCTAAGAAATTATTGAATCTAGAAGGGGAAATCCTTTTATGAGACTTAAAGATGTTGATTAAGGTTTAATCATAAAACCTGGGAAGCATGAAGTAAGCTTTACTTTCAGGGTACTGAGTTAGCCATTCAACATTTACCTTAGACCTGTCTAGTTTCTTTTTGATGTGCTAATTGGAGTTTTATTTGTTACTCCTAGAAAATGAATTTCCCTAAATCTCTAATCTATTATGTTAGTCCCGAATGGCACCAGGGGTGAATTGGGTGTTTATAAAGCTCAACAAATTTTCTAACCAATATACTCAATTAATAACAATCAATATAAATAAGGATGAGAAAATTGCTTAATATAAATTAATCAAACATTTGAGCAATAAATTAAAGAAGATAGGAAAAAGATATTACAAACCAATTTATAGTGGTTCTGTAAACAACCTTTGCCTACATCCACTCTCAAGACCTTTATTGGAATTCCACTATAATTCTTCCTTCAAGTTGAAGAATAACCTTTGTTCAACCATTTTTGGTAAAGATGAACTCTTCTTATAATCTTCTTCTGAGGTGAAGAGAAACCTCAATACCATTTGGATCACCCCAAAATACAATATTCAACAACCCACTAAAGTACTACAACTGAAAAATATCTCACTTATTCACTTGATAACTCTGAGATGACTCATTGACATAAATGTGACACAATGATGCTCCAATGATTGAAAACTTTTTGTAATGTGTGTATATAACACCCAAAACCTTCTAAAAGATAAAACCAACGAGACAACACCTATTTATAGTGTTTTGGGACACAAAATAATTGTTGGAGCTAAGAACTAGTAATTGCAACAGTTATATACAGTGCACTAGTAAACTAGTATGCGTTTACAGTACCAGATTCATTAGTTATTGGAATACTGGTCGACCAATACAGCACATTGGTCGACCAATACATAAGCCATATTGCAACAAACTCAACATCTATTTTAACAACTTTAACTTATATTAGTTAACCGCTAACCCATATAGGTCAACAATTGACCTCAAAAATATGGTTTTAATAATTTCAAATGCTCAAAAGCAATTTTAAAATCCAAATATGATTAAAACATTTCTTAAAATATTCACCAAATATTATTTAAAAGATCAAGAGACTTTTATATTAAAATCAAAAGCTTTAATGTCTCTTAATGAATGCAAAGACTTATGCAATGAAAGAAGATGAATGATTATACATAACGAGCCTTTTGGATTATCAAAGTGAGCTTACAAATATTAATACAAAATGTGAAATGACCTTAATGAGCCTCGATCTTCTTTCGATCTTTATTTCATTAGTTGCAAACGTCGCCTTTTCTTTATCAACTTCGTATACTATCTTCTTGAGTTTATGGCTTCATTTTGTTTTAATATTGCTTTTCTTCAAAATAATAAACAAATTAACACTAATTATGTTTTGTTATCATCAAAACATCAATTAGAACCTCCCTTGGTTCAATGTTCAAGCTCATCTATAGTATTTTTAGGTCCTTATTGTAGTTCCTAAAGTTATAGTTGCCATCTACCTCAGTTCTATAAAGTGTGTAGCTGTAATCTCCAATCACTAACCTAGGGCCTTTAATGGAAGATTGGGACCTTCTCAAACATTCCCATAATAACTTCCTATGAAATGCCAAGTTTGACCTGTAGATAAAAGTATTATAGCATACATAAACCTTTTAAATGAATTATATTTTAATATGGACCATTTGATCATTTAAATCCATTTGCCTCATTTGTGCCTTACTAGTATTATAAGAAATAATTATTCTCCTATAACATTTATGTTGATGATTCAATATGAAATTCCAATGAGCCCTTAAGTAGTTCAGGCTCCCCATCTTTTCCTACCTTATTTTGGATTCTAGAATACTAAAAACTAATGGATTTTCTTCTAAAACAAGATCCTTGAAATCTCGTTCATTTCTTGGGAAGTTTAGCCCTCTTAAATTCTATACTAAGATTGTCATTTGGTAGAGGAGTACCTTCTGATCATTTGAATCCTCTCCTTTTAAATAATTTTCTACTACTCACCCTCAATAACTTCTCATCCATATCTTCCATTAAAGTACCAAATGCTGATGACTTTGTTTAAATGTTCTAATTAAGGATTTTTTTGTTGGTGTTATAAGGTTCCATCATAGTTTTACCCTCACTTAAGCTTTGTGTTGTCTCCTCTCTGTCTAGTTCTAAGGGTGAATTGTTCTCCTCTCTATTAGTATCACATTCTATTTGATTGTCTAACCCTACTTCTAGATTGTTGGGGCCTCAGCATTTGGTGTTTCATTCAAGTTGTTCCTCTTTTTGGAGTTTTCCTAATTTTCTATTTCCATAAGCTCTTTATAGGTTCCTTTCTTGAATAACTTCCCCGTAGCCTTCCATAATTTTCCTTGAACTTTAAGGGAGAGTTTCACTAGTAAGTCACCAATATTAAGGCTTCATATAAGGAGTTGTTTAGGTTCAGTATAATTAGTGGTATGTTGTTTGGGTGTTTTTTAGTTAGCTCATCACCTATACATATTCTTGTAAATCCTACCCTCTTCTTTGTGGTTGTGTATTCATCCATGTATGGCAATTTTCTCAAGTAACCAGTTAACATGCTTAAACCTTTAGTTGTCTAGTACTTAAGAGGAATATTATACATAGTTGCTTATATTGGAATGTTTTCTTGCTTCACTTTGTCAAGACTTATAACTAATTCCTAATTTTGTAAGAAAATGGGAAGATGATAAAAGGTCTCAAGGTCCCTCCTCTATGGCTTTTATGGCTTGTGCCTTGGAAGTAAAGTTAAAGGGGACTAGTTCATTGGTAAGGAGAACATCCTGCAAGCCTTGACTTTTCTAGTTTTTTATGAGTCAAATTTAAGATTGCAAGAAATGGAGGTATAGGTCCCATGAAGAAGCCAAACAAAGTGGCTTCCCAACTTGGTGCTCCTTCTTATAGAATCTCCATTTCTAGAGCTATTATGCGATGATCTTCATTTGTTTCTAGTGGCCAATAATAGGGTTTCCATTAACTGTTCACCCATAAATCCAATTTTTGAGGTTAAGCCTGAGTTTAAGAAGGGGGTAGCTCCATTCCTAGTATGTTAGCAGTTGTGAGGGGTATGGAGATGAGGGGTGAGGCTGCACATTTGTAACAAAGGAAAAAAGGGAGGCTACACATTTTCCTAGCATACGACATTGAACTTAAGGCTTGGGTTTGGCATGCTGACACGTCTAGCATGAGAAGGCCTCACCTTTGGTTATGAAATAAGGTAAAGTCAAATGGTAGCTAAAGGTAGTTAAGAGGTAGGAGAAGTGGTGGGTGGTTGGGTAATGGGAATGGTTGGGAAGTAGGTATAATGGTTGTAGGGTTAGAAGCATGCAAGGTTTCTTAGAAAGAAGCAACTTCTCACTTTAAGGTTCCTTCAAGTTTACGTTTGTTTATTCATTCTTGATTGCGTAAACTCTATTTTTAAAATTTTTGTGCTTAACATTAATTATCACAATTCAAAAGTAAGTTCTTAATTATTGAGCAAGGTGACACTTCTAAAGACTAGATTCTTATTAAGTAAGTCTTTCATATCTTTTAAGAGAATGAGCATTATATGTTATAACTTTTATAAGAAGTAAAGGTGAGTATTTTAAACTACTTAACTCAAATCAAAATATCAAATAATACATCTTCCACCAATAAACAAAATTTAATTAGCCAAGGATTGAAGAAGAACTGGATGTTGAATTTTTTTTTTTGTGTATTCTTGTAACTATTAGAGATGTTGAATTGTGGGCATATGCAACTCATTGTAATGTTGTTTTGTAGCTTTTGCTATTATTAATACAATTTGTTTTTTATTTCCAAAAAAAACCTTTAGTTCATCTTATTTAAACTTTTAGTATATTAAATTTATTGTCATTATTTATATTTAAAATAATTTCCCTCTATAAAAATATAATTCAAATAGTAAGGATAATAATTTTTAATATGTAAAACTTTTCACTAATTAACTCAATTTTGCTTCTCTCTATTGAGTATTTTTTTCTCTTTCATGAAAGTAAAGAAATCCATCCACAAGGTTCTTATTTACCTAATTTTTTAGTATTGATTTTAATCAATCCTTACTAAGTAACTTATTTTCTAATTTTAAAATCTTGTATTTTATAGTCCAATTGTCCACAATAAAGTTAAAATACAAAGTATAGAATACTTTTAAACTTGTGATTAATTCATTTTGTTTTCAAAATTATTTTTTTCCTAAGCAAAGAGTATTGTTATTGTAAAATTTCATTTCATATTTTTAATTTATGACATTAAGCTCTGACGGAAGCAAAAAATCTTAGAGAGAGATGCTCTGCCCTCTCTCTAGATTTCACCTAGACACCCCTCAGCCAATTCCCATCTTGTCCGTTACCTTCCCCTCTTCTGATCTTTTCTCTAAGCGCCCTTTTGTCTTTTCCATACCCTTTCAATCTCCCACCTACCACCATGTCTGAACCTTTCTCCCACCCTTTTAAGGATTTTCCCCCTCTTTCTACTGCTCCCTCTTTACCCATTCAAACCCCTCGACCACCAGCTTCTGTTCCTGTTTCTAGACCTTCGAAAACTTGGAAACAGGTCGTTGGAGACACCATTGCGTCCACCCTAACATACAAACCTCCGACAGACGTTGATGGTAAGCTTATTGTGTACCCAGATCTGGAAATTTTACAAGATGGCGCATTGTTGGATCGGAAAAAGAAAACATGCCTTATTTGGAGAAACGGTAGATTTCAAAACTTTTTAAGAAATCATTTT
>JANZLC010000008.1:31213713-31233223 GCA_026413385.1 Erythroxylum gracilipes | reverse complement strand
ATTTCAACTTACCTTGATAACTTCTTTCCTTCTCCTCTTCTCTTCCCCTTTTTCTCTCCGTCTCTTCTCATTTTCATTTTTTTCCCTCTTCTAACCTCATGACTGACTTTCACTCTCACTTCTATTTCCTTTTTCATCCATTTTCTCTTAAAGTCAAACTAATCCATGTGTCACCATTCCATTGGTCCATGTGTCACCATTCTATTAGTACATATGTTATCCTTCTATTGGCCCATATGTTACTATTCTATTGTCCATGTGTCACTTACTTTAGGCTTCACATGTCACCCATTTTAAGTCTCCATATGTCATTACTTGTAAGGCTACACATGTCACCAATTGTAAGGCTACATATCACCAATTGTAAGTCTATATATGTCACCATTTGTAAAGCTACTCATGTCACCATCTATCGCTACACATGTCACAAGTCTAAAGTGCCATTTGTCACCAATTTAAAGGGCCACTTGTTGCAATTATACTTAAGCCATTTGTCATTCATTTAACTGAGTCATTTTTCACTTATTCCTAATGCTACATGTCACAATCTTAAATTCCTATGTAATAATCTGTCTTTCTCTTTAACATTTTTCTTAGACTAGATGCACATATCACCTCATCAATTACTCAATTGTAACAATAAATTCCCATTTTACTAATTATAATCCATCAATTCATGTATTGGTAAATAAAAATGCAAAACATTAGGAATGCACATTCATATCACAATCATTTTCGTTCCATACCCTAGAATATGTCAATTAAGTGCATATACTATCTTGCAATGTTTTCTAAATCATGATTCATGTGTGTATATGAATATTATGCATGTGAATGAAATGCACCTTGTAAATTATTAAATGAAATAACTCATGTGACTCAATCTAAAAGTTTAATTTCTTAACAATTTTAGGAGGCAGGATATTGCATGCAAGCTTCCTTAGTGAGGTTGACTACTGTGAATAATTATCCAATTTGTTATGGTTAAAAAGGCTAATACAAAGTGGAGGATGCTTATGGAATTCAAATATCTAAATAAGGCATGTCCCAAAGACAACTATCTAGTATCTAAGATAGAACAATTGGTGTATTCAATCTCATAACACCAAAATTTAAGTTTTCTGAATGCCCTGATTTTAAAATCATATCAAAATCATTGAGTCTAAAAAAAAGATATCCTTAATCATACACAAAAATATCTTTTAATACAAAGTATTTCCTATTGGCATAAAAAACATAAGGTTAACTTATTAGATTTTGGTAAACCTGGTCTTTCATAAACAACTTAAGAGGAATATAGAAGCCTATATAGACAATATAATTATGAATCTAAAGACCAGCATTAACCATATAACTAACTTACAAGAATTCTTAACAATCTTATGAAAATACAATATGAAGCTAAACCCTAAAAAGTGCATATTAGAATAAGGGCAGGCAAGTTTCTAAGGTTTATCGTCACCCATAGAGGGATAAAGGTAACATACAAAAAATTGAGGCTATATTAAGGATTGAATCAACTAAAACTTGAAATAAATATAACACAAGGATACTCCTCAAGAAAATAACTATTAGAACTTATGAGGGACAATTTATGTTAAAACCTCAACCTATCTCAGTAGTTTTGTCAAAGGAAATATAAGGGAATTAAGGCTTTTAGGGTTGGTTCTTGTCAAACCTTCAATGTGCCTCTTGTCAATTTTTGGACATGATCATCAATATGTCAAGTAATCTTTATACTTGTCTAGATTTATCAAGAATACTAAAGAGGCACTAAAGATGGTTAACAATCCATCATAGGAAGGCATGTCAAAGTGAAATCATATTGCCTTTGCACCTGCCTTTAATAAACCTATTAGAAGTTATCATTAGCCTTTTATAGAATGTTCTTATATACTTTGCATGTCCTTTGAAAAACTATAGTGCACATTTTTTTTTGATTAACAAGTGATTTTGGAGTGGTATAAAGACCACTTTGATTAAACCTTCATCCCTGCAAACTTGAGTTTTGAATGTTCATTTTTAGGAATTTAAGTTTTGACAAGACATTTTTTTTTAGGCCTGAAGTGTAAGTCCAATTAAAATATGATTTATCCATATAAGGAGTTAAAATCTAATCAAATACTAAATAAGCTATCTATTGAAAGTTGTATTTAACTCTACTAAGGGAAATTAAAGTCCAATTATATCTCAGAGAATGATTTCCTATAAATTAGAGATATCTCATGGTAAGTTTTTATAAACACTTTCATTAAGCACATGTAGTGATCTGCCTACACACTTAGCACTCTTTAGTTGATTGACTTGAGTATAAGAGTGTCTTTGTAAGGAACACCCTTAGTCATTATATAGTTTCTTTTATAAGCCTAGCATGTTAAGACTAGATCAACAAACCTACCACATATTTAGCCTTCATCACTATCAAACTTCACTTTCAAAAAATTCTGTTTATATAGTACCATTAATAGTTAATTGTAATAAATTTTTATTTATGTACTTTTTTACAAAGACACTCATATCTTATTGAATATGAATGTTATGATTAGTATTTCTATATAGGGTTGGTAAAAGGGTTAGAGTTTTGTTCAATCCAACTCGAAGTTGATGAATGAAGACGTCTTCAACTAAGATTCAAATCAATCTGAAACTTAAATAAAAAAAATTTCCATCCCCAAAAATATAGGACTAACCCTAGCCTCTATACTTTATTTCCATATTAGTTTCATTAAATTGATAAATAAATTTGCTTAATATGATATGGAATAAGTTAAAAAAACGATAGGATTATATAGTTAAACGTAAAAGACATCAACTTGTACTATGGTTTCATTAATTCAACCAAAAAAAATTTCTTTAAAAATATTGTGGGAATCCTTTATGCTTTGTAAAAATTTTATACTTAGTTTATCTAATAAGTTTTATCTTTGATTTTTACTCACTGAATAATTTTAGGACATGTATACAACAACATCAATAGTGTTAATTCAAAAAACATACCACATTGATGTTATATGTAAAACACATTGTTATTTCATTAATTTATCATATGTAATATCAAAGAGTAACCATTAACCTACACCTACTCACTAATATCCACTTAAGAATCCACTTTCTTATTCCATCAATGGGTGAAGAGGAACCCTTTGTATAACATCTTCTTTGCCATTAGTGAAGAGTAACCTTTTACAAATCTTATTCAAGGTTTAAAAAGACTCTCAAAGTGGATCCTAAGCAATTTCTCGAATTACAAAATGTATACAACTCAAGAACTCCTTCTTATGACACACTAACAAATAAAGGCTCAATATATGTTAAGCAAAACAAACATGTATTCTTTAGGCTTTTAATGACTCTCTAGTATGCCCAACATACTTCCTATAAATTATATATAGTCTATTTATACATAAAAACAACCTAAAATAGTCATTAGAAACAAAGACTAACTATTACAATAACTAGTGAGAGTGACATTAGTCAACCGTCCTGGCATATTAGTCAACTATTATGGTATATTGTTTTAAAAATTCATTTTTTAGGACTAAGTTATAGACTCTCTCTTCTCATTTTTTTCTCTAACTTCTCTCTTACTGAAATCCCTTGTCCGCCCTTACCACTTTCCACTTTCAGAAACATCCCTTCTCACACGTAACAATTCCTCCTCTAGTTCCTTATTGGAAAAAGGGTGGTTGAACTGCTTTAAATGAAGGCTCTACCTCGTATGAAGGCTTTCCTCAGGCCTTGCCAATAGTTACGAAACAAGGAGAGTCCTCTTTTTCAAAGGATGATTTTTCCAACCCTCTCCAAAGAAGCTTTTTCTACTAGCAATGGTGGCTTGACTGACGACAAATAGTTATCCTGTAAAAGCTTATACGAATAAGGTACAAATTCAACATAACAAAGTTATGCTTAAACGCTATCAGGATGTGGTTAAGGATAGGGTTGTGTCCCCACCTCTCAAACTCTTGAGGACGGATGCTCAAGCTTAGTCTATGTCCTTGATTTGTTTTTTCTGGTCTAAGAGACTTGCTTTCCTATTGTAGAAGCATAGGCTAAGGCTAGATGAAGTAAAAAGGGGATGGATAAGGTGATGCTAAGGGAAGATGGCTCCATCTTGTTTAAATTTAGTGAAGATATGCATTTAGCTTAAATTGTAGAGTTAGGACCTTGGCATGTTGGGGATCAACCCTTATTTGTTCAAAAATGGAATGAAGCTTGATCAGAGTAAGATAGAGGTGCTACTACTATAGGTCAATTTTCCCAATCTTCCAATGGAGCTTTGGACAATTAAGGAGTTAAGTTTTTTAGTCAGCTCAATAAGGAAGCCAATCTATATAGACAGTCAAATTGCCACAATGTAGAGGATGTGTTATGTCAAAATGTGCATAGAAATTTAGAAAAATGCTCTATCGCTAGAGAACTTATCTATTCTAAGGCTTGGAGAGTCTAGAAAATTAAGAAAAGCAGTGATTCAAGTTACCTATCCATGGACACCTAGCAATACCAAAAAATGGATCGTAACTGGTATATTATTCAAAACAGGTTGAGATGATGAATTAAGTGAAGTTAGCAAGTTAAGGATATGGAGCATGAATTTCAGCCCAACTCTTCTAGAGTATTGTAAGAGGAGAGGGAGATTTATCAGTTTGTTGCACTTATAAAGACTGGTATTGAAACTGAACTTATTCCTCAACCTAATGAGATTACAGAATCAAAGAGTAATAGGTAGGAAGTAGCAATAGTTCATTATAAATTGGAGATGCAGGGCAATGAAACTATCATCACTTAACAAGGAGATGTCCTGGATGAATTAGCAGGCAACAGTCCCTTTTCCATAGCAAAGACCAACTCTGGTCCTGCTGAAACAAGTATAGTCCCTAATAATTCCAGAAGGAGAACAGTTAGGAAGAAAGCTTAGCAAAAAAAACTATAGGGGAACCCCCAACCCCCCACCCCCCATGTCAATCCTTTTTTGGAATACTAGAGGCTTGAATGACCCTCTAAAAAGGTAAATGGTAAAAGAGGTAGTGAGGGACAAGAAACTTGTTTTAATTGGTCTTCTTAAAACCAAAATAAAAAATCCTCTTACAGTTTTTGGTTAACGCTTTTTGGGTGCTAATTGGGAGCTTTTCTTTAATCAAAGTTCACATTATAATGGCAAGATTATTTATCTTTATAATATTGACTTGATTAAGGAATGAGCTATTGAAAAATCATATCAATTGTTATATCTTCACTATCGGATGCAAAATCTGAGTGCTGAGTTTGATATTTCCCTAGTGTATGCTCCAACCTTAGCTTTCAAAAGGATAAATTGTGGATGGGTCTATAGAATCTCCAGCTCAGAATTTTCTTTCCATGGCTTATAGTAGGGGACTTCAACTGCTCCCTCAACTTGAATGAAATTGAAGTGGGGAGAAGACACCATCTAGGTATGATAAAAGAACACTCCAATTTTTTAATAAGGATGGATTTAGTAATCCTCAACTCTACTGGAAGGCTACTTATCTAGTCTAATAATCAACAAGGCAGCCTTCCTATTAGGAAGAAATTAGATAGATCACTTGTGAAATCTGAATGGCTGACCCAATTTTTGCATTCTTTTATACATTTTGGCAAAAACCTGATGTTAGACCACTCTTTTATGTTGATCCAAAGGCTCACTGAATTTAGAACAATGCGAGGCCCCTTCATATTTTTCAATGCTATCACTGGTATGGATGGTTAAGAAGTTTTTAACAGCTATTGGAATTATAAAGTAATAGGTTTTAACTCCTATCAACTAATGCTCAAGCTAGGACTAGTGAAACTGCTTTTAAGAAGTTTATGATTGGAAGAAATTCAAATATTTAAACTCTTAAAGAGAAACTCAATCGTGCAGAAGAAACTTGTTACAAGTCTACTTATAATTTTGTATTTAGATAGGCAGAAGTGACATGCCTTTGAGAATATCAGGAAGCTCTCGCATTTCATAATTCATTTCCAATGCAGAAAGCTCGACTCAACTGGTTAAAGGAAGGTGACTTCAGTACCAAAATTTTCATTCATCCTTGCTAGCTAGAAGAAATATCAATAAGATCTTCATGCTTCATAATGATAAATGAAAAGTTCATTTTGACTAGAATTCCGTACTGGAGTTAGCCAATAGTTACTTCATTGCACTAATGGGAAATACAGATTCTTTAACATTAAGTCATAATATGCTAAGGTTCTTTGATTGCCGTGTTGATCTAGGAATAAAGGACTTTCTGATCTCTCCTATAACTAAGCATGATGTTAAAAGAATCCTCTTCAACTTACATCCTTCAAAATCCCCTAGATCTGATGGTTTTACTACTATGTTCTTCCAACATACTTGGGAAATCACTAGTAAGCTCTTCACTAAGGTTGTTCTAGAATTTTTTTTAATTCTTCAAAAATTTTCTTCAAGAAATCAATCATACATCTACATGAATCTCAAGAAACAATAACCTCGTATTATAAGTGATTTCCATCCTATCTCCTGATGTAATACCATTTATAAGGTGATATCCAAGCTCCTTACAGAAAGACTCAAGTTGGCTATTTCTGACATTGTTAGCACAACACAAGTTGTTTTTCTCTCTGACATATATACTGGGGATAATATTCTTCTGATCCAAGAACTACTGAAGGACTACAATTTTGGTATAAAAAAACTCAATAATTACCTAATAAGGATAGACTTCTTTAAAGCTTTTGATACCATTAGTTGGCAATTCATTCAGTAATGTCTTCAAGCTTTGCACCTTCCTTTAACTTTTATTGAGTGGATTATGACATGTATACAAACTCTAACTTTTAGTGTGGTTATTAATTGCATCCCTACAAAGCCTTTTAAGACACCTAACGGAATTTGACAAGGTGATCTTTTATCCCCATACTTGTTCACTCTTTTTATGAAGGGTTTCTCCAAGCTTATAAACAAACTTATACCTTGCAATGGAGGGTTCAAATTTTATCATAAATGTAGGGATATCATTCTTACATATCTCATGTATGTTGATGACTTGATTCTATTGTGTGGAGCTGATGGTCATTCTGTTAACATATTGATGTAAATTATGGATTTATTTTCTACGTGGTCCAGCTTAAAACATAATCCTACTAAGAGCAACCTCTATCCTTCTCTTGATTTGTGGAATATTGATAAAAATATAGAGGATTACTAGTCTGAGCACTCTCCCTACTCTCTTCTGCTATCTAAGAGTTCCTATTTCAAAGCCATAGTTTTCGAACTATGCATTTATCATTAATAGACTAAAATCCAGGGTGATAGCATGGCAAAACATATTTCTTTCTTATGCTACTCAGCTCACTCTCATTATTTCTATTCTCAAAAATTTGCATAGTTATTGGACTGCATATATTGTTTAGCCAAGGAAAGCTATAAAAGAGATGGATAGAATAATAAAGACATTCTTAAGGTGAGGTAAACTTGATAATTATAAGAATGTTAAATGGTGTGAAGTTACTATTCCTAAGAAGCATGGAGGCCTTGGAATCATCTCCATTTCAATGATGAAAAATTTCTTAATGTGTAAAAGGCTATAAAGATTATATATTGATCAGAAAGCCTTGTGGATTAAATGGATACATGAGTATTACTTGAAGCATACTCACTTTTGGCCAGCTAATTTTGCAAAGGAGGGCTCGTAGATTCTTAAGCAGATGAGGAAGTTGATGGATGTTATCTATCCTTCCATTGAACACAAAATTAGCAATGGCAAAAAGATATGGATTTGTTTTGATAACTGGCTTCCTATCAGTCCTCTTATTCAACTATTTAAATTTTACCAGTTAAGGAATAGAATGCCACTAAATCTTAAAATTTCATACCTAATTGTGAATGGTGCATGGCACAGCAATTTCAGGACTCTCTTATAGACTACTTACCTCCACTAAATGAGGTAGAGAACAAAGATTTCATCACCTAGGGGATCAACCTAAATAGTAAGTATTCTAATCATTCTTGTCACAAATTATTTGTCAACTATCATACTGTGATCCCTTGGTTTAATCTCTTATGGAGGAATACCCTTTTCCCTAAGGCCTCATTTATCACTTAGCTAGCAATCAAGAATAGGTTGAAAACCATAAGTCAATGGAAAGGTAGTGTTGATCATACATGTCTTTTTTGTAACATGGTTGTGGAGGATAGAGAACATCTTTTCTTTCTATGCAGATTCTCCAAGGTTGTTTGGAGCAAAATACTACATCTACTACTTCATAATAATGGTTGCTACAATTAGGGAATAAGCATTGAATTGGGTTAATAGAAAATCACGGAAAGGCATCACTAATGCCATTCTTTTTAGAACAGTCTTTACCATCACCATCTACAACATTTGGCGAGAAAAAAATAGCATGAGATTCACTAACTTGAAACAAGAGCCATATCAAATTGCATATCAAATTATCAATCAGATCAGAGTATGTATATATGCTCACAATGCATAACATCACCTTTCCATGGAAATAAAGTGTAGATGGAGTTTATAGCCTTTTTGTTTTTGTTACTTATCAACTACATATGTACTGCCATTCTTTTTATATTGTTTTTGACTCAATATCAATATGAAGGCAGGCAAATAGCTTAAAACTCATTGTAATGAAATCATAGTTTCATCTATAATACATATTGTTCATTTTTCAAAAAAATCATCGTTTAGGGAAAAAACTCCTAAAATAAGTATTTCAAAACTTCTTAAGTTCTTTTAAAGATTAAAATATGTTTCTTTGATAAAAACTTGATTCAAAACTATTTCAAAAGTTCCTTAAAAGTATTTTTATGCATCATTATCTAAAACCTTCTTAAATTTCTTCTAAATTATAACAAAGTATATGCAATATACCCTAAGTACAAATGATCATGCAATGATTGAACTTATAATTCATTTAAAGGACCAAGTTAAGGCTATAATAAGAATTATAATGACTTTCTTAAAATATTGATGTGCTTGTTTCCATTTTATTTTTATTTCTTCACTTAAATTGTATGTGTTCTATATTTTACTCATTTTTTTCATCCTTTGATTTATCAATTGATTTAATTTGCTTCTTTTCTCACTTAATCTTCCATTAAATTTAATTTTTCACATATTAACTTTTTTTTTAAATGAAGAATATCATTTAAGCATTTTATTAAGGGAACATTACAAAGCTATTAAATCCAAAACAGTTGAAAAGATGGACTTCAGATTATAAAACTTCACCTTTTACTTGATAAGCACAAAAGCATGCTTCCTAACTATACATTCCAACTACAACATATGATAATATATCATACATTAGTGGCCATTCTTTAGCCTTAAGGGGACACTTAGACACATCAACCTCAACCACTTTTCACCAAATTATCAGATCATGCCATCATAATTTGACTTATTGTTGACTTTAAGGAGTGATGAACTCTTTAAACATAGTATCTTTTACCCTAAATCCAAATCCAATCTCCATGGGGAAGCAATCAACTCATTGTAAATTTTGGTCTTTGTTTTAATATAAGTTGTTCCTTAATCCATTGAGTGAGTTACAATTTGGATTCATTCCTTGGGGCTTTCCATACCCTGGTAGCACTTATCATTCTTTCATTCTAAATACTATAGAGGCATAATCCAAAACATAAAATAAAAAAATTTCTTATCCTTTAAGGAGATGATTCTATTCAATTGCAACTAAGTTAAGAACTCCAAGTAGTTGAGACTGAAGTTGTTAATTTGATCTAGGACATATTTCTAGATATCATAGGTGAAGTTATAATTATAAAAGAGATGCTTAAGATATTTAATGCTCTCTTTACAATAGTATCAATTAATATTGAGTTTGAGATAACCTAACCTGTCTAAAATAGTTATTTTGTTCCTAACAACCAACCATATGAAAAAAGAAACCTTGGCAACAGTTTCTTACTCCATACAACTTTGCAGCAAGCCTGTTTTTCTACCTTAACAATGAGAATTTCTCATTCTAGATGAGTTTCAAACCAAATATAAGAGTCATCCCTCTTAGAGTTTGGATTATACCTCTATAAAATGTGTTCAAGCTCAGTAGGAATATTTTCCTAATAGATGGAATTGTTATACTTTCACCTTGGAGCAGTTTAAGGCATTATCAAGGTTCTAGGCATTACTTGAGTGTTGTGTAGAGGTCATACCTTACTCCAATTAAATTCAAAAGAAGTTACTTCACCATTTCCTATAATGTACTTGATATGTTTCTGACAAAATCCCCCAAAACTTCAACATTTAAGAAATGAGCCAAAAGAAAGAGGGCTTATTATTGACTTCTCACAAACATTTTCTTTTTAAGAAATAAGAGTGAACCTATCTAACCTATAGTGAGTCTTTGCGTACTAGTAACCTAGTTTCCTTCCCATAAAGACTTTTTTTTCATGTTGATTGGTGAAATCCCCAATACCTATTCTGTCATTGGTTTGCTAACTTCCTTCTAAATGACCTTTGCATTTTACCTTCCACCATGAACCCTAGCCTATAAAAACCTTCTTAGAAACTTCTCTATTGTTTTTCTTAAATCCCTAGATAGAAAAAAGTGTGAAGAAAAATATATAGAGAGAGAATTTAATATAATTTAATCCATTGGAGCTCTTGTATAAGATAAAACTTTATTACACTAATTACGAAGTCTATTTTGAATCTTCTCAATTAAAGGTAGATACTCTCATTGTTGAAACCTTTTGGTGGATATGGGTAAACCAAGATACACAAATGGGGGATCCCTCACTTAAATCCTAGAGATAGTTGAGAGTCACCAATCTATATCGTGATCACTAGCAAAAATGAATATATATCTTTATTTTTGTTAATTTCAAAATTTTAAAGTTCCTTAAAATTATGAAAATATTCATAAGGATACTTATAGATATATCATATGCTCTCAAAAAAATAGTAAAAATGAATATATAGCTTTTATTTTTGTTAATTTCAAAATTTTAAAGTTCCTCAACATTATGAAAATATTTCATAAGGATACTTATAGATATATCATATGCTCTCAAAAAAAATAGTAAATCATTAGTAAAAGCAACATTGAACAGACCTAGCTTCTTGCATTTATATGAATTTTGAAAAATGGATCTAGTTTAATGTTATGCACCATTAGTCTAGAGAGTGTTTTCATGTCTAAAATACAAGTGTAGAGAGATGGGGTCTCTTTCCCTCAAACCACCACCTTTCTTGAAAAAATAAGTTAGTTCTCTATTGATTAAAAGTGAAAATGAAGTTGTTGAGACGTATAATCTAATCCAATTTCTGAATTTCTTTACAAAAATAAACACCTCAAGAACTTACAATGAACTATCAATTAATTGAGTCATATGCATAATGGAAATCAAATTGAGTGCACAATTTTTAGGGGAACTCCTTTTATAATAACCCTTGAATAATTTTTGAACCGGTAGCACATTATCTCTAATACACCTTGAGAAGCATTGATAATGGGATTTAGCACACTCTTCGATCTCCTCCTAATAATTTAGAGATAATCTTGTATAAAAAGTTACAATAAGAGATTGGTCTATACTTACCTAAAGAGCTTAGGTTGGGAACCCTAGCAATGAGGCTTATAAACTTCTTCTTGACCTTTATTAATATCATGCATTTATCAAGGATTGCATCAGTCACCATGTTCTTTACTAGGGGTCATGCTTTCTAAAAAATCATCTATTTAGTCCATTAGGACTAGGGGCCTTCTCAAGGTTCAATTCAACATAACTTTGTAATATCATATTCATTAAAAAGGGTGCCTAACCAACCCTTCCAATTCTTCTTTGCAAAATTAGTTGCTAATGAAAAAGCTAAGGATTTGTAAAGAGGAGTTACTTAAAGTAGGAGCCTAGTGAATTCTTAAAGAATGAGTAAGCCTCATTCTTAATAAATAATTAAGAAGTAACTAAAACATGACTATGATTATTTAAGGAATAAATTATTTTAAAGTTCGTCTTTTCCATTATACAATTACTAAAAAAAGGGTTTTGGTGTAGGGACATGATGTTATCTTTCCCTTATTTAGCTAAAAAGGATCTCCAGGGTGCTTATAAACCTCCTTTTAAATCTTTAGCAACTTATCATTAGTAGTTGATACATTTAAAAAGGAACTTCTACTTCTTTTAGAATTTAGCACCTTAAGTTCCTCTTTAATGAGGCCTAGCTTTTGAACACACAAAGACGCTTTGTAACCATGAGTAGTATAATACATACCTCATAAAATAGCCTCATTAAACCCCTCTTCCCTTGTAAGAATTTTATTACATATGAAGGGAAATTTTCTCTTACACTTAGTGAATATGTCTTGGATATTATAAGGGAATGATCCAAGAATAAAGGATTTAAAAGGATAGTTTTACTTTGGAATCTAGAGAGCCACCTTTCGTTCGCAAATGCCTTATTTAGCCTCTTTCTTAAGTGTCATCTTGTTGTTTGCTTGTCACTCTAAGTAAATAAACATCCCTCAAACTTCAAGTCAATTACTTACAATTTTTCAACAAACTCTCTAAAGTCACTTCAGAAATTTCTCAAACAAACATTTTCCTCTACTTCTACTATATAGATATTGCTATTAAAATCCCCTAGAATCAACTAAGGTTATTGATTTGTGGAGTTTTTAAAGATTATCCTATAGTAAATTCCTTTGAGAAACAAATTTAGAGCCATACATATAAGAGACAGCTACCCTTATGTTCTCTTAAAGGAAAGTCACTAAAATATGCATGAATTGATCACATATCATATCAACCTTAACTACTATAGAATCAAAATTTATCACTATATGACCATAATGATGTTGTTGGTGGTTTGACAAAAAAGGGCAACAGTTGCCCAAAAATTTTAGCTTCAAAAAGTATTCCTTATGAAATGTAGGCTCCAAAATGCCTATAACAGTAGGCTTATTTTCCAAAATAAAGTCTCTTAATAACTATATTTTTAGGGAATTTATGCTTTCATATTCTACAAAATTATGGACATCTTAGGGGATTTTTGGATTTTTATCCCTTAAATATGTTACTTTAACTTGACTTCCTTCCACTATCAATCTTAAATTCCTTAATGCTCATTTCATTAGCTTCCACACTCATAAAGGATTTATAGGGCATCTAGATGGAGTATAGTTAGTTTATTACATCTACTTAAGCCTCATCTTATGAAAATCTTATTTGTTAACTTTAGGTGCATCTGAAGTCATAATTATAGTAATTAAACCATTTGTTTCCTCCTTATGGTTTGTACCTGAACAATACTGTCAATATTTACTATAGAAACATTTGCTTCCTCTAGAGTCCCTTCTTTCTCATTTACGCTTTCCATTGGAGTAGGATGTAAATTATATAAATCGACAGTCCCATTATTTCTCCTAGTTGCTTAATATTGTTTCCTTTAAAGCTTTAGGAATGGTTTTCATTGATAGAACACTTGAACAGAATCTTTAAGTAAGGTTTTGTCTTCCCCTAGTCTCATAGGGGAATGGAATTAGGTAAATCCTTATCCATATTAACACATACATTTGATGTACCCAAATTTTTTATTAAAGCAATAGTTTCATCCATACATATGGGTTTACCAATGTAACTTGCCAATAAACTTAACCCTTTTATTAACAAGTACTTAAGTGGCACACTATAGATGTTAATCCATATGGGGACATTCTCATGTGTGACATTTTCCTAGAAAATATAAGGTTTCTAGGGTTGTAGGAATAAAAGAGAATTTTGGAGATGTTAGGAGTTTGCTTATAAAATTTCATTAGCTCTAGAATATGTTGAGAACTTAAAGAGGATAAGGTTCTCTTCAGAGGCAATACTTCACCTAACCCTCTCCTTAAAGCCCAATTATTCATTAAAGGAAATGGGGGATGTTTACCCAAGAAGAAGCCTACCAGTGTTGATCTCTAACTTTTAACTTCTACTTTTATAACTTCAATTTTATAGGCAATAATGGTGCGACCGTTTGAATTAAAAAGTGGAACTATTGTATGGATAAATTAGAGCTCTCTCCTACCATATTTTTCCAATTGAGACGAGGATTTATAATAGGTTATTTTAAAGGTATGTGGTTTGAGATACTAAGGTTTCTATTTATTAAATGTTAGGGATAGCAACAGGAGAAAAAGAAACAGAAATCTCAGGTGATGAATATAGAAAAAGATTAGGGGAGATGGGGGGATGCCAAGGATAGAAAAGTAACAACATTAGGAGTTATTTGACCAAAGATCAAAGAGCTAGCTTCTATAAACTAATAGAGGAAAAAAAACAAATAGTGATAGTAAAGTTTTAAAAGGTTGTTATTTGAACGGTACAATATAATGAAGTAGGAAAAAAGTTTAAGGAATAGACAAAAACTCCTTTCATTTAAAGTTCTTCTTAGGGCCAGACAATAAGGAAGTGAAACCAAATGCTTATGGATAAACCAATAAATGCACCAGAGAATAAAGTAGTTGAGCAAAGGAACATGGCAAGATAAACGAGACTAAAGAGACACAATTGAATTAATTGGTATTTGGATAAAGTTTCCCCCATATTAGCGAGAAGGGAGAGACTTTCTCTGTAAATATGGTAAACATAGCCTATTACTTTCACATATTAACTTACAAATATCACCAAGGATTTAAAAAATTAGCAATAATATATTTCAAGTCATCAAAACTATACGTTATAACCTCACGTAATCCAATAGTCTCCCCCTTTTTTATGATATAAAAACATTTAATGGTATTGCGCAAATAAATTAGAATGAGTAAGTTCCCCCATGCTAAAGCAACATATAATTCAAAATCCCCCTTAATTTATGCATCATCAAATGATCAAGTTTTAATATCATCATTCTTTACCCCTTTGTCAATATTTAAAAAGGTATATGATATACAAATTCATAAGTAAGGAAAAAATAAATAACTTCCCTTCCATTTTTCAAAATATTATCATATAGGCAAATATTACATGCAAAGTGTTTATAAAATCAAATAATATTATTATAATTCTCATACATCAGTTTTAAAGATCTATCTATCTTTCTCCAACTATATATATATGTAACAATCATTTCTTCCCTTAAATATGTATTTCAAGTCAATATGCTCGAAGGTTATCAATATAAGAATGAGTTCATACTCCTTTTCTTCCTCTTTTGGCTCAACAATTGGTCTTATGATACCAACTTCCTTAATTGGATCATATGAGGGCCATTGGTGATTTTCTTTTAAAATTAATTGTTAGAGATACTAGTGTTATTCCTTATTTGACATTGATGGACGTTACACCAATTGTTGGTATTCATTTTATATAACTTGATATTGAGCTATAAATTAAATAAATCAATATATTCTAGGTACCACATAAAATTGGGTCCTCGAAGATTAATGCTTAAACATTTTTCGACCCATATATATTTTAATTTTCTTAACAATCATTTTCTTAAAGGGCAATTTATATGAATATGTTCATAATCACCATAAAAGTGACACCTCATATAAGCCCTAAGAAATGGTTTAGAATATGACATGCTCTTTTGGTATAAATATGGCCTATAGTGGTTTTGAGCAAATGTCACGATTCTTTGTTTCTCGTAAGGCCTAGGGTGATAATGAGCTTGTTTTATACTATTTTGATGATAAAGAGGAATATTTTTAAATCAGTTTTTCTCATTCATATGAGCTCTTTAGGCCCCATTT
Organism: Erythroxylum gracilipes; assembly: GCA_026413385.1. NCBI lineage: Eukaryota > Viridiplantae > Streptophyta > Magnoliopsida > Malpighiales > Erythroxylaceae > Erythroxylum > Erythroxylum gracilipes. Next base: position 31,217,527 of record JANZLC010000008.1, on the reverse strand, counting down.
GTTAGGCATATTTTGAATAGCCAGCTTGAAGCCTAAAGAACTCAAGTGATAGGCATATTTTGAATAGCATGCTTAGAGCAATGGTTAGCAATTGGCTAGGTCAATTCGGGCCCACCCAAGCTTGAGTTCGTGGTCGATCAAGCGTGGGCAGCCTAAAGCACTATTCTAGTTAACCCAATCTAAAGCCCTAAAATTTTAGAAAAAAAGCTCAAGCTCAACCCAAAGCTCAATCAAACTAGGCTGAGCATGTTAACTTTGAGCTAGACTTGTGTTAAATTTCCATGTATACTTGGAGCCTAAAGAACTTAAATGAACGAGAAGAATATTGTATTCTCTTTTAATGTTAAGTTGTATGAAAATTATGCTTATTTTTTCCTTGTAAACAGTATCTTTTAGATTTAGAATGTGAACCATACATAAATGTATGGGATTTCTTTTTTCCTTGAGCACTAGAAGATGTTGTATGAGCGTTAAAATTTTCAATTCAATAATTGAATTATATATGCTTATATGATGACTTAGGCAATGGATCATCATTGTAAATATGATTTCCTTTAGAATTTTTTTCTTGGCATTAACTGACGTACTTCCAAAAATGTACCCAATTTTATGCCTATTATTTGAGTTTTTTAGGCTCCAAGCATGCTATTCAATTTTTCACTTCTTAGAGTGAATTTAGATAATGATTCTTTAGGTACATTGATCTCCTTTATCAATGTCTCATTTTTATAAAACAAACCATCCACTTTATCATTAACAATAACCATACTTCTAAATTATATTATATCATGCATATCATATTTTCATTTTTCATTTTCATTCATCCATGCACTTAGATTTTTTGAACCTTATTATGCGTGGAAGATATTTTCTTTCTTTTCAAGCTCATGATTTCTAGGCATTAAACAAGTTTTCACAAAATGAATTTTCATTATTATCATTATAATATTAACACTAAGAGAGTTTAAACTAAAGGATATCTCATTATTATATGTCATAGATCACATATGAGTCATCTTATCATTTAATACTTTACTTTTAAAATCTCTTGTATCATCCCATATGGTCGGTAGTTCTCTCTTCCTCCTTTCATCCTTCTCCTTCTTTATACTTTATTCTTTATTATCATTTAAATTCTTATCACACTCATTATGATTAATATTAATATCATTAATACAAATGTCATTTTAATAATCATTAATATTCTTTATTATCATTTAAATTCTTATCAAGCTCATTATGATTAATATTAATATCATTAAAACAAATGTCATTTTAATAATCGTTAATATTTTTAAGATCATATATGTGTCAAATATTGTGAACATTTTGAAACATTAGGACTTTAGGAAAAAAAACACATTTCTATCTAATGTGGAAAAGAAAATGTTCATTACCTTACTATTTAATGAAATGAGTATATTTTTACTTCTATTCCATTCATTGTTCTCTATAATCTCCCATAAATCAAATACTTCTATCATAAGAAAAAATTCATCATAATTCTTTAAAATAAGTAATCATTTCTTAAAACAATGAAGCAATATCAATCTCTTGGCCTTCTTGTCTAAAAAGTGAATCAAATTATTCCATATTGAAATTTACCTAATTTTTACAGTAATCAGTATGCAATGAATAAAACCCATTTTGTTACTAATTATTTGTTTTAGGATGGCACATGAGAGCGAGTGAATTGTATGTTTGCTTTTTCCTATTATAAAATAATTAATAATTACTTACTCTAATGAATGATTATGGCATTTTATTATGGTTCAAGTAAACAACTGTTGGCCTACGTCCACTCTCCAAGCTCCACTTGAGATTCATTATCTTCTTCCTTTAGTGGGTGAAGAAGAACCATCCATGCAACATCTTTAATGCCATAATTGATGAGTTACTGTTTACAAATATGATTCAAGGTCAAGGGAAACCCTCTCAAAGTATATCCCAAGCAATTTCCCTACCATAACGTCAACTCAAAAACTAATTTTCTTTCCCACAACAATAAACAAAGTTTTAATATGTGTTATATAATACAAACATGTATTTTCTAGCCTCTCAAGGCTCTTAAAAACTCTTGAGGATATCCAAAAAACTTTCCAAAACTCACATATGATCTATTTATTATCAAATTAACCTAAAATAGTCATTAGAAACAAAAAATAATTATTATAATAACTAGTAATAGTCACATTGGTCAACCATTCTAATACATTAATTAAACAATTGTGCCATATTGGTCAATCAATATGGTCATAAACTCTTAATTGCTTAAAAGCCTAATGTGCTTGATTTCTCCTTATTCTTTGTTCTTCACTTAAATTGAATAAATGCTTCACTTCTTAGAATTTCTTCATCTTTTAATTGCCCAATTTATTCAATAGGCTCCTTTGTTCACTTTATCATTATACTGAATTTGATCTTTCACATATTAACTTACTAATATCACCCAATGATTAAAAAATTGCTAATAAGATATAATATTTTTGTTATCATTAAAACTATGGGTTATAACCTCACTGTTAGAGTAGTGCCCTAAAGGCAATCGCCTTTAGCATGTTTTATACAAAGTTGTGTACAGACTTTATTTTCAATAATAAATAAAGGCATATTTGATTAATTTGGTGTTCATTATTTATGAATTGATATTGATCTATAAGCAAATTAATGAAGTCCATGATATATGGCATAGCATGAAGGAAATCATAACGTGATCATACTACTAAGATTCCTATCATGTGCAATTATGTCTGTATCTAAATTATCCCTAATCATAGGATTAATTAGATTGGACATCGTTAATCCGGATATACTAGCACATGTCAAACTCCTTGATTTGATCAAGCAGTAGATCTCAGAAATTGTAAACATGAGATGTTTAGAGTTGAGATGTGAATGTTTACTAGAGGTAGTAAGTACATTAGATGACCTACTATGAGATCATCATATGGATGTCCTATTCCAATTTCAGTGATAATCTCATCATAGCAATGGTGCAAGTATCCTTAGACTTGAGGTACTCAAAGATATCTTGGATACTGATTTTGTGCTTTGACTTCATTTCTTGTTACCTTGCAGAGGTCGCTTATAGGGTGGTGATTAGGTAGAGCTTGAGGTATTCGAAGGTAATTGAGTAACCAATAGAGGATTCACCACTTCTATGATAGCAGACGATGATACCCATGACCTCTTGTCGGAGTCATTACTTGGAAATCTGTGGCCAGAGTATATATGTCATGAAGAATGTCTTCATTGACATATAGAGTAATGAGTCTCAGGACGAGAACTGATATCACTTGGACTAGATTTGACGTAGTCAATCTAGTGAGAGTTGACACTTTGCCCATATTCATAATCAAGTGGGGTATAGCATGGTGAAAGAATGAATTGCACAGCAATTGTCTATGAGAGGGTTCGCAAAATAGTTCGTGGTAGGCATGGGTTCATTCGTCAAACCACTTACTTTCTGGTCAATTGGAGGTCATGATGTGTTGCTAGATATCGCTCATGACTTGCTTGGATTAAGTGTTAATCTAAGTGACCAATATAACTGGGAACCTAATGGGTCACACGCATAAGAGTGACTTAGAGAATTCGTAAAATGGTTTGGGATAAAGATCCATTATATGGAGAGCAATAGAACTAAATAGATCTCGCTGAGATCGAGATATGTCTCAATGAGATCGTGACATCGATATTGCTAAAACAGGTCTCCGATATTTTTTCCATACCCGGTACTTAGTAGGATTGACTCCAATGTGATTGGACCACCTCATATATATATATATATATATATATATATATATATATTATA
>JANZLC010000008.1:31194528-31207252 GCA_026413385.1 Erythroxylum gracilipes | reverse complement strand
AATATATTTTATATAAAATTTTAATTTTAGATAAAAATTAATTTTTAAATTATTTATTTTAATCAAATAAAATAATTTTATTAATAATTTGTTAATAAATATTATATAATATATAAAAATAAATTTATTTAATTAAAATTATTTTTAAAAAAATTATCTAATATGTAATTATTATTCGTGTAAAAATATAATTATATTGACATGGACAAACACACAAGCTTTTAATTTTATTTGAAAAACATAAACTAAAAACATAAAACGAAAATTGAAAACTGAAATTTAAAAATTGAAAACCGAAAATCACAAAAAAAAAAGAAGTAAAACTAACAACCTCTTTAGAACATTCCAAGTGGTTATTAAATTTATATTTACGAATATACATATATTGAAACCTTGTATTTAAATAATTGCCGCCCTTAGATATTAGGGTACAACATCCTAAATCTACCAATTTATTTAAACATTTTTTCAATATATGTATATTCGTAAATATACATATATTGAAAAACCTTTTGGACTTGAGAATGAGATCACAAGGGAGAATTAACATTATTTTTGCTTTTTAGTTTCGTGGCTAGAATTAAATATTTACAAAAAAGAATTAAATTACATCTTAATATTTTTATTAGAATTTAACTTAAATTCTTCAAAACATTAAAAAAAACTTTAATATTTTTGTAAATGCTCAATTCGAACCAAAAATTAATATCTCTATCAATTTTCCGTTACAAAAAATTATAGTTTTTTTTTTTGTGAACCCCTTATCAGATATACATTCTACGTAACAAGTGCAGTTAAAAAATAAAAGGAATATTTTAAGACACTAAAACGACAACATTTAGGATTTTATCTTTCTTCTTGGTGAACCGAATTTATGTTCTACACTATTTCTTTGTCTTTTACAATAGTATTGTCTCCATAATTTACAACATTGTCACTTCTTCTTCCTTAACCCTCAGTTAAATCACATTCCGCTTTCCTTTGTAAATTTTAGTTTTTATTTTTAAATAAAAATAAATATCTATTTGATTGTTAATATTAATATTGTTATATTTTTATTATTGATGATAATTACATATTAGATAAAACTTAAAGGTAAAATATTTTTAATAATTTCAATTTATTTTAATCTCAGATGTAATATTTATTAATAAATTATCAATAAAATTATTTTATATTATTAAAATAAAAATTTTAATTATTTATCAAATTTTATTTTTAAATTTTATATGTTTTAAATTTAATTATAGTTATTAATAACTATTTAATTAATTTTAAATAATTATTAATAAAATATAATTTATGTAGCCCAACTTATGTAGAGGGCGAAATTGTAGTTGGGCCACATAAAAAGAGGTAGTCAATTCCAGTGGGCTTAGGCTTATTGACAAGTTCAAAGAAGAAGGAATGTGTACTTCCAGCGAAATTAACAACGAAAGCATCTACTTTCCTTTCCTCGGTATCTGAAATCAAAGACCAGGATCCAATTAAGCAAATAAATATTTTTATTTAAAATGATTGTTTTCTATTTTAAACAAAAAAATCTATAAAAGGATATGGATTAAAGATATATTTAAATAAAGATTCGGAATTCTGAATTCTAAATTTTAAATTTTTGTAATTAATTTCTATAAATATTATATAAAATTAATTATATTTAATTACTAAAATGAGAAAATTATATATAATTAATTATATTTAATTGCTAAAAAGAGGGAGATAAAGGGTCACTATTTTTTAATAAAATGACTTCCATTACTTTCATAATCATAAATATGTATTTATTTAATAATAATATATTACCAAGCAGTATTTTTCGTTCTTTACTCGTTCATTCCTTCTCACGCTCGTTAACCAACCACCCTCTAATTTGTTTTCATTTACATTTTAGGACACTGTGCCCTTGATTGAGGAAAATGGCTTGGGGTCAATGAGGACAAAGAAAAAGGTTGTACTCTAACGAAAGGTCACTTTTCCTTGTGTTAGTTGGACAAAAAAAGATAAATATCTTTTCAACACCCATCGCCTTTGCCATCCACCAAGGTAACACAGGGAAAGTGTCTTCTTTTTTTCTAGTATTCTTCATTGGATCCTCCTTGTCATTTTTCATCATGATAAGCCAAGCCAGTGAAAGCTACTTTAATCGCTATTTGTTACCCATAAAATCATGTTGTACTGACAAGATTTGCCCAAATAACTGCTCGGCTCCCCCCCTATCTTACTAATTTTTATCACAAACTAAAGCTAATTGTTTCCATGCTCAAGAAATGAAATGGGGTCAACTATTGCTGTAACCTTATAATGGATTTTGAACCAGCAGGCATCTAAATTCAATCCTCGTTGTAGATTTGGTCTGTTAGATATCAAATTTTCAATGCTTTTTATAGGTGGTCACTCCTAAGCCCTGTCATTATATGTCAGACCTCCTCTTGGACCTTAGTTCTTGGCTTTCTCACTTCATATTTCTCTTGTAGATAGGAAAGAAAATTATTATGTTCCCTGTTTCCGGTCAACAAAACTTCGAGTAATGAAAAAGAAAAAAGAAAAAAAGTTCTACATCAATGATGAGTCTTTTCTACTTTTGACATTTCTACTTGTTTTTACTGTGTTTCACATGATTAGCCTATGTTCTAGGACACATATTTAGAGTTTACCTTGGCTCTTAACTTCTCATAACCTGTCATCCAAAGTTGTAGAATATCACCAAGGAAACGACACTTCTTTGCTTTCATTACAGCAGTTTCCCTGAAAGTGAAATGACCTCACTGTGACTCTTCTCTTCTTTTTTACTAAGATCAATCACCAGAAGCCTACAAGCATATACAGGTTTTCTTGGCAGATATGGCTCAACAGGTATGCCTTTGTCTTGTATCTGTTTCACTGTAACGTCTTGATTTCAGGTCATGGGTTGTTGGGTTCCTGGACCTGAGTATGTGTTGTTTTGCTATTATTTATCTGATTAAAGGTCTTATCTTTTGTTCCATTCCTATTGTTTCTGATGATGGTACAATTATTATTATTCACCATTATGATCTATGCACGATGCTGACGGGTGTCTGTCGATAATACACTCTGTGATTTGATTGCAGGAAGAAGGTTGGCCTCTGGGTTTGCAACCCCTGAATGTGAGAGTTGGGTTGACTAGAAATGGTGATTTTTCTGGATCAGTGTCATTCAACACTTTACTTACCGGTTCTCCAATGTCCTCAACTGATTCTTCATCAAATTTGGACACAGAGGTCAGTAAAATTTACTGATACTACAAGTAACCAAACTCTTTGTCTCTTTCTCTGACATATGTGTTACTAGTCTTAACTTGGAATTTCGAATTTAGGACTATATCAGTTTCTAAAAATCGTATTACACTATAACATTCAATCTACAATGATTCCTTTCCTTTCAGTTCGTTTTATCCATTCCAGAAATGTGCATGCTCACAATGGTATTTCAATTTTCAACAAGCAAAAGGTTGCTGCCCTACAGTACAACCTTAATCTACTCCCCAACTGCATAAGATGATAAGAATTTACTTCCTCTAGTACCCTTCTGTGGTCAACAGTGGATTCAATGTACCGCACTCCATGATTGCCATACTTAGCAACCCTCGTGATGATGGCAAAATATGTCAGAAATTCAGCCGCTTGCTTAGATTTCAAGTGAACTGTTTATTATTATAATGCGATTAGACTTGACAATCGAAAATATTTTGAATGGTTGACAGCTAATGGCTAAACGATTTCTGTTTCTAACTTAAACAGTGAAGAAAAAGAAAGTTACGTTAGCTTGTTAATCATACGATGTCTCACTTCATCTATGGATAATTTGATGTCAGTCCACAGGGTCTTTTTTCCATGACAGAAGCATTACACTGGGGAGCCTCATAGGTGTTTCCAACATATTAGAACTCTCCAGGAAATCATCAAAAATTAGGAGAGTAGAGGTTTCAAACTCAAAAGAAAAGAAAAGCCACAAGCCCAAAACATGGCTTTTCTCTTTATGTTCAAGAGACACCACTGACGCTGAAAGTGTTAAGAATCCCCCATCTCTAGGCCATTTTCTTGCTGTGGAGAGAAGGGCATCTAGTGAATACAGAAGGAACCGAAATCCTCTTTGTTATGGACCTGATGAGCTTGCTCTAGGTACGCCTGAGCTTGCAGAACCAAATTCATTGTTCGTTAATGGCCATGTTGCTCCTCCTAGACAATGTCCATTCTATGGTGCAGATGTTGAGAGAAGAAGAAATGGAGGTGGTGGTAGTGTTCTGGTTCTATTTTCATGCATGTTTGGACAAGAATCTTACTGAAAGAACTTATCCTATCTTTTCTTGATTTCCATTATTGAATCACATGCAGTTACTATTGATTTTACAAATGGATATAGTCCTTATTATGTCATTTTCATCTCAAACCTTTTGAAGGGAAACGGATTGCGATATATTGAACTTTAATCACCTTTTGCTATAATTATAGGTATTTGCAATTTGCGGACTCGTAACATATATGTGACCAAATGCGATGGCTTCATGTTTTCCTTTATGAAGGTCTGTTTACTTGATAAGGATTTTTGCAAAAATAGAAATCTAGTGATTTTATTTCTATCAATATTGATAGAATCTTGAAAGCATCATAGAGTACAAATACAATTTCAATTACATATTGTTGTTAAGTAGTGGTATGTCACATGTAAGATTAATATTGACTGATACTAGTACCTTACTTTATCATAACTAAATTCAATATCAAGTCTAATACGATATTTAGAATATTAAGTGAGGTACAACATTTATATAATTTGAATAGAAAACCGAAAACAAGAAGGATCAAGCTTATCAAAAGTTAAACAAATCATTATAATCCTTTTTATAATCTTAATTTGATAATTTCAATAAATCAAGTACTGATTGCAGATGATTTGCACATAGATATAGTACACAAATTCTTTTGTAATTAAGAAGAATTTTATTTTGATCTTTAAATAAACATTTCCAAATTTTTTAAAATAAATTTGAATCAAGTCTTTGTTAAATGAACAAGTTTTGATCTTTGAATGCTCTTAAAAATTTTGAAAAACTTGTTTAAGAAGTTTTATAGACTAATATAGTGATTTAGGTGACCGTTTTGGCTAGTCTAGTCTACTAGTATGACAATGTAGTCTTTTGAAAATCGGTACCCTGAATTTATGACTATGTTGGTCATATTGGTTGACCAAAGTTGTAGAATAGTCGACCAATATTATTGTATAACAACTAATTTTTATTTCTAATTGAGTATAAATAAATTATATGCGAATTGTGAGAAGTAAAATGGGTATACGAAAGATTTCTTTAAGAATTATAAAACGTATAAAACATTTTTTTTTAATTAAATCCAAGTTTAAGTTATCCAAACTTAAGCCTACTCGAGACCTATATCATTTTATTTTTAAAGTTAAACCTTATATCAGTCTGAACTTGATTTAAGGAGTAAATCAGCCTTTTAAAAATACATAAATTTAAAATTATGAGTTAGTCTGTTGTACGTAAAAGTCAATGATTTGATGAAATGTCCAGCATACATGTAACTAAGAGCCAGACCTTTAAGCATTGCTTTCTTCTAGGCCCAAGATTGCGAGTTTTTTTATTTTTCTTTTTATTATTTCTTGGGATTGAAGACACAACTCAACATGGCATGAAAACTCTAATATGGGGAACTAGAAGCCCACTTGCATTTGCTTTCTCATCTATACGGAATGTCGCAATTAGATATTCAACCAACTTGACATACAATGTAGTCAACAATCTGAATAATGAATAAAGTAATATTCAGTCACTGACTTCTCGGATGAGATGCTGATTCTTAAACTATGCGTAAGTGGATTTCATTGCTACACCGCTGCCGGCAACAAATATTCTACCAGAGATGATGGGGTTAGCTCAAAAGTTGCTTTAAACAGCTCCAACCCAGATCATAACCACTTTATCAAACCCTGGGCAAGCGATCGTACTGTTTCTTAATTCAGCAGCTTCGTACAATTCCAAATATAGTTATCGTTCGGTTTTTGAAACATTCAGCCTGGAGATCAGATATTTTTAGGTTTCCACATTGGACCATTAGCGCATAAGTAATAACAAAAAAGTGAAATTGGTGATCGCTGGATAGTAACAGGTGATGTTATACTTTTCCTTGTGAAATCCACTTTTTAAGTAGAATACATCCAACCTGTGACTGGACTGCTTTCTTTTCAGGCTTCTATCATACTTGACACGTTGGGAGACACATGTGAGACTTCAACTGCTTTGATTGAAAACATGGTGGGAACACTTGTTGCGTTAGTAAACATGGAAAATTGTCCTTTTTCTCTTAGATATTTTGCTACACGGAATAAGCATTAGAGACTGCTTAAGTTAAGATGATGCCGATTTGTCGCTGACTGGTTGAGAATTCTTCGTTTTAGAAGATTGACAACAACCTTGATCGGTTATAATTTTAGGCAGATCGTGAGTCATCCTATTACCTCTGGAGACTGCTTAAGATGATGGCGATTTGCAGATGCACATGTTGTCAGATCGAATAGTCATTCAGTTGTCGACTAAAGACAAAAAAGCTGGCGTGTGTTAGTTTAATGAATTGAAGACATGAAAAGAAAAAACCAATGTTTTAAAAATCGGTAAGTTCAGTTTTACCTAATATTATTATTTAGGCAATGGAGACACTCTCACGTGACAGTGCCAGCCTTTTCTTTATTTATCTTTATAGTAAATACAGACTGCTTTGCTTCCTTTAACTTTTATTGTTTCAGAAGAGCATGGCAAATAATTGTGGAAGTTGAGCAGAAGCTGCAATGACATTGCACGATGCACTAGCATTTCAGGTACTCGACTCTTTTAAGATACGGCATGGTAACTTGAAAGACGTGTTGCAGGTAGAAGCCATTGAAGAACCTTTTTGTTGACCTTGATGAAGGAAAGAATTTTGCTCTTATATAAAGATCAAGGTAACTTACAGACCCTCAAAGTAATAATCAATGCTCCTTCAATCTTAAGTAAGCAAATATCACAAAAAGAACCCACATCAACCACATCATCAGTTTACCAACCCAAAACCTGCAACTCACGTCTTTTTTTCTTTCTTATTTCCCAAATCTACATACCAAATGGACCTCTATCTATATGTATATACCAACTGGGTTCAGCACCGACATTGATTCCTTGATACTCTGTACCTTCCTTTTCTCGTTACCAGTACAGGAATCATTGATTGCTAAACGGAATCTTTGATTGCCAAATGCTACCAAGTTTTATCAAGGCTTATCTACCCACTCATTATCAGCAGCAATTCTTCCTGAGCCACGCCCACCCATTTTCCCAAATGAACCCATTGCTGATAAGCTCTTGAAGCTACTGCTTCCTTCGCTAAAGTTCCGTGACTTCCTGGCCTTTCTAAGCTTTGGGGAACCAATATCTCCAACATCTCCAGTGTCCTGATCAGTATCATCAGCATTCTTAACTTTAGCAACCGCAAGGCGAGCAATTGTACTTCGACAGAATGGGCAAACTGGAGGTGTTACAATAGCAGTTGTAGGATTGGGCTTATTATGGCAACAGAGAGCTAATGTGCACTGTGCACACATCTGATGGCCACATTCTTGAACTTCAATCGTACAAACTTGTTCAAAGCATATGCAGCATATTTCTGTCTCACTTGCCTGCGCAAAATAATTTACAACTTACATTAGTTCCACAATTCAAGGCCATTCGAGTAGAAGCTCTTTTCAGAATGATTTCAATGACAACAGACAATCTAGCTCGGAAACTGAGAGATTGGCAAACAAGGAATCAAGTAGCTTAAAAAGGAAAATAAAAATGTCAAGGCCTATGATTGATTATGATAGAATGAAATATTCAAGTTTTGAAGATGATCGGGACCATAGTATGATGAGAACTCAAAAATCAAGCATGGATCATCACAATATGGCAAACAAAATATAACCAGGAGGTTGACACCAATTTTGGAGATAAAAAAAGATTTGGATTTCTATTTAATGTTTCCTAAACAACTCTTTTCTAACCAAAAAATGATAACAGACACATTAGGCTTTAAAACTTCAAGATGTTTAATTTCTTTCCAAATCAACTACTTTCGTCCATTTAAGTGAAGGCCAGCTCTCTACAACTTTTATTGTTGTCACAAAATGAAAAAAGAGGTTAATCACTATCCTGATAAAGAGAGGAAAAGATTTACCTGAGATATATCATCATCTGCAGCAACCTCAGAATCTGAAGTTGGTGGCAACAAGTAACTAGTTCCTTTCAAGATTTTTTTCTCCCTCTCCCGGTTAGCCTCCATTAAGGCACATTCTAGTATAGCTCTTGCCTCTGCATTCAACTCGCTGATGAATTTTAAGGGTGATGGCCAGACAAGAGGCTCTGCAGATGAGGGATTTAGGAGGGCTGCACACACTAAATGTTTACGCTTTGCAGCAACCGTGTACGGTATTCTTCTGCATATGCATGCAAATAAGTTAACATCCAGCAACAAAAACAAACTTGAAATAGTAACAGTCATCATAAGCCCTGAAGAAAAGAAGAATACATCCACCAATAGCTACTAAGAGACAAGCCATGAATTTCTTATTTGCTCAACATGATCAATATATCACTTATCTCTCGTTGGTGGAAAAAATAAAATCGATGGGACAAGGGATATAAGAAAGGACCTTCAAAAGAAAGTGAGAAAGTTCTTCAGTTATTAGCAGATTTATTGTTACTGAAACATCATGAGACAACAACATTAACGGATATAGGCAAGTGAAAAAAATTAAACCTTGAGATAAATTTCAATTTCCACTGAATACTATCCCTAACCAGTACGGTCCCAATTACTAACAAAGAAACAAGTAATGAGAATTCTAAATAGGATAGATATGAATAGCTTGTCTTCTGTAATCCAATTTGCATGGACAAGCCAAATTTTGAAATAAATAAACAGGATATACCCAGAAGCATCTCTTTGAAGACGATCTGCACCCCACGCCAGCAACTCACGGATGCAATCAAGAGATCCACCCCTGGCTGCCAGATGAAGAGGAGTGCTACCTGGGAACCTGCATGAATATACATAAAGAACAACAATTACGACAAAAGATCAAAGAGATGGAGAAGATATGAGCAGCCAATTGACATAACCATTACCCATATCCGCCTGTTGAAGCACAAACTAGTGCGCCGTTGTCTAACAAGATACGAACACATTCGGGCCGTCTTTGACTAGCTGCTAAATGCAATGGTGTCGCTCCTTTACTATCTCTAATATTGACAAACCGTGCATATCCCCTGGATTCGGTTTCAATTTAGTAAATACACAGAAATCACAAGAAACATCATTCATATTTAAGGGAATTAATCAACTTCAAGAATGAAACCCGGTTACCAAGAAAAAGCGACAGGACTAGATTGGGCAGCAGAAAGAATAGCTCCAAGACAATCAGAATGGCCGTAGTAAGCAGCGTGGTGCAAGCAAGTTCTACCATGAATTGAATCAAATTTCAAGATCTGATCAGCACAAAGAGAAGCATGATCAGTGCCTTGATTCAAAAATCCAAAGAACAATCAACTGGAGCCTACGAAAATTGAAGAAGGCCATAATAGATTTTTTTGTATACATTTGCTCCAGCGTCGATCAGCTTCTTCAAACAGTCACTTTTACCGTGCATGGCAGCCAACATAAGTGGAGTCTACAACATTTGCCACCAACAATCAGATTTATACTGACATGTAAAAGCAAAGAAAAAAGATGTAGACTAGGAGATCAAACAATTTTCGGTAACATAAACTCAACATTAGCGCATAACTTACCTGCTTGTGTCGATTTACAGTGTCTGGATCCACAGATCGCTCCAAAAGAAAAGATAAAATCTAAAAGCCATCCAAAAACCAAAGGATTCGTCAAGTGTCATCCATTGTCTCACGAAAGGTCCAGTCTTTAGACCTCCAGAAACAACAATAAACAAACGGAAAAGCAGTGAAACACCAAAAATTCCCTCAAAAAAGGGGGGCAAAGGTCAAGAACCCCACCTCGATCTGGCCATTTGCAGCAGCAATATGAAGTGGAGATTGGGTATCATAAGTGGTTTGCAGCAAAAGAGAAGGGTCTCTCTCAAGCATGGCCTTTACAGTATCCAAGTCACCAAGCTGCACAGCGCTGAATAGTCCATTATCTTGCTTAGCAACACAACTCAGACCCTGACCCATTTTTTGGCACCCAACTCTGCTCAGGAGGGAGTTAGCAACTTCACCTCCTGTTCATCGGAGACGGCGCTCTAAGGCAACTAATTTGAGCCACCTCTTCCAATGAGAAGTGGTGGCTCTCTGAGTCGTTAGATAAATGGGAAAGAAGTTTGTATCTTTAAAGTACCCTCTTTAGGGACGGTCTAGAGAGAGGGATTTAAGATGTATGTTAGAGATAGAAAGTCACTGTATTGGAGTTTGGAGCTGCCCAAGGCTGACCGTGTCAGTAGGTAAGTGAGCGTACGGGCAGCAGTCAGATATTTGTTCGGGCAGTTAGATTCCATTAAACATTGCATTTTGGCCAACTGGGGTCTCCGCGAAGAGTCTTCCTTGTCCAAATTTAGTATTGGGGAAATCCCAGCCGTTGAAATTCACGGTGGCTTGTTACTGATCGTTGGATTCTAAGGGGTAGAGAGGGAATTCCAGATTCAACGCCTGACAGTTTGTATACATAAGCTGCAATTTGGTCGCGGTTAATTATTATTTTAGAGTAAAAATAGAGTCGAAATAGGTTAAATCGCATAAAGAATCTGATTCCTTTAATTACCCTCGTCTCTTCGGTTATGGGCATTTGTAGTAAATTAATATTAGCTTTGAAGTCATTTTTGCTATATTTGTGTGGTACTTGTCGCTCCTTATCCTTTTGGCACGATAATAGAATCAGAAATGTGACAAGAAGTTGACAATTCGGCCCCGATTACAACAACATAACAGCCTATAGGCAAGTTGATAATTATATTTACGCAAGAAAAGATGGTCGGGAGACCATATACCTTTTTTTAAAATATGAGAATTGGATAAAATTAGGTAAATTCACATCATAAATTATTTATTCATTTTAGCATTTGAAGGAGTTATTTGGTGATAAGGAAACAAATGTAAAAAGGTTTCCTGTGAAAGCTACGGGGCTTGCATTAGGTGGAGGATTGTTCTCGGGAATTATTCTTTTTTTTTAATAAGGAAAACAGCTAAACACAAAAAATCAAACTATCGCAACGTTCTTTGGTACATTGTGCTTTACTTGTCTCTCTAATAGAGATTCAAGACGAGAACGGAGGCTCCTAAAAAATATGAATGTTTGGGTTGGCCATGAGTGCAAGGGCTGTGAGGTGATTTGCGCTCTGGTTCTTTTCACAATACACGTGTTGGAGTTTCACCTCTTAATCTTGTTGGAGTAATTCACGGGTATCTATCAACAAGCAATTATTAATATTAATCACGGTAATAGGAGATGATAGGATGTTAATGACTTCTAAAGCATGCTTTGTGAATGATGTAAAATAACGTCAAAAATCACAATATTCGGTCAAAGTTTCGCTGAGATGTAGGGTTTAGAAAGACCTGATATTATACAGTCTTATTTATATTTAATAAAGAGACTATTTCCAATAGACCCGTAATGATATAAAATAACACTTGTTAGCAAATTGTGTAGATTTCTTTATTGTTGAGTACTTGAACTAAAAGTATTGCCAAGAATAATGGAACATATTAAGAGTTCATTGTTGTCTATAGAATTAATAGTCGTTTTTATGATTAGTAAAAACATTTAATATTAAATTTCCCATTTTGTTGTGTAATTTGAAGGTTTAAAAGTTATGATTCATTTACGGAGATGGAGACCCATTCATGTTAAATAGAAAACGATGGAATGGAACAGATAGAAAAGTGGACTCATGAAGATATGAATAGTTGAAAGTAAATTATACGTAAATGAAGTTAATTAATTTGCATGATAATGTAGTCCAGTCCACCGAAATGCCAATGCATAGGTTTCTTCACCGAAAGCAGAATTTTTCTTTTGGAGGAAAATTTTGACCGCGGTGCAAAAAGGGTTTTCCAATCCGCCAATTTGAAAATATTTGTTAGTAGAAGAAGTGCATGGAAAGCAAACCCTGTCAAATTCAAAAGCAGCCTTTGATTATATATTTGTACCAGGACTAGGAAGGGTCAGACATTCCCACAGGAAAAAGCAATTTGCTTTAGAATTACTTCCTACTAATCAAAGGCCTTGCCTTGTTTAAACAAACATTTTGGAACCTACTTTTCTAGGTATTTTACTTCACCTGCTGAGCAAGGTCATGAAAGGGCTTCTCATCTTGCTTTGATTTTGAACCACTCTTCCGATCAAATATTCACTCGCCACTTTACACTTAGCACCGCTTCTTGTGATTCATTAGTTTTAGTATTGATTCCAATTTTTAACTAAAGCATTCTCTTCGCTGTTAAAGAAGGATTTACACATCCCTTGTATGTTAGTTTATGCCCTAGCAGTTAATTTATTTTAGTTGTATTGTATGACATTATTATTTATTAATAGAAGGCATTCTTTATCTTTATGTATTTGTCACTAATTTAATTATTATTCAAAAAGATAAAATCTTTGGAATAATTACTGTGTAATTGAAATTATGATGAGATCATAATTATGAGATTCAATATACACTTAAGTATTATTCC
>JANZLC010000008.1:31149990-31164366 GCA_026413385.1 Erythroxylum gracilipes | reverse complement strand
TTGAAACGTGCTTGACTTATAAATGGTTAACGTGTTGGAACTCCACTCAATATTTTATTCGTTCAACAAAACATACAGTATCGTATCACCTAACCTAATATGTTATTGTTCATCTCGCGTTGCTAGTAACTTCACGCGTTGGATTGGCGTTTCCTCTGACCTAGAGTGAGTTAGGTAAGTACTCTAAAAAGATCATCTAGTCTACTAAAAAAGATTGAAACTCCTTCTTTTATTAAAAATTCAAATATCCATAAACAATTAACATTATTTTTTTTTCCTAAAATGAGATCATCACACATAAATTTAACAAACCATAAACCAGTTCGCTCGTGAGCTTTTCATATTTCAACATGTTCTTTTTGCCTTCTCTAACTACCAAACACTAGACTACTCTTACATTAATTTGGCAACTAAAAGCAGCTAAATTTGACTTTGTTTCTTAGTTATTATATTTTTTCAGTCTCTTACTAACGTACCAAATACGGTTCTGGTGGCACTGTTATGGAGTAAATATTTAGCTTACAGGATATTTGCTAATATCTTTTTCCTTTCAGGGAAAAGACTAATGAAAAATATACCATTAACAATGGATGTTGGTATTGTTAATCAGTAGTACTAATTTAGGTGGGAATGGGATTCATCAACTACTCAATGTAGAACTATAACATGATACGTCCCAAGTTGGAAAATGAAAGTTGCTCTTACTCTTACGCCAGCTAGCTTTAGGCAATTAATTGAATTCTTATTATACAACATAATGATTAGATTCATCAAGGATTTCAAGATTATAGGTGAAGAATATGTTAAATAATAGCACCGTTTCACAGAAAGTTAATTTAGTGCTTATTTCTGAAGAGCGATTAGGGTACCACAAGAAAACCAAGTTTGGAATAAGCAAATCAACTTTATAGTGACAGAAAGTGATATTCAAGTGTTCAAGATTTGTACACGAGTATGGACCCATGTTCATGATACCAAGAATCTCCTGTGTTCCAATCAATCCGATTCTTATCCAAAATAGTGATAGCCTCTTAATTAGTTTTCTTTTTTTTTTTCCTTTGTTCACAAGCTTGCCAATGAATAACTTGAAAAATAAGAATAGAGAACTTGGCAAGGATTTGCAATGAATATCTACACTAAATTTGGCTTAAAAGTAGGTTCATGGTATAATTAGATGTGATTGATTAATAGTAAATCCTGTTGATTGATTAAAGTGATCATTTTTGGCTACAGTTTATTAATTAGTGTCTTTAATTGTTTGAACTCAAGCTATGGTAGCGTGTTCCTAAACATTTTCTTTCCTTTAAGTTACATACACCCAAAGCTTAATTATGGCTTCCAGTAGAAAGAACTGAAAGTTCGTTTAGGTTAATTTGTTAGAATTTTTCCGAATATTGGACAACAATTAATTACGATTTTACAGTTTTAATAAATTTACAATTAAGCGAATCGAATTTGACTTGATTAAAAGATAATAAAGTAACCCGATAAAGGATCTAATTTAATGGGTTGAACCTTGACGAAGAAAATAGATCATAATTAGTATGGGCCGAATTTGTATTGAACTTGTGATGGGGAACCCCGATATGGACGCTATATATATAAGATTAAGGTGTCTTGCAGCTGCTGAAGCAAATTATAGTATTTAGATTCTTTGACCCGTCAAGAGGTTCAAATGTTAAGAAAGTTACAGAAAGATGTTAATGACATCTCGATAATCAACTTTAGTAAATGTCGTCATAAAAACTCAAAGGTTTCGGCTTCGAAAAGCTCGTTTAAAGTTATGGAAGCGAAAACATGCATTTCTCATGTTTTCTTCATCATTCACTTTCACATTAGATCTTGGGAGCATAATTGAGGCTCGTGTTATGCACTACACATGGTATCAGAGTTATTATGTGATTATGGGAATGAAAATAGAGATTTTTGTCTTCATAAAGAACTCAGAGAAACTAATCCGTTTTTATGTTTTTAATTGCATATGGTTGCTTGATTTCTTGATTGAAGTGTTTAGCATTGAAAAGCTAGTTGAAGACGAGCCTCGGGGGAGAGAGAAAAGTGACACTCTATATAGGAGAGAGAAAACTGTCAGGCATGTGTGATAGCCCCCTTAAGCCTCATTGAGATAGTGCGTCGATACATGTGCCATACAGTTGGCCGACATATGGAAAAATAGGGTCAGGACACGAGTTTGGCCGGGTGGCACATAGGCTAGAGGCGGTGCGAGCATGGGTGCTCATCTAGTGCTTGTAGCACACATGCCTGATGCATCCAAAGCACGCACCCTCTGGCCATACTTACTACTGACATCAGCGGCTGATGCTTTGCTGACGTCAATCCACAAAAAAAAACTAAAAATTTTAGAATTCACTAAATTGTCCCCCAGATCAATTTGGGGTCTTGTGATTTCATAAAGTAAGTTTTTAATTTTTTTGAATTTATTACATTAGTAATAATTAAGGTTTAACTTAAAAAAAACAAATTAAGGTTATTAAAGCCAATTTTGAGTGAAATTTCATGCTTTGGACTAGAAATAAAAGAAGTAGATATGGTTATGGTGTATTTATTATTCGGTATTGCATGATTATCACTTCGACTGAGATTTTTTCTATTATAAAGTCTCAAATAAAGTTAATTGATGATGTTTTCAGCACTAGTATGCGATAATAAGAATGTGCATAAGGATTTGCATTTATTTATGGTACATTGTCACATATTATATGCCCATAAGAATGTGAGGATAACATAAACGTGTATCCCTTGTGTTTGTGGATCTGTTTAAGTACTGATGAGAATGTAGTTACTACAGTGACCTTTTTAGTTACTATTTGAATTGTTCTCTTACATGTTTGGGGATATCTTTGGTCTTATGTTTAGTTATTCTGCCCACAAGTGTTGGCCTTTTATGAGATTTTCAGATGAGCATAAAGGCATTGGATGGAGGAAGCCATTACTTGAGTGATCTATTCACCCATAAGTGGTAGTGTCATAATATTTAGTGGCGTGAAGGGGGAGTAAGGGAGTACATTATTAAAATGGTCTACCTCTAAACTAAGTTAAAGGCGTTGAACATCATCATTCTTGATGGTTGCATTGTACACCAAGCTTTGAATACATTTCCTTCAGAGTTTGGTAGTCTGGTTACAATGTATAATTCAAAGGATGAAGCTTGGGATATCAATGCTTTGATTTCCCGATGCATTACTGAAGATGAGAAGTTAAAAAACACTACTCATACGACTCTACTAGCAACCAAGGGAAAAGAAAAGGTTAAGCCCCAAAGATTTAAGGCAAGAAATCTAAATTCTCTCCTATTATGACTATTGTTCAATCTGGTATTGCTAAAGATCCTGTAGATGTTAAAAGTATAAGATGCTT
Source organism: Erythroxylum gracilipes (assembly GCA_026413385.1). Taxonomy (NCBI): domain Eukaryota; kingdom Viridiplantae; phylum Streptophyta; class Magnoliopsida; order Malpighiales; family Erythroxylaceae; genus Erythroxylum; species Erythroxylum gracilipes. Next base: position 31,160,988 of record JANZLC010000008.1, on the reverse strand, counting down.
CTTCTATAAGAAGAAGGGACACAAAAAGTTTGATTGCTAAAAATATGTCCTGGAAAGAACAATAGGAGCTGTCAAGTAACTCCTTGGCTTGTATGATCCATGAGTGTAATCTTGATATAGCCACATCAAGTTCAGGGTGGCTAGATAGTGGAGCCTCTAATTATGTTGCCTCCATAATGCAAGGGTTCCTATATAGGAGAATCATAAATAAAGAGGAGGAAAAACTGATGATTACAATAATAAAGAAGTTTTTGTAATGTTTATAAGAGATGTATGTTTGAACCTTGATACAGGGTTTGTACTTGTTTTACATGACACATTTTATATACAGCCTTTTAAGTGGAACTTGATCTATATTATCAGTTTTGGACAAAGAAGGTTATAGTTTGTCATTGATGTCTCATTTGTACAATTATCTTTTAATGCAAAACATGTTGGTAAAGCCTTTTTGTCATATGGTTTGTATGGAATGTGTCTTGCCCCTCGTGAGATGTATGCTTCTTCATATATTATTGAACAAGTTAACAGAAAGATCCCTTAACAAAAGATAAGTCATACATATTGTGGTTTAAAATGTTGGGTCACATTTCCAGAGATAGAGTTGAGAGATTGATTAAGGAAAACATTCTCACAAATTTAGATTTTGATGATTTGGAAACATGTGTTGATTATTGCAGGGATAAGTTAATCAAAATAAAGAAAAAGGGATTAAATCACGCTTCTAGCATGTTAGATCTCACACATACAATTATTTGTTAACCTTATAAAGTTACATTGTGTAATTCTAAATATTGTTTGACTTTTATTGATGACTATTCCTATTATGATTATGTGTTCTTATTTAAAGAAAAGTTTGAAGTTCTTGAGAAATTCAAAATCTTTAAGTCTGAGGTTGAGAACCAATTCGGAATGCCTATCAAGATTATCAGATATGATCATGAAGAAGAATATTATGGCAAACATGGGGTATTAGGACAAGAAAATGATCTATTTGCTAGATATGTGGAATCATGTGGAATAGTAGCCAATTTACAATGCCAGGTAGTCTAGAGCAAAATGTTATGGTTGAAAGGCACAATCGCACCCTAAAGGACATGATGAAGTTGATGCAAAGTACGACTAACCTACTTAATTACCCTTGGGATGAAGCCATAAAGACCACCTTGTACATACTTAATAGAGTCCTAAGTAAATCAGTATCGAAGATGCCATTTGAATTGTGGAAAGGGTGGAAGCCTAGTCTTGCCCATATTCATATTTGGGCTTACACTACTGAAGTACATTTATATAATCCTTATTAAAATAAGTTGCATTCTCATTATACACACTGCTATTTTATTGGATATCCTGAGCACTCTAAGGGATATAGATTTTACTGTATAGACATGGGGTATAAAATTGTTGAATCACAAACAACTAAGTTTCTAGAATATGATGTCTATGATGAGGGTGGTCTTTTTCATCCTTCAGATGGCAGCGGGATGGATACTATAGTTATTTCATATCTATCACTCATGCAGTTAGAACCAGTGGATCATCGTACTAGTACAGGAATAGGAACCTATAATTGTGTAAATCGAGGTTCCTGAGGTACAAGAACCGTTCAGTTAGAAAGATCCATTAGAGTGAGAAGACCTGTTGTTTCTTCTGATTACACAGTATATTTCGGTGAACAAAACTATGATATTAGATATGTTATTGATCCATTTACTTTTTCAGAAGTTGTTTCTAGACCCCACGTAGATTTGTAGTGGGATGCAATAAAAGACAAGATGCAACCCACGAAGCATAATAAGGTACGAGAGCTTGATGATTTGCCTCAAAAATGCAAACCTATCAATTGTAAGTGGCTTCTCAAGACCAAAAAGGACTCTCAGGGCAAAGTTGGTTGTTTAAAGCTTGATTGGTTGTCAGAGGGTTCACTCAAAGATAATGAATTGAATTTAATGTTAAATTTTCTCCAATATCCTTTAAGGATGCATTTAGAGTAGTTATGACAATAGTAGCTCATTATAAGATGGAGCTACATTAGATGGATATTAAAAACGCTTTCTTGAATGGAGGACTTTATGAAGAGGTCTATATCAAGCAACCTAAAGGATTTCAAGATCAAGAAAAGCCTAACAAGGTTTACAAACTGAGAAAATTAATATATAGTTTGAAATAAGCTTCTAGACAATGATACCTTAAGTCTGATGAGGTTTTTACCTATTTTGAATTTTTGGAAAATAAAATTGAAAGGTGCTTGTATTACAAGATCAGAGGGAGCAAAGTTATCTTTCTACTTTTGTATGCGAATGATATCTTGCTTGCATGAAATGACTTTACCATGTTGCATGAAATGAAGAAACTTTTGACTAAACATTTTGACATGAAGGACCTTGGAGAAGCATCTTTCGTCCTAGTTATTCAGATTCATCAGGACAGGTCTCGAAGCTTATTAGGCCTCTCGCAGAGAGCATACATTGAGCTAGTACTGCAAAGGCTTAATATGACTGATTGTAAACCTATAACAACACTTGTCTCTTATGGTGAGAGATTGTCTCTGGCACAGTATCCAAAGAATCATACAGAGAGAGAAGCTATAAAGAATGTTCCTTATTCTAATATGGTTGGTTTTATTCTAATGCAATTGGTAGCCTGATGTATGCCTAGATATGTACTAGATCGAGCATTACATTTATTGTTGTACTACTAGGTAGGTATCTGACTAACCCAAGAATAGAGCACTGGAATGCAGTTAAACGAATGTTGAGATACTTAAAGTGAATTAAGGATTATACGTCGACATCTAGAAGGTTTAATGATCTAAACCTCATAGGGTATACAGATTTAGATTTTACTATGGGTCCGGATGACAAAAAGTCCACATTAGGATATATCTTTAGGTTAGCAGATGGTACAGTATCTTGGAAGAGTGTCAATAAAACAATGGTGACTTCCTTAACTATGCATGCAGAGTTTGTGGCATGCTATGAAGTTGCTCCACAAACAGTTTGGCTCAAGAACTTGATTTTTAAGTTGTCTATGGTTGATTCAGTGGCTAGACCCATTTAGTTATATTGTGACAATCTTTTTGCTGTGTTATTCAGTAATAGTTATAAAAATATCATAAAGACTAAGCATTTGGAGGTAAAGTATTTGGACCATTAAGTAATTGACACAGAAAGTGACATTAAGGTGGAACATTTGAGGACTGATGATATGCTTATTGATCTTTGACTAAAGGACTTCACTCTTTTTTCTAGAGACATGTATATAGTATGCGTATATTGAAGTCCTTATACACTTTTAATTAAGGATCACTGTGTTTGCTCCTTGTACATTTGTATGTTTTTCATGTATTATGACAGTATGTTTTATGGATAAAGATGATCATCATTGCTCTCAGTTATACATGTTGTTATATATATTGTCATGATATAGGTGAAGTCTTAAGATTTGTGTCGATATTAAGCATTTTAAAAGGTCATTAGGCATATGTATATAGATTGACCTTAAGCTTATATCATTAGGACACATACAGATATATGTAAATATATGGATTTTGACATGATATATTGAGATATAAATGTTTAATCTCATAAAGGTTTTCTCTAATATAGTTTAACATTCAGTGAGAGAAAAAAATTTGTTTGGTGCAGTCTAGCATAAAGTTTAGCGAAATTAAGACCTACATATGGAAAGATGATACATTTTAAATCATACAGGTATTATCCGAGTTTGCCAAACTCCATTTTCTCATTTATGTTAGCAAGGTATTAGATATGCATGATTGTGTTAGATCTATATAACATATGATACATACATTTGATATTTTCTAATATCGAAAGTCTTACGGGACGGAATAATAGACTTTTATTATTTTTAGATCAAATGATTTTTTAAACTTGATCGACCTATACATTGATTTTTCCTAACCGTTTTCTATACTAGTTTTTATAATTGTTACAACTGTTGTAATTAATTAGTGTCAAAGGGGGAGAATATTAGAAAATTTTCGAATATTGGACAACAATTAATTACACTTTTACGATTTTAACAAATTTATGATTAAGCGAATCAAATTGATCTAATTAAAAGAAAATAAAGTAGTCTGATAAATGATCTGATTTTTTTCGAAAATTAAAAGGATATGATTTAATTGGTTAAAGTTCGACAATTTTCTCTATCCCATAGTAGAGTTGCCGGAAAGTAGCAATTTTCGGCAAATTTTAGGCAGCTTTTCTAACTTTCGAAGTTCATTTTCAACCTATTTTTCAACTAAACACTTCAATCAACAAATCAAGCAATCATATGCAATTAAAAATGTAAAAACGGATTAGTTTCTCTAAATTTTTTGGAAGAAAACCCAAAGATCTCTGCTTTCATTCACATAATTTGCTACTTAGTGCAATTTGTTAAGGTTAAAAATCACTTTCTGGAATTTGCAAAACAAAGGAATCGTTAAACCTTTATCCATTTATAACGAAGGCGTCGGAGTTTTGGGTCTTACCAGAAAATACGTATTTGCGATAGCAAAGGGCAGGTAAGGCAAATGCTTAGTGGACCCCAAGTTAGTGATGCCATGAATCTTTCGTGTTGTCAATTGATTAGATTCCAAGTCCCATTAAATTACTCGTAGAAAATGATTTTTGCCAGTTTATGTACGTTTGGGTCCATTTCTTATGAGTTATGATGTTAGTCTTTCGTGAAGGTTTTGGCTTCCTTTAGTATAGAATTGAAGTGCCGCATGTGCTAGCTTTCAGTTTCGAGTGCAATTCAGTATTTTATATATTTGTTGCACGGCTCGCTCGGCCTAGGATCCTGAGGCAAAGGCAGAGCTCTTGTAAAAATAAAAGTAGACCCAAGTAATGATAATGATTTAGCACTTAACAAGGCTTTGTCATCTATCTAGATTCTATGGTCCATGTTGTTCCATTTCAGAAAGTCCATTTTATTTTCAGAAGAAACGACTGTTTGCTTTAAACCTCTAGAATCTGGACGAGGCCTTTATCGTCTCTCTAAGGTCTATGCATGCTTACGAACATAAGACTGATCTACAAATTCACACACAGCTGACCTCATATGGACTTGATCCCCCTTGTCTAAATTTCAAAAATCAAGCAAATTGTGCATATTTGATGGAATTTAAAGAAGTAGAATTAAGAGTCTATAGGTGGTTGAATTTTTTTCATTGTATAAATTTTATACTTTGGTATAGATGGTATGAAAGTGGCAGAAGTTCACCAAAAGGTCATCCAATTTTTATATTTTCATATTGAAAAAATAATTTCAAGATTGATTTAGCAAATAATTATCATGAAATCAAGGTTAAATGGCTTTTAATTTGTTTCTCCAAAGAGAAAAGTGAACTAAAACTTAGTTTAATAAGAAGATACTTTAACTAAGAGGACACGAAAAGTTTTTACATATTCGAATGCATATTCATATTAAATTATGAAATTGAAGAGCCTTATGTCCTCGAAAATCAAAAGCATTGTGAAGAATAGAAAAATGGAGAAAAGGTGGTTGGAAAATGAGAAAGGAAGAGGAGAGGGGTAGAATATGACAATTTTTGAAAAATTTATGTTGTATTAAGGGACAAAATAAGAAATGCAAAAAGTTAAGGGTAAAATTGGAATTTACTTTCAAAAAGGGTGTTTTTGTATTAATAGAAATAAATAAGAGTAAAATATGACTTGTAATAGTTAAGGGTATTTTAGTGATTATGTTGGTTACTTTAGTAAGAATTTTTTTTAATAATTAAGAATAAAGTGAAAAAGGGAATAATGTTAGATTATTAAGTGAAATTGAGTTGAAAAAATTTCTTAAATTAGTCTAATAGAATTTTTTAATATCTAGGTTGGATTATGGAGTAAATTGAACTATCAAGTAGTTAAATCTGAAATTGAGGTAATCATAACCTTAGACTGTACCCTTATAGTAATATTTTTGTTATTAATAAATTATTATATAGTGAATGATATTTTGAATTAGTTATTAATTAAATTCATGTTTAACACATTACAAGAAAATGGATATTTAGTGGAAACTAAAGTTGTCTCTAAAAGCATGAAATTTGGTCACTGTTAATTTCTGTGAAGATTTTTTTAAGTCGTCACTTGCTTTCACAAATACCTCTGTCACTAATAAAATAGTGACTATATTTAAAAAATTGTCACACTTACTTATGGTTTTTTGTGACCATTGTTTTTGCCACCAAAATCGTTTGTGTAAGTGACATAATTTCATGGTCACAATAACATTACTCATTTGTGACGATAGTGTCGACAAAAAAGATATTAATAGTAATATATAAAAATCACAAATAGTAATAGTGATACATTGAAAATGTTACAAAAACTATTATATTATGATGACATTTTTCACACTAAAATTATATAAAATTGTGATAAGAAATATTGTTACTTAAGTAAGTCTTATCTGTAAAAGATATTTTAGCATTAATATTATCATTTAACAGTGACAAATTATGTTGTCACATGTATTATTATTGTTACTGAGAAAAATATAGTCACCAAGACTTTTATTAACGGTGTCAATAAATTTTCATCACAAATTTAAAATTTATACCGTACGATAATTTTGTCGCTACTATGTTCACTATTGTTACAAATAAAGTTTTAAATATAACAAATATTTTGAAACTCATAGTAATCCTACACAAGAAACAAAATTAAACACTAAAATTAATTAGAATATAAAATAATAATATATTAATTTAATAATAAAGTATTATAATACAATAATAAATTATCAATTTTACATACATTATTAGTTGGAGTACTTGGTTAAGACAGATTAAGTAACACGCTAGGAATCGCTCCGATATTTACTAAACGTGCAAAAATTCCTTGAAATTTTTTCAAGTCTATAACTTGCTTGTCTAATTTTGCACATTGAGCTTGAATCTCCTCTTCTTGCTTTTTTGATGTTTCATTAAGCCTCACAACTTCATCAACCAATTCACTTTTACATTTCTTTGCTACCTCATTTGTCGCAAGAATCTTACTTTTTTCTTGATATTTTGATGTCATCCCCTTAACACCTACATTACGTGACTAGTTTGACATTCTTCCGAAAACACGAGCGAAATACTCAACCAATGGTAAAGGCACTGATTGAATTGCCTCATAATTACTTCACCCTCTTTTTAAAGTTTATTTTGCATATTCAAATATAAAATAAAATTTTAGCAAAAATTTAAATATTTATACTTATATATATTATCAAAAATAAAATATAATTTTATTTAAATTTGTATACCATTATTTCTTCTCCATTTGAGGTAGACCAAGTTTCATTTGCCTTTATTCTAGTTGCCCTCTAAAGTTGCACGACATCCGACCATTCTCTAGCATCCTTGTCTTTCTAAAAAAGAAATAATAAAAAATATAAGTATATAAAAATTTAATATTAATTTTCAAAGTTAATTTAACATTTCCTTCGTCGTTTCATATGCCTTTTGCAGAATTGATTTTGTGCTAACGATTGATCCCATTTATCCATTTATTGCTTAGCTCTATTGCTTAGCTCTATTATTTGTGTTCCTTTCACTTTGATCCTATGCAAAAGATAAATAACTTATTAGTAATAGAAAATAAACTAGCCAAAAAATATTGGAATAACAAAATTACCTTAAATTTTTGTGTCCCCCATTTGTTTGACAATCAACCACTATACCAATCTGCTTCATCCACATCGTGGACATTCTTTGTTCTTGAGATAACTTTGATGCATATTCTAACATATAATTTATGTTGAGATTCAAGGTCAATTCACAATCCAAAACTTTTACCACTAACCACAGTATAATTTATAAATGCATAGGTGGTGTACTCCAGCCCAAACATGTAAGAAAAAGTTAGTATCAAAATACAAACTTCCAAAAAATAAATATCAAGAAAATAAATAGAATATACACTTTAATGAGTTACCCTAAAATTCTTTATCTCACGTCGAACATGCAACTTAAGACCAGAAGGGCAAGTCGTCTATTCAGGACAATCTGTTAGATATGTTGAATGAGTCTTCTAGCCGTTGTTATGGTTCTTCGTTTCTAGCCATCTAGTTGCTGAAAATTAGCGAAGTAGTTTTAGATTTGATTTGATTTACTATTTTTAAGGACCTAATGTTATAAGCCCATCTATTTATATTTGCCCAGCACATGAATAAAGTCATTGATTTTCCCTCAAACACTACAGCTACTGAAGCATTATTTCTAACATTATGGTATCAGAGCCACTCGCAGGCCTGATAATACTTAGCTGTAGATAATTAAACACTATAAGTGAGTGAGAGTGATGGAAAAAGAAAATATGTTCATCATTAAAAGAAAAGTAAGAATTAGCGACGGAAAATTATAGATTGAAAATAAAGCGTAGCTTAGCGATGATTATAATTTTTGTCGCTAAAAATAGAGGGAAATCGTCTTGGCAAAATTAATGACGGACTTTAAGGACGGTAAAAGTTTCCGTCGGTAATTACAAATTTATTTTGTAAATATCAATATTATGGTAAAAATTCAAATTTGATTTTCATCTTCTTTAGAAAAAAAAAAGATGAAAATCAATATAAATCCAATGGATTTAGAATGAGTTCTTTGGTAAATCAATTGCAAAATGCAATTTCCGTCGCTAAAATCGACGTGAAAAAATTTTATTTTGCGACGGTTCTAATTTCCATCGCTAAAAATAGAGGAAAACTGGCTCGAAAAATTAGTGACGGACTTTAGGGACGGTAAAAGTTTCCGTCGGTAATTATACTAAAATTATTACGAAGGGAAGGCAGTATAATAAAATTTAAAGGCGAGAATTAAAGGCGGTATAATAAAATTTAAAATTTTCGTCGCTAATTTCTGTCAGTAAATCACATTTAAAACACCCGAACACCCCTTTTCACCACCCCCCGGTTCATCTTTTTCGTTTCTTCTTCGGCACTCTTCGGTCTTCTTCCTCCTCTGGTGACTTCCTCTCCCATCTGTTGAGTTCCTCTTCTTTCTTGCTTTTTTTTCTTCGGTTTCTTTATTACTCTTTCTTGGTGGGTTTTTGATTGTCATATATAGTATTGATTTATGTGTTGAATTCTTTTTGTTGTTGAAGAAGAAACGAGTATTATTGAAGAAAGCCCATAAGATCTCGTATAAGGAAGCTCTCTGAATACTCTACTGAAACCTATTTAGTTTACGTCTTCAATCTTTCTTTCAGCTTTCCTCATCTCTGTGTTAGTTTATAGGCATTTCTTTGATTTGGAGTTTTGCTTCTTGTATATTTCTTGTAATTCCATCAAGGCTATAAAAGATATTTCTTAATGCAATATTCCAACGAGCCATTTTGCCTGATTTGTTTTGAGGGAAATGTATAATCATTAGGTACTTTCTGTTTGGAGGCTTTAGTTTCAATTGCGTTGCAGGGGAATCGGAGCTATAGAAGCGTTAAGCAAATAGTGAATAGACTAGAGGAGGCCTCCTCCCTTATAGAGGATCCAAGAGAGAGATGTTGTTGAAAAGATGGTTGGTTTAGCTCAAAGAGGTTAAGAAATTTGTGACTAGTTCTACTGAACATAAAAGAAAGAGTCTTAAAGAGCACCTCGTCAACGATGATGGGGACTTTTTTTAAATTTTATTTACTGAAGGAATTTTAATTTTCGTTGATAAAATGATCGATATTTACCGACAGAATCTATCAATAAATTTACCGATGGAATATTTAGATCCGTCGATAAATTTACCGATAGCCATTTTAACAACGTTGTTGGCTGTCAGTAATTTTTGTCGCTATTTTACTTTACCAACGGAATTCAAATGTTTTCCATCAGTAATTTACGTCGCTAAACGCCCCTTTACTTGTAGTGGCTAAGGTTTCTCTTAGGAATAAAACACTTTGTGCAAGGTTAATAATAGTCGAGAGTACCCTCTTCAATCTTTTAGCGAGAAGCTTTAATATCACCTTATAAATAGTACTACAACAAGAAATGGGCTTGAAGTCACTCATATAATAAGGGTTTTGTTTTTTTTTGGCACAAGATAGATGAAAGCATGATTTATGAGATGAAGCATTTATGTAGATTAAAAAAATTCCAAAGCAACTTCTGTGAAGAGTTGTTCTGTGATATCCTATGTATGTTGGAAGAAAAAGGAGAGATGAGTAACTCTTTTATGTCTTGATCATTATTACACTTAAATAGTCTAGAGACATTCGAACTTGGAAAGGAAGAGTTTGTTTTCCCCATAAGATTAATGATATAATTTTTGGCTATCTCCATATTGTTTATCATTTTGACATATTCCTAGCCTCTACTGTTTTGAAGCTTGGAGATTTTATTTACATTTCTTTGAGCTAACAGGAAAACATGAAAAAACTTAGTATTGGAGTCACTCTCTTTTAGCCAATGATGTAACACCCCATTCCCAACTGACATATGCACGTGTGTCCATCGGATACACGTGTACATGCTTGTTAGAAATGACATGTTAACTATCTTACCTTCCCTGTACATAACATGGCATCATATACTAAACCATTAATCACACATTTTTTTTAAACTCAAAATGTTATCAAATTAGTCAAAATCCATAATTTACATCGTTTCATACAACATAATATCATCCAAGGTTTACAACATTATCCTATGAGCTTAAACAACTCAGTACACACCAAATACAATAAACATGAAGACAAAAGCTAAGTCCTCAATCTCAACTGACTGACCTCTGAGCCAAATCTGGCTGTAACAATTGCACAAAATATGCTTCTACGGAGTCTTAGAAGCTAGGTCGTCTCACTATCGAACCTGAAAAGCAATGGTGCAATTTTGATGAGTTTTGTGAACTCAGTAGAGTAACTATCCTCAATGGTTCACTCATGACATAAAATGAGATCAATTATAGCATGTAATCATACATCTCAACTCCACTTACCAAGTATCAAATACTATCACAGATAAATCATTTCTCAGATACACAGTTCAATCATATAACAAAATTCACACAACTTT
>JANZLC010000008.1:31101730-31131627 GCA_026413385.1 Erythroxylum gracilipes | reverse complement strand
ATGTTTGAATTTGTACTAATTACCGATGGCTATACATATATTAGCCACTGAGCTGTGTAGCTCACCCCATTATTTTTTTCCTCCTCAGGTGCAACACAAGACGACAGTTAAATCCTTGCAAGGCATTGAGCGCTACTCAATAGTTAGAGACTTTTGTACTAAGTTGGTACCTATATTTTGGATAGTTCATTGAGCATGTTAACATATAACATCATTTGCATTTGTATTAAGACTTGTATTTGTCGTAAGCTTTGATCTGTATGAAGTTTGTCTGACTTTTTAAAATGGAAATGTATGAAGAATCGAAGTTTCTCTAGTGAATGAATACGCTTAGTTAGCTGATTGTGTGATGACGTTAAATATGCTACCGTAGTTTATACCTTTGACGGTCCCGAAGGGTCACCTGGGGGTTTGGCCTCAGGAGTCGGGACTTGGGCCCAACGGTCTCCAGTTCTATATTTTGATAGTTGGGCTCCCAGAACGGGGCCCAGCATAATGTCTTGTATTTTGATTTACCGATAAAAAGAATGGATGGATTACAATTAGGAATTTGGAGTTCATTTGTTACAATTGGAAGATTGATGAATTAAAATGTACATTTAAACTACGAAAAATTTCAAGTAGCAAGACAATTGACATGTGGAAATTTAGGATGACTAAGCTTATAAGTTGAGTGACATATCGCAGTAGAATTAAATGACAAATGGCCTAGGAACTAGATGACATTTGGCAGCCTAAAGAGAGGATATGTAGGTGGCCTAGACATTTGAAAAGTGTCCTTAAACTCATCCTCCACTCACACCACATGACACACACATGGTAGAATCTATTCACTTGTTATTTTCTACTGAGACTATCTTCTTCTTCTTCCTCTCACTGCTAAAACTTACTTCCCCCTTACATCTCTGTGTTTCTGTCTAAATTTTTTTCAATTTCCACACTAAAATTTATACAAAAGTCCTTTACAAAGATAGTTATAGAAGTAGAACATTGTTGTAATTGTTGTTATCTTCTTGTCTTTGCTGAAACCATCCTACTCTCACTTTTTTCCTGGGATGATCTTGCATACATGTGAGGCAAAGCAGGCTTGATACATTGAGGTGGCATTTGAGCTGAACAAGTAAATGAAATACTGAACTATTGTGGCATGTGCTAGAAGAAATTATGATGAATGATTAGGGATAGACTGAATATGGTACTGGTGTTCACATAGTGATGGAAACTGATAAATGAAAGGGGTATCTTCTATTATGTTTTTGGATGCATAACAACAGTGTTTTATGGGTTATTATATGGATGATTTAAGTTAGGATTTGAAGTATAATTGATGATGAATTCATGCTAAAGATAGGTGTTAATGAAGTGTTTTAGAATATGGAAAATTAGAGATGTAAACGAGTTTGCAAAAAGGAAACTGTTAAATTAAAGTGAGTAAAATTTGGGAGCCTTAATATAACCAATATGGAAGCTAGATTAGCATGAAATGAAGAAGCTTTATAGGATATGAATTCTAGAAAAATTCAAGTAGTAGTGATGAATCTAAGTATGTGAAATTCGTGGAGAATTGAGCAAGAAAGATTGTGCACGAACGTGGCCTGTTGCACTAGATACTATCACGATCTTGGCATGGTCCCCCTGGATAGTGGGCTTAGTTATGGATTGTTAATTTGTGTTTTGTGAACTTGTTGAACCAACTGAGGAAAAGTCACACTAAATTGTTGTATTTGGACTTGATTAAGGCTTGGAATGATCCTACATTGTTGCTTGATTAATTGGTTAAGAGCTTGATAAGTTTAGGATGTTAATTGATGTCATAACTTAAAGAATGCACTGTTTTGATATCAATGTAACCAAATCTGGAAATTATGGTGTGATAAAGGAATAAAGGTTGAATGAAAACATGATATTAAGGATATGAGGAATGTGTATTAGGCATGAATTAGTGAGCATTTAAGAACATGAGATAATTATGAATGAGAATTGGGTAATTGTATGAATATATATTGCTATAAAAAAATTGGTTAATGTATGATTGATGAATTTGGAGTAAATCAAGCCTACTTAAGGTATAAATCTGATTGCAAACTAGTTGTATACAAGCTATAATGTTTGAATAGTCAAGATATTTGTATAAGAATACATACCCGAAAAGCCAATTGAGCATGCATTGAAACATAACACATATAAATGTGCATGATTATATATTCACATGATTAAACAAATTAGTAATTTGTGAACTATATATGTATTGCATGAGGATAGATGCACAAGGTAATCGTCAACATCCAGATATTGCCAAAACATTGACACAATAACTTTTCTAGAGGGTACTGTGAGTTAACTTAAATGTATAAACTCATTTAAATGTGCTTCTGTTTGAATTGTATGTTTAATATGGAACACATGTACAACTGATTGATAAATGCCGAAGTTAGATTCAAGGAGTTTGATATTGAGTACAAAGAAATGAAAGGAAATGAAAACATAGCATTTAAATTGATGCATCTCATCACCTTAAAATGCATGATCAGATAAAGGAGTTATGACCTGAGTGACTGATATGGAGAGAAGAGCTTTGAGCTCAGGATTATGAAAAAGAGCCTCAGGCTCAGATAATATGGACTCAATATCCATAATGGATACGAGTCATAAATGATCTTGGTATCCACAACGGATACGGGACAGTAAATTCGGTTGATAGGCACTTGGTCAAAAAAATAAAAATGAAAATAGAAACACATTTGCATTTGCATATACATCCCTACATATATCAAATGATTGAAATGAAATCAATTATTGAATTGTTTTGAAATAGTGAATTACATTTGAAGTTAATGGAGGATATGTTGTGATATGCAATACTAGCTTACATGATATGCTTGTGGAAGTATGATAAACTTTGATATATTTGCTTTTGTGATCTGACCTGTGTAAATACATTGTTGATGGTTCACTCACTAAGTTTGCAAACTCATCAAAATTACAACAATGTTTCTTTTCAGGTTCATGGGAGTTCTAGCTACTAAGGTGATATAATAGAAGTCTAGCACTAGCGTTTTGGGGACAAGAATGGCTCAAAGGTCTGGTCAACTAAATCTGAGGAGTCTAGTTAGAGTCTTTTGCATTAGCATCCCATATCATGTTACACATTTTTGTACTAAGATTAAACTCTAAAATGTTGTGTATTGTATATGTGGAATCTGAATTGTAATGATACATGTGACTTTTATGTTTGTGAATGAAATGGGAATAATTGAACAATTGGAATACTTATAATATGTTTGATGCCTTTAATGAGTTAGTTTGATTGTCCTAATGTATCATTTTTCATAGAGTATGTTCTCTAATATCCTCTCGAATGTTTGGGCTTATTCTATATGGGAGTGGTATGTTACAATTTTTGTATCAAAGAATGGTTTGACATCCTTAGGGATATGTATGAGCATTTCAATATGGAATATAGAAAGAGACCCATATAATGATCATTATTATTGTTTGTTATAGGTTATCTACTATAGGAGATCGTGTCATAGAATCAGATGATCTTGAGTCAATATGATCCAATAGAGAGTCCCCAATACCACAGTTTGAACAAATGCCTCAAAGAGTTTCTAAGAGGAAAAAAAGGAGTTACAATAAACTTAGGAAGCAGGGGGATGTAGACTTCTATGGAAGTACAGACCCTAGTAAGGTAGAGGGTTGGCTAGAGAGAACGAAGAGAGTATTGGATTAAATGGACTATGAGCTTGATGAGAGATTCGATTATGCAGTCTCTTTACTTTAAGGTCCATCCTATTAGTGGTAGAAGACAGTTCCAGGTAGTTCCACCCGTCCTTGCAAACTAACATGGGGGACTTCCTGAAGGTTTTTAAGGATAATTACATGCCAAAGATCTATTTGGACTTGAAGATGAAGGAATTCCTCGATTTGAAATAGGGAAATCTCAAGGTAGCTAAGTATGAGCTAAGGTTCAATGAACTATTGGGGTATGCTGCTGCTCTGATCCTAAGGAAGATAAATGTAGGTGGTTTGAGGATAGATTGAATATGGAGATTAGGACAAGGTTGGCTATTACAAATCTAAATAGTTTTACTGAGCTGTGAGTTTCTTCGATTCAGATTAAGTAGTTATTGAAGGATGAATAAGGAGAGTATAAACAAGAGTTTAAGATTAAGAGACATAGTGAGTTTCAAGCTTACTTTGGCAGGAAATTTAGTAAAAGCCAAAATAGATCATCACAATCACAGTCGAGATCGAGGTAATCAGGGTTTAGACCTAGAGGCAATTTTATTCATTCTGGTGGTGGTAAAGGTCAGGCATCTAAAGGGCAGACTTATGGTAGACAAACACAACAGATTCTTAGTTGTGAATAATATGGAAAAAGCCATGGTGGAGTATGTTGAAGGGTATCAGGAGCTTGTTTGTGCTATGGCTCCTTAGAGCATCAGATTAAAGACTGTCCAGCAACTTTAGGAGCATAGTCTCGATTGGAAGGAAGATCAGTGAGGGAGATGACTATCCAATATATCAGAGCCAGTGGAGCAGGACAGAGAGGTAGAAGTAGGGGCAAAGCTAATTCAGTAGGTCCTAGTATTAGGATTGAGGTACGAAGTAACTAATCACAGCCCTAGGCCAAGATCTTTGCTATTATGAGATACGAGGCCTAGAATTCCCTAGATGTTACAGATGTGTTACATGTCTTTAATTTTGAGGCATTTGCATTGTTAGATCCCGGATTTACACATTCATTTATGACCCCACATTTGGCATCTAAATTATATTGTAAGAGAGAGATGTTGAAATTTGGCTTAAAGGTAAGAACTCCAAGAGATAGTACTACAGTGATTGGAGAAGTATGTAGAGGGTGTATTATTTGGGCTGACCAGGCTGAGTTGAAAGCTAATTTGATAGTACTGCAATTGAAAGAGATAGAACTTTTTTTAGATATGGGCTAGCTTACTATTTATAGGGTTGTGATGAATTGTTACACTAAGGAAGTTTTCCTTGAATCGCCTACTCAACCAAGGGTGATATTTTGAGGTGATAGTCAAGCATTGTCAGCCAGATTGATTTCATTAATAAGCGCTTTTAGACTGATTTGAAGTAGATGTGAGGCCTATTTAGCCTATGTGACGAATACCCAAGTTGAGTAGACATTACAGGATATTCCTGTTGTTAGGAATTTTCTAGATGTTTTTCCCACTGAATTACCAAGATTACCACCAGATAGGGAAACAAAGTTCACCATTGACCTTGGCCCAGGTACTGCTCCTGTATCTATTCCTCCTTATAGGATGGCACCTATAGAACTTAAAGAACTTAAGACTCAGTTGTAGGAGTTATTAGATTAAGGTTTTATCAAACCCAGTGTGACACCTTGGGGAGCTTCATTTTTGTTTTTGAAGAAGAAAGATGGGACTTTGAGATTGTGTATTGATTATAGGCAATTAAATCAGGTGACAATGAAAAACAAGTATCCCCTGCCGAGATTAGATGATTTACTCAATCAGTTATAGGGAGCTCAGGTGTTTACTAAAATAGATTTGAGGTCAGGATATTATCAATTGAAAGTAGCAGAAGCTGATGTACCAAAGAGTGCATTCAGAACCAGATATGGACACTTCGAGTTTTTAGTGATGCCTTTTGGATTGACAAATGCTCTGGTGGCCTTTATGGCATTGATGAATAATGTATTCTGATCTTACTTAGATCACTTTGTTATTGTATTCATAGACGATATCTTGGTGTGTTCGAGGAGTAGAGAGGAACATTTTAAGCATTTGAGGTTAATTTTACTGATAATGAGAGAAGAAATTGTACGCCAAGTTTAGTAAGTGTGAATTCTTGCTTGATCAAATGTTGTTCTTGGGTTATATAGTTTCTAGATAGGGTAGGTATACAGGTAGAACCAAAGAAAGTTGAGGCTGTGATAAAATGGGAAGCGCCTAAAAATGTGTCAGAGATTTAAAGTTTTCTTGGGCTAGCAGGTTATTACAAGAGGTTTGTTGAGGGGTTCTTATTGATCTCAGCCCCTTAGATAAAGCTTCTGAGGAAGAACGTACGTTTTTTATGGACTGATGAATGTCAAAAGAGCTTTGATGAGTTAAAGAATCAATTACCTACAACACTGGTGTTGTCTATTCCATCTGGATCTGGAGGATATGTTGTATACAATGATGCTTCACATTAGGGGTTAGGGTGTGTTTTGATGCAATATGGTAAAGTAATTGCTTATGCTTCGAGACAATTAAGGCCTCATGAGTTTAATTATCCAGCTCATGATTTAGAGCTTGCTACATTAGTGTTTTCTTTGAAAATTTGGAGACATTATTTATATGGTGAAACATTTCAGATTTTTACATATCATCAACGTTTGAGATATCTATTGAGTCAAAAGGAACTTAATATGAGACAGAAGAGGTGGATTGAGTTGCTTAAGGATTATGATTTCACGATAAAGTATCATCTAGGTAAGGCTAATGTTGTAGTTGATGCATTAAGTAGAAAATAAAATACAGTGTAACACAAATTCAAACATCAAGGTTACCAAATCTAGTTCAACTGAGAGCACTGAATGTTGAGCGAAGTTTGGGACAGAACGAAGCATTATTAACTATATTGAAGTTTAGACCAGTAATACATTAAAGGATCAAAATAGCTCAAAGCAAAGACCCAGAAGTAGTGAAGATTGTAGAGAAGTTAAAAAATAATCTGAGTTCTGAGTTTGAGTTGAGAAACAATATATTGTGGTTAAATAAGAGATTATGTGTACCAGATGTTGATGATTTGAGAAAGGAAATTTTAGAGGAAGCACACATAGCAGCCTATGCTATACATCCTAGTACTACCAAGATATATAATACTTTGAAACAACATTTTTGGTGGCTAGGGATGAAGAAGCAAGTGGCTGAGTATATTGCCAGGTGTTTGACATGCTAATAATTTAAGGCAGAGCATCAGGAACCAGTTGGGAAATTACAGTCATTACATATTCCAAAGTGGAAATGGGATAGTATTGCAATGGATTTTATTATGGGTTTGCTGAGAACTCCGAGGCAGCATGTTGCCATATAGGTCATTGTTGACAGATTAACAAAATTAGCTTATTTCTTACATATTAGAGAGAATAACACACTAGATCAGTTAGCTTAGAGATTTGTAAATGAGATAGTGAGGTTACTTGGAGTCCCAGTGTATATTTTATCATATTGAGATCTTATATTTACTTCTAGATTTTGGAGCAGCCTACAGATAGCATTGGGTACAAAGTTAAATTTTAGTACAACGTTTCATCCTAAGACAGAGTGAGAGGACTATTCAGACTGTTGAGGATATGCTTAGGGCTTGTGTTTTGGAGTTTCAAGGGGTATGGGATGAATATGTAGCTCTCATTGAATTTGCGTACAATAATCATTATCATAGTAGTATTGGTATGGCTCCATATGAGGTGTTATATGGCAGGAGGTGTCGAGCACCTTTATACTGGGATGAAGAAGGCCTAAGGATTGTTGAAGGCCTAAAGTTGATTCAATATACAATTAATAAGGTAAAATTGATCTGCAGTAGGATTAAGGTGGCTCAAGACAGGCAAAAGAGTTATGCAGATCAGCACCAAAGAGATTTGGAGTATCAAGTAGGAGACAAGATATTTTTGAGAGTGTCGCCCTAGAAAAGAGTGCTAAGGTTCAGTAAAAAGGGAAGGTTAAGCCCTAGATATATCGATCCTTATAAGATTATTGAGAAAGTTGGACCACTAGCTTACAAATTAGCATTACTGCTAGAAATGTTTCAGATTCATAATGTATTTCAGAAGATAACAGTCAGATCCAGTATATATATTACCAACACAAGAGGTGGAGATTGCAACTAATTTGAGTTATGTAGAGGAACTAGTTAAAATAGTTGGATATCAGACTAAGCAATTAAGAAACCGTGTAATTCCTTTGGCTAAAGTCCTTTGGAGAAATCATTCAAAAGAAGAAACTACATGGTAGATTAAGGAGAACATGAAAAAATAGCAACCCCATCTATTCGATCAATCAGGTAAGAATTTTGAGGACGAAATTTCTTTAAAAGGGGAGAATTGTAATAGTTGATTTCCAAAACTACTGAGAATTAGAGTGTTAGATTACTTAGTCACATGAATTACAACATATTAAAATGAATTTGGCGCATTTATGATATAATTTTATTATTTCATTTATATGCATAATATGAGCATGTACACATGAATTTTGATTTAGAAAAATTGCACTTAATTGACATATTATGGGGTATGAAAGTTTCTAAATAATTGTGAAATTATTGGGCATTTCTAATGTCTTGTATTTTGATTTATTAATAAAAAAGAATTGATAGATTATAATTGGGAATTTGGATTTCATTTGTTATAATTGGAAGATTGATTGATTAAAATTTACATTTAGACTAGGAAAATTTTCAAGTAGTAAGACAATTGACATAAGAAAAGTTAGGATGACTAAGCCTATAAATTGAGTGACATATGATAGTATAATTAATTGATAAATGGCCTAGGAACTAAGTGACATTTGGCAACCTAAAGAGAGGATATGTAGCTGGCCTAGACACTTGACAAGTGTCCTTAAACTCATCCTTCACTCACACCATATGACACACACATGGCAGAGTCTCTTTACTTGTTGTTTTCTACTGAAACTCTCTTCTTCATCATCCTCTCACTACCAAAACTTACTTTCCCCTCACATCTCTGTGTTTTTGCCTAAATTTTGTTCAATTGCCACACCAAAATCCATGTAAAAATTCTTTATAAAGATAGTTATAGAAGTAGACATTTGCTATAATTGTTGTTATCTTTTGTCTTTGCTGAAACCATCCTACTCCCACTTTGTTCCTGAGATGATCTTGCATGAATTTGTGGAAAAGTAGGCTTGATACATTGATGTGGCATTTGAGCTGAACAAGTAAGTGAAATACTGATGTATTGTGGCATGTGTTAGTAGAAATTATGATGAATGATTAGGGATAGATTGAATATGGTATCAGTGTTCACATGGTGCTAAGGGTATCTTCTATTATGTTTTTCGATGCATGACAACAATGGTTTATGGGTTGTTATATGGATGATTTAAGTTAGGATTTGAACTATAGGTGTTAAGTTGTGGAAAAGATCGGTGTTAATGAAGTGTTTTAGAATCTGGAAAGTTAGAGATGTAAATTAGTTTACAAAAAGGAATCTATTAATGATTAAAGTGAGCATAATTTGAGAGCCTTAATGTAACCAATATGAAAGCTAGACTAGCATGAAATGAAGTAGTTTTATAGGAAATGAATTACAAAAAAATTCAAGTAGTAGTGGCGTCTCTAAGTATGTGAAATTTGTGGAGAATTAAGGAAGAAAGACTGTGCAAGATCGTGGCCTGCTACACTAGCTTCTGTCACAATCGTGGCATGGTCCCCATGATCATGGGCCTAGTTTTGGATTGTTAATTTCTGTTTTATGAACATGTTAAACCAACTGAGGAAAATTCACTCTAGATTGGTGTATTTAGACTTGATTAAGGCTTGGAATGAACCTAGATTGTTGCTTGATTAATTCTTTAATAGCTTGATAAGTTTAGGTTACTAATTGATGTCATAACTTAAAGAATGTAACGTTTTGATGTTAATGTAACCAAATCTGGAAATTATGGTGTGATAAAGGAATAAAGTTGTTCTTATAAATGCAAACATGATCTTAAGGATATGAGTAATATGTATTAGGCATGAATGAATGAGCATTGAAGAATATGTGGTAATTATGAATGAGAATTGGGTAATTATATGAATATATATTGCTAGAAAAGCTTGGTGAATGTATGATTGATGAATTTGGAGTAAATCAAGCCCACTTAAGGTATAAATCTGATTGCAAACTAGTTGTATACATGTTATAATGTTTAAATGGTCAAGATATTTGTATAAGAATACATACATGGAAAGTCAATTGAGCATGCATTGAAACATGACACATATATATGTGCATGACTGTATATTCTTACGATTAAACAAATTAGTGCTTTGTGAACTATGTGTGTATTGCATGACGATAGACACACAAAGTGATCATCAACATCCAGACATTGCCGAAGCATCGAGGCAATAGCTTCTTTTGAGTATACTGTGAGTTAACTTAGATGTGTAAACTCATTTAAATATGTTTCTGTATGAATTGTATGTTTAATATGGAACGTGTATACAACTGATTGATAAATGCTGGACTTAGATCCAAGGAGTTTGATATGTGTGGCACGAGTACACAAAAATGAAAGGAAATGAAAATATAGCATATGAATTGATGCATATCATCACATTGAAATGCTTGATCAGATAAAAGAGTTATAACTAGAGTGACTGATGTGGAGAGAAGAGCTTTGAGCTCAGGATAATGAAAAAAGAGCCTTAGGCTCAAATAACATGGACTCGGTATCCACAATAGATATGGGCTAGAAAAGATTTGTTGGTCACAACAAAACAAAAATGAAAATGGAAACTTGTGCACATTTGCATGTACATCCCTACATATATCAAATAATTGGATTGAAATGAATTATTGAATTGTTTTGAAATAGTGAATTACATTTAAAGTTAATGGAGGATGTGTTGTGATATGCAATCTATATGATATGCTTATAGAAGTATGATAAACTTTGATATACTTGTTTTTGTGATCTATCTTGAGTGAATACATCGATGATGGTTCACTCACTGAGTTCGCAAACTCATCAAAATTGCAACATTTTTTTTTCTTTTCAAGTTCAAGGGAGTTCTAGCTACTAATGTAACATGCCACTCCCACAGAGTATATGTATGAACATACCAGAGTATATTTGAAAACATACTCTATAAAAATGGTACATTAAGACAATCAAACTAACTTATTAAAGACATCAAACATATCATAAGCATTCTAAGTGTTCAATTCTTCCCATTTCATTCACAAACATAAAATCACAAGTCATTACAATTCACAACCCTGATATACATTACACAGCATTCATTTGTATTCAATCTCAGTACCAAAAATATAAAATGAAATGGGATACTAATACTCAAGACATCTATCTAGACTTCTCAGATTCAACTGATCAAACCTTTGAGTTATTCTTGCCCCAAAATGCAAGTACTAGACTTCTACTATATCACTTTAGTAGCTAGAACTCCCTTGAACTTGAAAATCAACATTGCAATTTTGATGAGTTTGTGAACTTAGTGAGTGAACCATCATTAATGTATTTACTCAAGTTAGATCACAAAACAAGTTATAATCCAATTTAATAAGTATACCAAACCATCCAGTATTGAATACCACATCAAATTTCATCATACTTTAACAAGCACATCGTTTAAGCTAGAATTGCATATCACAACACATCCTCCATTCATTTCAATTGTAATTCACTATTTTAAAACAAGTTAATAATTCAACTCATTTCAATCATTCGATTCAAATAGGGTGTATATGCAAATGCACATATGTCTCCATTTTCATTTTTGCTTTATTGTAACCAAGTGCCTATCAAACCAACCTACTGTCCTGTATCTATTGCGGACACCGAGATCATTTTTGGCCCATATCCATTGTGGATATCGAGTCTGTGTCATCTGAGCCTGAGACTCTTTTTCACAATTCTGAGCTCAAAGCTCTTTTCCCACTTCGGTCACTCTGGTCACAACTCCTTTATCTGATCATGCATTTCAATGTGATGGAATGCATCATTTCACATTCCATACTCTCATTTCAGTATACTCATGCCTTATATCAAGATCCTCAGATCTAAGTCTGACATTTATCAATCAATTGTACAAATATTTTAGAATAACATTCAATTCATACATAAGCACATATATTTGAGTTTACATATCTAAGTTAACTCACAGATGCTCCAGAAAATCTATTGCCTCAATGTTCCAGCAATGTGTCTGGATATTGATAATCACCTTGCACGTCTATCATCATGCAATACACACATAGTTCACAAATCACTAATTTGTTTGATCATATGAATATACAATCAAGCACATGTGTATGTGTCATGTTTTAATGCATGCTCAATTGACTTTTTACTTTTTAGGTATGTATTCTTATACAAATATCTTGTCCATTCAAACATTATAGCTTAATTTACTCTAAATTCATCAATTATACATTCACATAATTTTCTAGCAATATATATTCATACAATTACCCAATTCTTATACAAAATTATCTTATGATCTTCAGTGGTCATTCATTCATGCCTAATACACATTACTCATATCCTTATGATCATGTTGCATTCATAAGAACACCTTTATTCCTTTGATAACTCATAATGTCCAGATTTGGATACATAGATATCAAAACAGTCCATTCTTTATGTTATGACATCAATTATCATCCTAAACTTGTCAAGCTCTTAACCAATTAATCAAACAACAATATAGGTTCATTCTAAGCCTTAATTAAGACCAAATACATCAATTCAGAAGCTAGAGCAACAGGCCATAATTATGCTATGAGGGCCACAATCTTGCACATTCTTTCTTTCTCAATTCTCCACGAAGTTCACATACTTAGAGACATCACTACCACTTGAATTTTTTCAGATTTCATGATCCTTAAAGTTACTTCATTTCAGGTTAATTTAGCATCCATATTGATAGCACTAAGGCTCCCAAATTCTGCTCACTTAAATCTTTAACAGTTTTCTTTTTGCAAACTTATTTACATCTCTAACTTTCCATATCCTGAAACATCCTAATAACACCTATCTTTAGCATGAATTTCTCATCAATTACACTTCCAATCCTAACTTACATCATCCATATAATAGCCTATAAACTACTGTTCTCATGCATTCAAAAACAGAATAGAAAAGTAACTAATTCATCCATCATTTTTCAGCACAACTTCAACATCAACACTACATTCAATTCGTCCCTAATCATTTATCATATCATATGCCACAAAGATCAATATTTCACTTACTTGTTTAGCTCAAATGCCACCTCAAATTATCAAGCCTGCTTTGCCTCACATGTATGCAAGATCATCTTAAGAACAAAGTGGGAGTAGGATGGTTTCAACAAAGACAAGAAGATGACAAAAAATTCAACAATGTTTTGCTTCTAAAACTATCTTTATGAAGGATTTTTGTATGGATTTTGGTGTGGCAATTGAACAGAATTTAGGCAAAACATAGAGATGTGAGGGGGAAGTGCATTTTAATAGTAAAAGGGAGGAGAAGGAGAGGGTTTCAGCAGAAAAAGCAAATGAAGAGATTCTGCCATGTGTGTGTTATGTGGTGTGAGTGGAGAGGACACTTGTCAAGTGTCTAGGCTAGCTACGTGTCCTCTCTTTAGGCTGCCAAATGCCACTTAGTTTCTAATCCATTTATCACTTAATTCTATTGTCATATGTCACTCAATTTATAGGCTTAGTCATCCTATATTTCCACATGTCAATTGTCTTGCTATTTGAAAATTTTCCTAATCTAAATGTACATATGAATCCATCAATTTTCCAATTGTGACAAATAACTCCAAATTACTAATTTTAATCCATCAATTCTTTTTATTGGCAAATCAAAATACAAGATATTAGAAACTCACAATCATGTCACAATTTTTTAGAAACTTTCATATCCCGGAACATGTCAATTGAGTGCAATTTTTTTTTCTAAATCAACATTCATGAGTGTATGCCTATATTATGCATGTGAATGAAATCATAAAAATCATATTCTAAATGTACCAAATTAATTATAATATAATGTAATTCATGTGACTAAGTAATTTAACACTCTAATCCCTCAGTACGTTTGGAAACTGACTATTACAACTAAGGTGATATAATAGAAGTCTAGTACTTGCATTTTTAAGACAAAAATGACTCAAAGGTCTGATCAGCTAAATCTGGGGAGTCTAGTTAGAGTCTTTTACATTAGCATCCCATATCATGTTATGCATTTTTGTACTTAGATTAAACTCTAAACTGTTGTTTATTGTGTATGTGGAATCTGAATTGTAATGATACATGTGACGTCTATGTTTATGAATGAAATGAGAAGAATTGAACAATTGGAATGTTTATGATATGTTTGATGCCTTTAATGAGTTAGTTTGATTGTCCTAATGCACCATTTTCATAGAATATGCTCTAGAATATCCTCTAGAATGTTCGGGCTTATGCTCTATGGGAGTGATATGTTACAGTGATTCTTAATGTTCTGGTTTCTCTTTCGATATGTTTTTGTTTGTATTCCTAGTAAAGGACATTTGAAGTATCAATCATCTTTGTTGCAACAACACTAAACTGCAGAATTTGTTGCAAAGTTGAACTACTTACGTATGCAGGTTGAGTATTGGTTCAGAAGGACATGGATTGAAGAATTTATTAGGACAATAAGAAACTAGGCATTCAAAGAAACACCCATCTGTACAAATAATAGTAGTGAAACAGATTTCACTTGGTGTAAATCGTAGGAGGATAAGAAATCTAACTTAAGAACATAGATCAATTAGAAATTATCAGAAGGAGTGATAGCCTTTTTGAAAGGTACTCTCAACATCAGAATTATGGCTATCGGAATCCTGGTTGGTATCTTTCCACAATTTCCTCCACTTCCTTTTTCTCTGCCAATGTTCTATTAGCATGACAGATAGGCCAAGAAAGACCATTCCCATTGTGCTACCGCCTACTGCCAGCAATGACACAAGCATCCACTGTCCCCCTTTGCTATAAGGCATGATCACCCATGTTGCTGCAACATAACTTGTTGCCATAAAAGAAACGGCTAACCACATGGCCTTGTGAGCAATCATGAGAATATTCATCTGTGGTCGCCTACGAAATGGGATGATACTGACAAGAATAACGACTATAGAAAGTGAAATGAACAATGCTACATTGTTGCTTAGAGCAAAAACCTTGAATGCTATAGTTCTTCCTGCAATTGCCTTCCCTTTCATTAGTCCTTCCTGGTAGACACCACCAGGAGGACTTATTCCAGCAGCAAAGGTAACTGTTGCTATCAGAACTGCAACCAGAGTCACCGTGTTCCTTGCATTCTGCAATGCCTCATTATGTGCTTCTTGGAGCTTCTTTTGGCGTCGATTGTGAGGCTCACGCAATACTTCCAATTGCCTTTCTATAGTATGCTTTTGCTGCATATTAGATGGGTACACGGGATCCGATTTAGATTTCTTGCTTCCTTTTCTGACTCCAATTTGACATTGGTCTAGTGCTGCTACTACAAAGTCTCGTTTGCCGGACACACGAGCGCTCCAGTACCTTAAGCTATCAGGACTAGGGAAACGGTGGATGTCCATCGATTGAGATATTTCAGTGTCATTTCCATCCCCAAGTCCATCATTTGGTGACGAAGTGCCGCTGATTGAACTCAAACTGGTCGTAGGAGAACTAGGACTAGGAGGAAAAGGCTTGACAATATCTGCCAAGTCTTCACTACGTGGTGATCTTTTGACTGATGGCATCGGGTTAAATCCCGGTTTTATAGCCTCTGACGTTTGTGTTGAACCTTCAGTGCTTCTTTTACCACCAGTTGCAATGAGCAAGGCTTGAAGTGAACGACTTTCTTCACTGGCCTCAACCTCGTTAAGGATGTCCAAAGCTGTGAGTCCATCGCAGTTCCGAGCATTAACCTTAAATGTTGTTTTCCTAATCAAATGCTCTGCTATCTGAAATAGACTTGCCATTAAGATTCTAGTTGGAAATATGCGTACAGAGTCTGAGATACACTAGCTAACTAAAATCAAGCCAGACTCTGTTAAAAGCATACGTAAAAACTTACCTGATATTGTCTTTCTTTAAGTGCAAGATGCAAGATGCTGTTACCATATCGGTCTTGACAATTCAAAAGATCAGTGATGTTGAATTTCTGGGCCAAGAATAAGAAGGTATTGTTTTGGCTGTATTTTACTGCCAAGTGAAGAACAGTCTCTCCATCTTGTGTGAGTTGCTGATAAGAGGATGGAGCCCTTGACAAGAACTCAACAAGAATTGGAACTTTGCCATTCATGACTGCCAAGTGCAGTGGTGAGTAACCATTATGATTGTACTGAAGAGCAACACTTGTGTCGTGCCTTAACAGCAGACGAGTTATGTATGCATGCCCTTCCTTGCAAGCATGGTGCAATGGTGAATTGCCACTTTTGTCGATATTTTTAGCCAACCTGGGGAATGCGCGTAGCAAGTCGTTAACAATACCTGCAAAACAGCTATAGATTAGCATCCCCTTTTGTTTTCCATATCAAGGTCAGTAGGAGTTGAGATAAATCAGGAGTAGGAGGTGATGGTTAATAACTATAAACAATAATATAATATACCTGTGTGTCCATGCAATGCAGCAATGTGAAGGCAAGTTTGATCAAACCCATCTTCCTCCAGCTTCAGTAATTCAGGTAGATTCAAGAGAAGCCTTACTAGATCAAGATATCCATAACTGCAAGCCACAGAAAGCAGACTCTGCCTCTCTGAATTAAGCTTGCAAGCAGACTGAGGATTAACCTCTAGGAGCCAGAAGAGCATCTTGGCGTTGCCACGGCGACAGGCTTCATGACATGGCGTATTCAAGTTCTTGTCTTCGGCAATGACCATTTCTGGGCATAACCTCACAATTTCTCTCACCAGTTCCATATGTCCAAACCTTGCTGCAAGGTGTAAGACTGATTCACATGTAACAGCTGTTCTTTGCTCCATCATTCCTTGATTCTCTTGAACGAGGTTGAGAAAAGAAGTAATGTCATTGTTCATAATTGCCTCAAAAAGCCTTGGATCCATTTTACCGAATTTGTTGACGCTCTTCTCTTTCTTACTTTCAAGACTCTTGAAAATAATATTATCAGGAAATTGAAAATATCTGTTCTGGGACACCTAGAAATGTCGAAGGAATTGAAATCCGGGAATGACTGACATAGTTTGAGTTTCCTTGATGGTTTAGTTGAGTAATATTATAGTATTTTGGATTTGTTTGTATCCTTTCTTCAAGAGTTGTCACCACCACCTTCTTGGGACATTCGTGGAATGCATTCTGATCATTGCCATGAATCTTCAAGGAAGGTCACCCTCTCTGGACCTCCATTAAATGTCTTGTTTTCACATTCGAGAAAGCAGCCTTTCATAAACAAGAAATTGATACGCCTCTTATCTAAACCTTCAGGGATGTTTCCTTCCATTTTCTCCCATGGAACGAGACAAATAGATAAAGTAAACATTGGCCCTTAGTGCTTGGAGACTTGCTTTATTTTCAAGTCAATGGCAGGACTTGGTGACAATATTCCACACTGTCACTTTCTTTGCTTCTTCAAAAATTAAAGTCGTATCTGGTGTAGCTTACGCGCGATTCCCGTCATTCATGATCATAAGCGCTGGCTTAGAAATTAAATGAGAAGTTAAATTTTTAAGATTTAAAAAATTTAGTTAGCATTAAATTGTTATAAAATTAGTTAAATATTAAATAAAATTAAAAATTGTAAAATGTAATTATCAAAAAATTTAACTGTGTAAAAATTTTAAAATAAAAATTAATTGATTTATTTTTATTTATAAACACTGATTAATTTGTGAAACTGGCTAATTAATTAATATATTAGTTAATTTTTAATAATAAAAATTATTAAAATAAATTAAACCGTAAAATTAAAAAGTTAATTGATTTAAAATTTTAAAAATTGAATCGGTTAAATTGGTTATATTTTTTAATGAATGATAAAAATTATTGAGAGTTTACTTAATACCTATGAAATTAATAGAAATTACATGATAAAGTTTGAAAAATAAGATTACTGAAACATGTGTATATTCAATCACTGTATCCTTTTGCAGAATTATTTCTTTCATTAGCAAAATTAGGGGATAATTCCCGTTATCAAAAGTTTGTAATACTAGCCTTCAGGAATATGCTATATTTGTTTTGTTTATGGAAAGAGTAATAAATAAACTCAGACATTACATTCAACTTTCCCGTCGAAAAATAGTAAGACACTTTCCCACCAAGTGCATGCGTACCCTCTTTTTGTTTGCACTTTGAGTGACTTTTGGTTCCCAGCTTGACTACGGCTGCCTGTGACTTGTCAATTAAAAGAAAGAAAATGGTTTTTAAACTCGTGGATACGGATCAAATCCTCCATGCGTGCCAACCTTATTTAAGATAATTCCATCCACACAAATATATACGACTAAAAAAAATGTATGAATAGGATTGTCTAAAATAAGATAAGCCCAGGATTGTTAGCACGAAAGATCTTATCCCTGGTGAATGGTGATACTTAGACCGAAGATTTCAAAACTTTCGAAATTTTTTTAATTATAATTTAATTTTAAAATATTAGTAATAAAATTTTTAAATTTTTAAATTCTAGCTAAAATTTTATAAAGTGACAATAAAATGCTTAAATTTTTAATTTTCTTGAATTCTAACACTACGTAATCTGTTGTTCTCCTTATACTTTCAGCTCTCAGCTCTTTATTTTTTGTTTGTTCTTCTAGTATTTTAAACAATTCTCGCATTACAGCGTACTGTACTAATAAGCTCTTCATTTTTAGTTCGTTCTTTTAATACTCTTAGTATAAGAGCGTCGGGGCTACCTAATATAAAAATTGAAAGTTGAGAGCGTCGAGAGAACAAGCTAAAAATAAAGGAAAAAATTGAAATCAAAAAAATAAGGTCATCGGAGTTGCGCAATCTGAATTAGGTCAATTTTAAATAACGATGTCGTATAATTTCAATAATTTTTATTTATTGTGTTAATTTTAAGTGATGTGTATTAATAGTTAAGGTTTATGAAACACGTGATAAGTTACGTCAACAAACTTAACGAAAATACTAACGTCATGCTAAAATTTAAAAAAATTGAAAGTTTGATAGTTTTATTATTATTTTTTAAAATTCTAGTCTAGAATTGAAGAAAATTGAAAATTTAGATATTTTATTGTTACTTTTTAAAATTCAGGCTATTATTGAAAAATTGATAAAAGTTAAAGTTTTTCCTAATAATTAACCCTAAAACTTAACATAATCTTGTTCCAAACTTCAAGTCAAGATTTCTTCTTCCTTAAATTTGTATCTAGTATTAGGGTTATCGTACAAGGGACAAATGTAAAACTAGTTTTACATATGGTGGTGGGATGCCAAGTTCTAACTGTAACACCTTTTCTGGAACCAAAACCTCGGAGTTAGTCTAGTTTTACATATGGTGGTGACATCCCAAGTTCTAACTGAACACCTTTTCTGGAACCAAAAGCTCGGAGTTAGTCCAACCAATATTGGTTTACATGCAGATTCTTAATGAGTCCATAAGACGCATGCCAGACTGCGACTCTCTTCTTCCAAGGAATATGATCCAGTCCACAAATTTTATGATATAATAATATATCCACACATAGCCTCATCTCATCTCGACGATCTAATTCTAATGATCCAAGTCCAGAGCATTTCGTCACCATGATATTTTAATAAAAACAAAAGAGAGATAGAATCTAAAAATGAATAAATCCAATTCAAAACCAACCGACACATGCTATTCTAATGTTAGAGGCAAACACGATGATAAAATGATTCAAATATGCAGGATCTTTATTGGGACAAAGATATTGATAACTGATTATTATCCTCCTCAACAGATAAAAATAACGATGCTATTATCCATCATATTAAGCTCCCTTGACAATATCAAAACTTATAATCGCTTTACTCTTATATCTCTACTAGTTTAAGTGTCTGGTAGGGTCGGTCGTGTAGGGCCCGAGCCCAGTCAAAATAGCCCATGGGCTAATCGGTCCATCCTTCAAAGATCAGTCTCATACCTAATGGTTATGTCAAGCCCAGGCCCGATCCATGCTCCCCTTAGCCCGTCCGCATGTGAGAGACTCTCATGCACACGTAAAGACCTAAACCTAGTTGTTGCTCCATATATAAGGTATAATTCTACCGTAACAAAGGTATGCAATCATAACCTAGCTTTCTCTGCATTCAGCAGTCTCATCTTCACCAAAAGACTGACTTGAGTGTCGGAGGGCTAATCGGGACACAACCCCCGACGAGCCTTCCTTGTTTTGCAGAGATCTCAACGTCGAAGTCACTACAAAAAACAGTCAACTCATGGATCCAAACGGTAACGTTCAGTTCCGTCAGAATCAGGCAGAACCATATTCTTTAAACAAAGTTTTAACCTTTATTTAATTTTCAACATTTCAATTATAAAATTGTGAAATT
The DNA here is from genome assembly GCA_026413385.1 of Erythroxylum gracilipes. Lineage (NCBI taxonomy): Eukaryota > Viridiplantae > Streptophyta > Magnoliopsida > Malpighiales > Erythroxylaceae > Erythroxylum > Erythroxylum gracilipes. The sequence goes on along the minus strand of JANZLC010000008.1, from coordinate 31,111,393 downwards.
CTATTGAATTTAAAATTTATACTAAAATCAATAAAATACGTATAAATTAGATTTTTATGAATTCGACCAAAAACAATTTGGTAGCCGACATAGTTCTCCTAAGATATTTTTACCAATTCACATCACAATGTACCTAACCATAGATACTGCCAAGTACATGAGGTCCTACTTCTTCCAAGTTTCTCTTCCCAAGTCCTTTCTAATTAAAATAAAAATAAAAAATAAAAAATCCCTTATACCCAATATTATTAATTACCTCATAATTTTCTTAAATACCTTTTTTTTCTTTTCTATTTTTCCCTAATTAAAAAATATCTAGAAAGTCCAAATAAGAAGCCCACACGACTATTCTACTTTCACGTGTTGACAAAATGATAATGCTACAATTTACGGCCAAGACTACTTGGAACCTTTGAGACTCTCGAATGGCATTGGCTAGGACCAAAGTTAAGGTGATGAGAGCCCATTTTGATCCAGATAACCCTCGATCGGACGGTGATTGTAGACTGTGGAATTAGGAGCAGGAGAAAAGGAAACACCGCCTGATATTGCAAGCCCACATCTATATATCCAGCCTCCCCTCTGTTCCTGCCATTAAAGGGTGGTCTTCTTGACTTTTATCTCCTGCTTATCCTCTTTTAGCAAAATTAGGTGAGCTCAATCGTTCAGCTGATTTATTCGATTTCTGATTCGAGCTGGGGATTTTTAAGTTATTGTTTTTTTGGTTGTTTCTGTATCTGGGTACCTCATTGTCTAGGGTTTTTTTGATTGTTTCCGCTCTTGGAAAGTTGAAAGTTCTGTTTTATGTTGGATTCGCTTGATTTGAGCTTCTTGAATTTGCCTAATGTATGAATTGTTGGATGAAGTTTGTGTCTTTTCCTTTTTCTTTTTCATTTCTTTTACTTAAATTTTCTGGGTACCGTTAAATTTTCCAGTCGAGCTAACTTTCTTGCAATCGAGCATGGTTGTGCAGTTTGGATAAAGTTTGTGTTATCTATTCAACCTAAATTTCTTGCGGTATGAGCATGATGGTGTTGTTGGGTAAAGTTTGTTCCCTTTTTCCCCTTACTTATCTGAGGGTCGTAGAATTTCTAATCTGTTATTTGCATTCGATCATGTCGGTGCTGTTGGTTTGTGGTTTAGTCGGATTGGCCAATATAGGTCTTGCTGTGGGTTTAAATGTGTAGTTGAACGAAAGCATTTCAAGTCCGATTAGATATTGTGGAGATCCTGGAACTGATATTTGCTGCATAAACCTATAATTATGTAGAAATTGATGAAATATGTCCGTGTAGTACTTGGTTCAGTTAGAGGGGATCGTTCTGGAAAGTTTCTTATGCCAATCCAAATGAGGCAATAATGCAATATTTCAATATTTCATTCTTGAGTAGAGTGAGTGTGGTTGATTTACATGGGCCTCATCACGGTCTTAAGCTGCTTCTTCTTATTGTAAGATTGGTCAATAGTGGGAGTCAATCTTGTAAGTTTGGACCTTGATGGACTTGTCAAACTCAAGGGCATTCACTGTTACAACTTGGATCAGTTTTTTCCCTTCATTACTTTGTTCTTAAATTTTCTTCTCTTGTAATTTAAGTGACTACCAATGGTCCATGATGGTCACTAAATTTTGCCAAATTTTCCTGGGCACGAGTCTTAATGATTCCCTGCTCAATTATTTTCTATTGTTTCAGTCTTGTTCCTTTTATAGAAAACTAAAATATGATGCTGTGTTTTGCAGTCTAATTTATCGGAATAGATGGCTCGTCTTTTCGTTCATTCTACTAATATCCCTGCTTTAGCTACTCGTGGAAAACATGGACAATCTCAAGAATCTGAAACGTCAAAAAAGGCCTCTGCCAAAATGATCTATGGCTTACAAACACCACGATTGAGAATGGGATCCTTCTCAGGGTTGCGAAATTCAAATTGCATAGATACAATAATGAGAACAGATCAAAGTTTTCTTTCTAAGGTTGCAATTACTATATCCTCCAGGCAACGTAATGCTAAAAGGTTTGCTCCTAGGGCTATGTTTGAACGCTTTACGGAAAAAGCAATCAAAGTGATTATGCTTGCCCAAGAGGAAGCTAGAAGACTTGGTCACAATTTTGTTGGCACAGAACAAATTCTATTGGGTCTTATTGGTGAAGGAACCGGCATCGCTGCTAAGGTTCTCAAGTCCATGGGAATCAATCTCAAAGATGCACGTGTGGAGGTGGAGAAGATTATTGGGAGGGGCAGTGGATTTGTTGCTGTAGAAATTCCATTTACTCCACCGGCAAAACGCGTTTTGGAACTATCATTGGAGGAAGCTCGGCAGCTTGGTATATATGTTATTTCTCTTTTCGAAAATTCCTTGCCTTGAGCTATTGTTGTGGATTTCACTTTGTTCCCAGAGTAAGTTTTTTGCTAGTAGATCAGTCAAGAATTGGTTTTATACTGAGAAATCAGATGGATTCCTTATTCATACTTTTGTTTGAAAATAACTTAAAATTTTGGAGATATTCGTTGTGTGTGATTCGAGATATTGATAACTCTTGGTCTTTGCAAATGCCTCTCTTTATCATTTCTTGACATGGAACTTTTGTAGTACTTCTCGTGATTGTGGCTCCAGTTTTTTCGTCCTTTGAATATCCTTGCTGGGTTCTGTAATACCCCAAACACTGCAGCAGTCCCTTTTTCTATCTATATTGTGGCCGCAGCTATTCATTTTTTTCTGTGATAAATTACATGAAATTGTTTTGTTTTTACAATGAAAAATTTCACAAGCCTGAATTCTATTTCCTTGAATGTTAGGCCATAACTATATAGGATCCGAGCACTTGCTTCTGTGGCTCCTTCGTGAAGGTGAAGGTGTGGCAGCACGTGTTTTGGAGAATTTAGGTGCTGACCCCAGCAACATCCGTACACAGGTAAGGAATGCATTTCTGAAATTTATTTCACCATGTTTCATTTGCTTTAGATATTGTTGCATTCTTTCTATCAAATTATCCAAAACTAATCCGTTATTTTTGTGAGCAGGTGATCCGGATGGTGGGTGAAAGCACAGAGAATATCCCTGCTACTGTTGGAATCAGAGACAATACTAAGATGCCGACACTCGAAGAGTATGGAACCAATCTGACTAAAATGGCAGAGGAGGTAATATGTTATATGCGATTTTTTTCCTATTCCATTTTATGTCCTGAATTTATGTTCATTTTAATTGCTGTTGTTGATCTGGTATTTTCTTACTAGGGTAAACTGGATCCTGTTGTTGGAAGACAGCCACAAATAGAACGTGTCATGCAAATCTTGGGTCGTCGAACTAAAAATAATCCTTGCCTTATTGGAGAACCAGGTGTTGGGAAAACAGCAATAGCAGAAGGTCTTGCTCAACGGATAGCAAGTGGTGATGTTCCTGAAACAATTGAACGGAAGAAGGTAATTGCAAGTTAATATAGGAGCCATGGTCCTGGTAACTGCCTTTGATATGTTGCAATAGTAGGATAACTTGTTAAGATAATCTCTCTTCCTTGTTTCACTATGTGCAATAGGTTATTACGCTGGATATGGGTCTTCTTGTTGCTGGAACAAAATACCGTGCAGAGTTTGAAGAAGGATTGAAGAAGCTAATGGAGGAAATCAAACAAAGTGATGAGATCATTCTTTTTATTGATGAAGTGCATACCTTGATTGGAGCAGGAGCAGGAGAAGGCGCAATTGATGCTGCTAATATCTTGAAACCGGCTCTTGCTAGAGGTGAATTGCAGGTAAAATTGTTAAGTCACATGCATATAATGCTTAAAGTTCAAATGGCTTCTAGTAGGAAAGGACGTTATCTGTAATATTGTTTCTTGGATAATTTAGGGGCAACTGGCTTATAAGTTGAGCTAACTGTAAGCTTTTTGCTGTTAAATTATGATCTATATTTTTCCTTTGCATTGGAGCCAATGGTTTTACTTTGCTTAATGTATCACATACTCGTTTGCAAGTTAAATGAGTGGTTGAGCTGAGTTGGTACTCCTTGTATCTGGAACTATTTGCTAGATGCTTGATTTTAATATCGTGTTTTGCAGTGTATTGGAGCCACAACATTGGACGAGTATAGGAAGCATATTGAAAAGGATCCAGCTCTGGAAAGACGTTTTCAGCCAGTCAAAGTACCTGAGCCATCTGTAGATGAAACGATACAGATTTTGAAGGGTGTGCGTGAGCGATATGAGATTCATCACAAGCTCCGATACAGAGATGAAGCCCTAGTAGCTGCTGCACAGTTGTCATATCAGTATATCAGGTCTTTGATACTATGATTGTTCTTTCCGTAGTTTGGCTTTATTCCCTGCACTTTTTTTTGTGTGTGGAAATTTCACTCCTTGCACTTAAATACATCTACAATGATATGTTTGCATTTCATATGTGTGCTAGTAGGATTGTTGTATTTCAGGCATCAAGTCATTCTATGCTGGTTATGTTTGGACATTCTTTGTTGTTTGTTATCTATGAGAAAGTCTAGAAGCATCAGATACTGATTCATGTCTCAAAAATGTATGCTGATTGGATTGTTTTAATTGATGGTTGCATCTATGTGCATATTGACAACTGTAAAGTGCCAATTCTAATACTATTTGATGGTCTTTTGTATAGTAGGAGTGCTAGATTTGATAATTGGACCACATTAACGAAGATTGAATCCCTCCTTTCTTTCCTTTGTTTTGTCTTCTAAATTTCTGATTAATGTAAAATTGCATGCGGTTTGTTTGATTGCAAATGTTGCTTTGAAGGTGCAGTTATATTTTGCTTGTGGGCATCAATAATATTCTTGTAGGCTCTAATTTATTCTTTGCTTGATTTTATTTTGCTTTTCTAAATGTTGAATAAAGTTACTTATTAAGTTAAAAGTACCATATGCAGTTATTAGTCATGAAAAGTTATGCATCAAAAGAATGTCTTGCTAATCACACCTTGAGAGTTGTCTTACAAAATTACTTTGTTTTGATGTTGAAAGTTTTCTTACCTCTTGATATTCATATACTTGATTCAGTGACCGTTTTCTACCTGATAAGGCAATTGACTTGATTGATGAGGCTGGTTCTCGTGTTTGCCTCCGACATGCACAGGTGTGTTTTGATTAAATACTTTTGCTCATGTTACTATGGTCAAAACCTGTTGTTTATCTTCCTAATTTGCTTGTGTTAGGTCCCTGAGGAAGCTAGAGAGCTTGAGAAAGAGCTTAGGCAGATCACAAAGGAGAAGGATGAAGCAGTTCGTAGCCAAGACTTCGAAAAGGTTAGACAACAATTGTTGCTTCTTGGTCTTTATATATATATATATATATATATATTTTAGCCTTGTATGGCTTTACATACTTTATGTCAGAAAAATGGTGAAAAGTAAGCGTTTTCTATTTAATTTAGTTTAAAACAAATTACATATGGAAAACACGGAAGGATCAATTGAGTTATCTGTCTGATGTTTGGTTTTACATTTTACCTTGATATCCACCTGATTGGGATAAAATGCCTAAAATGTTGAACAGGCTGGGGAATTAAGGGACCGTGAAATGGATCTTCAAACAGCGGCTATTACAGAAAAAGGCAAGGAAATGAGCAAAGCAGAGTCTGAGGCAGGGGATGTAGGTCCTCTTGTAACTGAAACAGACATTCAACATATTGTCTCTGCATGGACTGGCATTCCTGTTGAGAAAGTATCAACTGATGAATCTGATCGCCTCTTGAAGATGGAAGACACACCTCACAAGCGAGTCGTTGGGCAAGATGAGGCTGTCAAAGCAATCAACAGAGCCATTCGTAGAGCTCGAGTTGGATTAAAGAATCCCAATTGTCCAATTGCTAGCTTCATCTTTTCTGGTCCAACTGGTGTAGGTAAGTCAGAACTGGCCAAAGCACTTGCTGCCTGCTACTTTGGCTCTGAAGAAGCCATGATTCGGCTCGATATGAGTGAATTCATGGAAAGGCACACAGTTTCAAAGCTCATTGGATCACCACCTGGTTATGTTGGGTACACTGAAGGCGGTCAGTTGACTGAGGCTGTTCGTCGTCGTCCTTACACTGTTGTACTGTTTGACGAGATTGAGAAGGCGCATCCTGATGTCTTCAACATGATGCTTCAAATTCTTGAAGATGGAAGGCTGACTGACAGTAAGGGTAGGACTGTGGACTTCAAGAATACTCTCCTCATAATGACTTCCAATGTTGGAAGTAGTGTCATTGAGAAGGGAGGACGCCGGATAGGATTTGACCTCGATTATGATGAAAAGGACAGCAGTTACAATCGCATTAAGAGCTTAGTGACGGAGGAACTAAAACAGTATTTTAGGCCAGAATTCTTAAATAGACTAGACGAGATGATTGTGTTCCGCCAGCTTACTAAGTTGGAGGTTAAGGAGATAGCTGACATAATGTTGAAGGAGGTATTTGAGAGGCTAAAGGGTAAAGATATTGAGCTTCAAGTGACAGAGAGATTTAAGGAGAGGGTAGTTGAGGAAGGGTACAATCCAAGCTATGGTGCTAGGCCTTTGAGGAGAGCCATAATGAGACTCCTAGAGGACAGTATGGCGGAGAAAATGCTTGCAGGGGAGATCAAAGAGGGTGATTCAGTCATTGTGGATGTAGATTCCGATGGTAATGTCATTGTTCTTAATGGTAGTAGTGGCTCTTCAGAGAGCTTGCCAGATGCATTGTCAGTTGTGTAGACCAAGTTCTGTTGCTAAAGAAAAAGACTTTTAAGCAATATGTTGTTTATACTTGTGGATTTTAGTTGAATATGAGCTATAGAGTCATTGTCTTTTATCTTGAAAGGACAATTTGGCAGTTGGAATTGAGAGATGCTGGTGGGGTTTTAACTCTGTACTTGTCATGGCATGTTTAGTTACTGTCACAGATGATAGGAATTTGATACTGGGTTCGATTTCCATGTGAAAGAATCAAAATTAGGTTTTAAACTTAATTTTAATTCTTTGACTAAATTTAAATATATATTTTATTTTAAAAAGAGAACGAGAGAAATGGATATAATTAATGTTTTAAAAATTGAATTGAAAGTTAAACCAATTAGACAAGAGATTTAAGGTTATAATATTCAATTAGTAATATTAAAGTGTCATAAAATTAGTTAAATATTGATTAAAATTAAAGAATTTAAAATATGATTTAAAGAAATTATCCTTACCATTAGAAATTTTAAAGTTTAGTAAAAAAAGAAATTATTAAATTAAATTTATTTTAATTTATAAAAACTTATTAACCGATTAATTTATAACTTGATCATTCTTTAACGACAAAAATTATTTAAATTAAATTAAATTAAAAAAGTTAAACCTCAAACTGCAAAATTTTTATTGAAACGGTCAAATTGGTTGAAATTTTAAATCATTAGATATAATTAAACAAATAGTATCACCTTAATGTGGTAAAAGAAATGATTCAAAATAACATCCTTTCGTTTAAGAATTTTGAATTTCAATCTAAATTTGAGTTTAGGTTGACTTCGAGACCACTTTAAGCCTCTTGATTCGGATATGCTTTTTACTTTTATCGCACTTATGTCGCAACTCACAACACAAACAACATTTTCCATATTCTTCGTTTGAAATTTAGATACATGTAGATTCCTTCTCAAGGTAAGTAATAGCAATATCTTCCATATAACTCTCCCAAACTTAACGTCTATTTAGTGATCGAGTGTTTATGTCGGATCGCGTGAATAGTTCATGTGATTGTGATATGGTAAGATTTGATATCTTTCCTTATGCACATATTGTTTTCCGTTCAATTCAGTTTCAGTTTGGTAGTACACAAAGTATAATTGATCTGAGAATTGTGATCTAAGTAGATTACAAGTGATCGTGAAATTTTACAAGAGAAGCGTACACATTTATAATATTACGACACCAGATTCTATTGTTATCAAGAAAGGCATGAAATTCTACATCAAATCTTTTGTTCCGTTATTTTGATCCAACTCTCTTCTATTAAATCTTATCTATATATTTACGTTAATTTCACACAAATGTATGAATAAGATTTAACGAAACATAATAAAAATACTATAACCGGAACAAAAGATCTGATCTCGTAAAATTCGCAGTTAAAACACGTTTTTCTTCTTTTCGGCTTAAGTATATACAGTGTCGCTGTTTATGTAGTTGTGATAAATTTCACGAGAAATAACAGCAAGATGCAACGAATTGGAAATTGTAAAAAGAAAAAAGAAGCAACTTAGTAGATGTAAACAGGTGGAAAAGAATACTAACAAAGTGCAAATCGATTATTCTACATCGACGAGTGCAGCTGAAGATGGTTGATCAGTTTCTCTCCGCGATGCTTCCCAAAGCTGCTGCTCTATGCTCAACTTTCTTAGCTCCCACAAGCCTCGTTCAACTGCAACAGTGATATCAACGAAGTGGAAGATTCGAAGGTATTGCAGAAAATCGATCAAAAATGCAGACGGTTGCACAACCAAAAGATTCCTTATTTATGACTTTCAAATAGTGAAGTACAAAGGAGTTTAAATCCATATTAAGAAGTCTCCTAATATATTACTATGTTTTGTACGGAAGAACTACAAAAAGACAACTCTATGTTGTTTTCCTATCAAGTTAAGCCTGTTTACATGGATATTAGGTTGGTAAGCTTACCATCAACGGCATCATGTGAAGTTGGTGATTGCCCACTACGACTGATCCAAAATTGAAGTCTCTCTTTTGCAAAATCGTCTTCCAAACCGTGCGCTTTGGCTCTTCTCCAGAAATACATTAGCCATGCCCATTGATATACAAACATAAGCAAATTAATGGCTAAAGTTTGACAATTTGTATCTTGCAAATATGGATGGCGGCGATATGACCCGGCTTCAAGGTGGTCCAATTTTGTTTCTCTTTAATAAAATAATATCATTTTATTTAACAAAATTATGTCGTTTTGGTCGAGGAGGTTTACAAATTAAATAAAATAACGTCATTTTGATCTCATTTGATGAGGTGATTTTGAGTTAAGTCGGATCGTGAAGCCTAAAACCTAACCCAAAGTCAAAATTTTATTTGTTGAGGACAAATCTAAATTGGATCCCAGTTAAAAGGACTCGATCTGTTGGTTTAAGGTCGAGCCAATTGGAGCTAGTTTTGTCGTTCCTACTTGCAAATTAATGGCTAAAATTAGTCCTTCAGATCCTTTGTACCCTATAACCCTGTGCTCTCTGGTCCCCTTGCTTCCAGGGAGCACAGGGTTATTGGGTACAGAAGAATAGGTCCCTAAAATTAGACAGTTCGATGCGTCGTATTAAGGTTGTTGGGTTATACATCAGAACGGAAGTATTAAGGTTAAAACTCACTATCAGTCACTGACCTATTTGAAAAGGATGTCTTCAGCCTCTTCTTTGGTTAACTTTGCAGTAAAAGTGACAGATAGTAAAAATGTAAAAGAAACTCCATGTACAAAGTCATGGGGCATAATTCGACTGATAGGATCATGTATCTTACCAAAGGCTTCCATTAATTTGGGATCAGTTGACGATCTCAAACCTAAAAAGCCAAAAACAAGACGTGATACGTACAATAAATATGAACAATTATGTGAATATTATGGAAGAAACAATGGGCATAATATGTAAAATCCAAATTTGTGTATCATTAATCGTTTGTAATGGGTATAGAATAATCAATTC
>JANZLC010000008.1:31023850-31042098 GCA_026413385.1 Erythroxylum gracilipes | reverse complement strand
TGTCAACCTATCTCTAGGTTTGCAATCAACTCTTTTCAATTATGGTAGATCTATTCATACACGGGATTTCTCAATCTCTATATTATGAAATCATATTATGAACTAATATTCCAAATCTATTAGAACATATATTAAACACAAAATTGAATTACAATAGATAACACATAGCACATACTAGGGTTCATCACACCTAGACACTAAAGAAGTATATTTACACATGATAAAAAATGAAATCAAATGTAAACAAGAAGAACAACGAATAAAAAACAAAGAAATCATAATTTTAAATCTCCCTTTTGTTTCCATCGAATGTTCTTGCAAGGTAGAGGTTTGATATTAAATTCTATTGGATCTTGTATCCCATAACTACTTCAAACCTTCATTTTATGTCATTTTTTCAACTGAATTCTTCCCATTTTAGTCCATGAAGGCAATTATTATAACATCTCAGAACACCCGCCCATAAATATTGTCCACTTTGGGTTGGTCCTTGGGCCAAACCCCTTACAGTTTTGCTTTTCCCACTCTTGGGAAGATGCGTCTGAGAGGGAGAGGTATCCATACCCTTATAAAACGTACTTCATTCTCCTCTCCAACCGATGTGGGATCTCACAATCCACCCCCTTAGGGCCCAGCGTCCTATGCTGGCATAACGGTTCGGGAACTGGCTTTGATACCATTTGAGAGGATGATGGTTACCCCTACTACCACATTTAAAGAGATGGTACAGTCGGCCAAGAGAGCCGAGAAGTTAGTGAAAGAGCGCGAGAGACAATGGGAAGAAAAGAACCAGAAAAGGAAGGAAGGAGGTTCTTTCAGCCAGCAACCTAAGAGGAGCCGTGATAGTTCAGCTCCGGGTAGTATTAGAGGCACTACATCATTAGCTGCCCACTTACGGTTACCACAACTAGGAGGTCAGAGCACTATCCCTACTATTAGCTCTACTTCTCGAGCTTGATCATATCGGTCTGAGCAGTGTAGAAACTATAGAAAGATACATACAGGCAAGTGTACAGAGCCGAGAAAGTATTTTCAATATGGAGAGACAGGGCACATGAGGAGAGATTGTCCACAGATGACTTGGAATTCGACTCATGGAGGAGATAGCTCGGTGTAGCCAGTGAGACACAGAGGTGGAGTTTGACCCTCAGGGTGGAGTCCCAATTATATTTACTAGTGACCGACGAATATTCCCAAGTTGTTTGATATCGGTGATCAAAGTTAACAGGTTGATTCATCAGGGATGCCAGGCTTACCTCACATATGTGGTTGACACTTCGGCATAGAAAGTCGAACTGGGAGATGTCCCTATTATGTGCGAGTTTCCCGATGTCTTTACGGAGGAGTTACCTGAATTACCACCTGATCAAGAGTTTGATTTCACTATTGACTTGGTCTCGGGGATGACACCAATATCTATACCACCGTATCGCATGGCACCAGCAGAATTGAAAGAGTTAAAGATTCAACTACAGGAGTTATTAGACAAGGGTTTCATCAGACCAAGTCATTCACCATGGGGAGCACTTGTATTGTTTGTCAAAAAGAAGGATGGGACCCTCCGCTTATGTGTTGATTATCGGCAGTTAAAAACGGTTACCATCAAGAATAAATATCCACTTCCCAGGGTCAATGATATGTTTGATCAGTTAAGAGGAGCTACAATATTCTCAAAGATAGATCTGAGGTCCAAGTACCACCAATTGAAGATTGATGAGAATGATGCGCACAAGATTGCTTTTCGAATGAGGTACAGACATTATGAATTCTTGGTGATGCCGTTCAAACTGACAAATGCACCTGCAGTATTTATGGATTTCATGAATAGGGTGTTCCATCCTTATTTAGATCAGTTTATCATAGTCTTCATTGATGATCTTTTGATATATTCTAAGAATGAAGAGGAGCATGCTAGACATCTCCAAATTATGTTGCAAATACTTCGCGAAAGGCAGTTGTATACGAAGTTCTCAAAGTGTGAATTTTGGCTGAGGGAGATAGGATTCCTTGGGCATGTTGTATCAGGGGAAGGTATTTTTGTGGACTCAAAGAAAGTTGAAGCTATACTTGAATGGGAACAACCCAAGAATGTTACAGAAGTCTGCAGTTTTCTAGGATTAGCTGGCTATTATCGGAGATTTGTTGAGGGTTTCTCAGTGCTTGCAGCTCCTTTTTCGAGGCTTACCCGGAAGGGAATAAAATTTTAGTGGGATGATAAATGTGAGGCGAGTTTCCAAGAGCTGAAGAGGTTATTGACTTCTCCACCAGTGCTTGCCTTACCTACCCAGAGGGTTGGGTATGAAGTATACAGTGATGCCAGTCGCTAGGGACTCGGCTGTGTACTTATGCAGGCGGGGCGAGTGATCGCATATGCTTCTAGGCAACTGAAAAAGCACTAGCTTAATTATCTCACACATGATTTAGAGCTTGCAGTAGTATTTTTTGCACTCAAGATTTGGAGACACTACCTTTATGGGGAGACTTGCCGTATATACACCGACCACAAGAGTCTGAAGTATCTAATGACACAGAAGGAGCTAAATCTTATACAAAGGAGATGGTTGGAACTAATTAAGGATTATGACTTAGTAATTGACTACCACCCAAGGAAAGCAAATGTGGTAGCCGATGCATTGAGTCGTAAGTCCTGTTCAGCAGTAACTGTTAGGCAAGATCCTTACTTGACACATTTGATGAGTGTGCGAAGCCTTGGGGTTAGACTCTTAGTGGAAGAGGAGGATGGCACATTGTTAGCAAGGTTTGAAGTTCGGCCTACATTACTTGACGAGATTAAGAGATCACAGGTTGACGATCCTGAGTTAAAAGTCATTCAGGAGAAATTGCCATCCTATGAGAGGGAAGGATTCAAACTGAGAGAAGATGGGTTATTGGTCTTTAGAGACAGAGTTTGTGTGCCAAAGGATCAGGGTCTCAGGCGGGCTATCTTGGAGGAAGCTCACAGTTCAGCTTATGCTATGCATCTAGGGTGTTACAAGTAGTATCAGAGCCAGTACTCGGGCCGGTTGGACCGGCAGGAGGCTAGGCCTCCCTTACAGACGCATTTTTCATGGCCTAATGGACTAGATCCCATCAGAACTCTGAGGTTAAATGTGCTTGGGTGGGAGTAGTTCTTGGATGGGTGACCTCCTAGGAAGACCTTGGGAAAAGCAAAACCGTGAGGGCTTGGCTGGGCCAAGGCTCAAAGCGGACAATATCTGTAAGCGGGTGATCTGGGATGTTACACTAATTAAGTATAGGACTTAGTTGATCTCCCTAATAGAGGAAAAATTACTATAAACAAATGGGTTCTCAAAACAAAGTGAAATGTTGATAATAATATTAAAAGATACAGGATATGCCTTATGGCTAAAGGATATGCATAACATGAGAAAACTAATTTTGAAGATACATTTTCACTAGTTGTGAGGTCTACTTTAATCGATTTAATCTTGGCTATAGAGCTAGTTTGGATCTTCGATTACATTAAAAGGATATAAAGACTAATTTTTAAATGGAGAATTAGAAGAATAAACATATATGGAACAACTATAGGTTTCATTATGATAGGCTAAGAATATAAAACATGTTGATTATTAAAATTGATTTATGACTTGAAACAATCCTTAAGACGATGGTACATTTTTTTAATAATGTAATTATTTCATATGATTTTCATTTGATTGATAAAGACTATTGTGTATACATTAAAAGATCCAAAAATCAATTTGCGATTTTACCTTTATATATGGATGATATTTGGATTACAAGTAATGCTTGTGAGTTTTTTAGGAAAATTAAAAAATGGCTTTCATCTTTCATTAAGGGCATATATTCAAAAAATTCTTAATTGATTTCATATGCAAGAATAAAAGCCAATTAATAATCTTTTTGCTAAAGGCGAAGGTTTTAGTCAAAAGTTATTTTCCATCAACACCATAAAAAAGGGAACAAATGAAGAATAATCCCTATTCTAGTTTAATTTGGAGCCTAACATATGTAATGATGTATTCATGACCATATAGTTGTTATAGTGCAATATCATGAAAAAGTAATAATCAAATTGACGTTATTTTAGCTCCAATGAAAAATGAATTTATAGAATTTTTAGCTACATTAGAAGAAGTTATTTGGCTCAGACGTTACTTAGTTCATCTGGTGTCTTTAAAGGAAGGAATTATCTAATATTAATTAACTATGATAGTTTAATAACAATCATATATACGAAAGATCCCAAGTTTCATTTCGAAACCAACCATATAGATATAAAGCATAATTATATAAAAGATATAATTGCATAAGGTAAACTAAACATGAAGTATATATCTCCCCGTGATATAGTGACAGACCTAATGACAAAACCAAATTCTCAAGATACATAAGCAAGCATATGAATTCACTAGGATAATATAGATATTAACAAATTATTAATAAACAATTCCAAATATATGTTTATTCCTTATATTGTCATGTCTAAATGCAATATATGTGATAACATTATTTATTATGTAATCAATATTATGTAACATGTAATTCTAAACTATATTTTCTCTATGTGAAATATTTTAAATGTGAATTAAGTATATGTCAAACAAATAAAAGATTAGCCCCTCATAATGGGCAATTGCTTCAATTTTTATAATAAATAGAGATGAGGCAAGTTTAAAGTTTGTTATCTGGGTAATAATTAAGATCAAAAAGCTTAAATTATAAATGTCATTTTAGATAATAAAATAAAAGGAAATTAGTTTAGAGTGATTCAATCGTCACTATATATGTCTTTAAGTTACTAAATAAAGATGAATTTTAAAATAGACAAGTGAACTCGAGTTAAATGTTGAGTATGTTTGAATAAACATATGTATGGTTTATTCATGAATAAAAGACATCTACTCTAAACATAGAAGAGTTAATATCGTAACAGATGTCTCTACCATGTATATAAAATCAACCATATAAGGGGATTAATATAAGTCATAAGATCTCCGCTTATTCGTATGAGACACTAGAGGTTAAATGAGCATCATAACATACCCTTATAGCTTTTATTTAATTCTTAATGATTAAATTTAAGTTTGTTACTTAGAATGTTACTAAAAGGTCCTGTGTGATGCAATTTTATGGAACAATTCTATAAACCAAATTAAATTCACTTGAAAAAATTTAAAATAGAGAAAGGTTATTTTCATTAGTGATTCATATTAAAAAAACGCATTCAATAGCGACCATCGTCTCTTACTAGAAGAATTGAATATAGTTATAATGTGATAAAATAAATGAGATAAATAAAAGAACAATAATGTGAGATATGACCTAGTATATAATACAAAATATTTACTTAATGATCAAATTCATTAGTTGAGATGTCATATATTCCTAACAAATATACGATAATAAACTCTTGTCATATGTTGGTTGTATAGATTATTTGACAAGCATGAGAATTATGTAATTTTAATTGCTTAAATTTGTGTTAGTCTTATTAAGTGCTATATACGTCCAAGGAACAAAACCTCAAAATAAATCCTTATTTGAAAGTAATATCATAAACCTAAAAACCTTGTAGATTAATTTAAATTAAGAAATTCAAATAATTTTTCTTTGTAATTAAGAGATCAATTGAAAAGATGAATAGAGAAATTTTAAATTAAAAAGAGATAATAATAATAATAATAATAAGAATAATAATAAGAATAAGGAAAATGCCATGGCATTTTCAGTTTTCTTTCCAGCATTTCGAAATGGGACTAAAGATTTGTATACGTGAAACTATTTATGTCAAAGTATTTGTTAAATTTTTAATATGGATATAGTATAGAGTCCATTATTAAGAATTGGGCTTGGGTCAACTATTGTCCAAATAATTAGAATTAATTGTTTGGATGGTTGACCCTTACCACTTATAAGCCCTTTAATATTTTCATGTCTAGGCAATATGGGACACTCTAACACTCCCCCTCAAGTGCAACTAGGGCTAGACATCCAGTTGTCACTTGAAATATACGCAGTGGTAACCGGATCAGGTCACTAGGACTGGACATCCAGACGGACAACCGATAAATTAATACAAACGTTTCGTAAATGCTGAAATATATTAATTAACACTTAAGTTTTTTATGATGAAAAGGAATATTGACGGGTTAACTATTAAAGTTGATATCTATTTACAAAAACTCCTTAATGTTTTTCTTACTATATATATATATATATATCACGTCCTTGATAAACCGAGTATTGTGGTTCAGTGATATCGACATTCAATGTACATAGGCTTACATTTAGAAGTTGACAAGAGAGAGAGAGTGAGGCGGTCAAAAAGAAGAAGAAAGCTGAGGGAGGGAAAAGTGGAAGGCAAAAACTCACGCACAGAGAGAGAGAGCATTTGATCCACGTCAGTCTTTGTTGTCACGATAAAACATGAACAAAACGTTACAGCGTGGATTTCCAAGGCTTGCCCTTTGATTGCTCTTCTTCGTGTTTATATCAACACATGCAAAGGAAAGGAAAGGAAATCAAAGCAAGAGCTATCACTCGGATCCTCTTTTTATGTCATTCTTCCCTCTGCTTTATTGCTACCCCATTTTGCATAACTATACCTATACGCATTCCTCTCTTCTCTGCACCAATTAACTGTTTCAGTTTCACTTTCCATGTCCAAAGACCATCTCACTATAATGAAGAAAGAGAGAGGGAGAGACAATGGCTGCTTTGCCTTTCTGTTCTGATTAGCTTTGCTTTATTCGTTCCTGCGAAGCTGTCTTGGTCATTAATAAAGCAAATAATGAATTCCTTTCTCTTCTTTTTTTATATTTATGAGACCACACACGAAAGCCATGCTCGGTTGGTTTGTTAATTGTAATCATCAGCTTTGGTAGATTTGCATTTCAGGAACCCTTTTGTTTTATGATTTCTTTGTGAGAGAAAGCGACAGATATGTGAAAAAAGAAACAAAGAGGGCTTCAACAAATTGAAAACAATAGTTCAAAAGGGTTTCCCTTCTTTTGACCAGAAAGTTTTGAATTCTCATAATTTTTTGTAGCGAAATTTCTAGAAAACACTCCCGCTTAGGTTTGGTCGAAAATGGAATTGCATGGTTTTGAGGGGCAGTGAGACTGTTGGTGTTTTCTTAGATTGTTGTCACTGATTACTTCAAACTTTTCTCTCCCACTCAATTCACTGCAAGGACATGAAGAATCACGCACATGCATGTATATAAATAAGTGCGTCGACATTTCTACATCATTACGATATCATTTAAAAATGTACGCTAGTGAAGCGTCAAGCATGGTAATAAGATTTCTTGGGGAGGGGAGTGAAGGCTCTGAAAGGAAGTACATTTCCGTTCGGATAACTCACCGCTCTACAATATGTGAGACAACAAGGAGCAATCTGGGCATCTAGTTTTGCAACGTATCGAGGAATAGGGAAAATATGGGAAATGTGCGAGCGTTCCCATGCTGGTCTTCACAAAACATCATTTTCTCTGCCAGTCTACTGGACTAAAAGAATAACAAAGTAGAAACTTCATTAGACATCAGTGATGATAATTTCAACTTCATAGAGTTTACGGAGACTAAGAACTGATCGTATCAACTAAATGACTAAATGAGCACTAAGTATTCCTGAGACTAGCAGCGAGTTCTGCAGCAGCTCTCATTGTCACTAAATCTAGAATGGATCAGCCGATAAGCTCAAACTAGTTAATTGGTTCGCCACATGAATTCATTGACAAATTTGTATAGGGCGATACAGCAGAAGTTCCAAGCTGTTAATCACGCAAAGTTACTTCGTGAAGAACCATATACATTAACCATTTCCCACTGCTCATTAAGATCTCAATGAAATATTTGTGATAGCGATACTGATTGATGCATGAGGAAAGGAAACAAATTACGTGAATACTAGATCTTCATGTCAGATGAGAACAACCTTAGCCACACTTAAACAAGCCATACAATACAGACGGAAAACACAACTCAAACAAACTATAAAACAAAGATATCTAAAGCATAAGGTGGTTTTGTTATAAGGAACCAGGTGCTTCGTTTAAGACCGCTTGCAATTTCGGGGATGAAAACAGTTTCCAGGTCAAGTTGGTTTGGCAGAGAATGCATGCTACTTTCTCTCAATCGTGGCTAACTAGTGTTCATATCAAGAGATAAAGTGTTATTATCATCTCCCGTTGATCAGTTTCCTCCAGCCAAGCAGGCATTATAAGAAGTGGCTACTGGAGGAAGCGTTGAAACCTGACAAATCTGTCCACGTATTGCCACTCCAGAACTGATTATTTTCGGGTAGAGCAAATAATGGCCTCGCTAAACTCAAACCCTCGTTGTGTTCCATCTTCACATTAGCCAAATGGGAAACCCTTGAGCTGGGATTCATTGGTCGAAGAAGGTGGGCAACTACTGAAGATGATTGTTCAACACTGTTACTGTGAAATGGGTACAAGCCTGTGGATGGTGGATCATCCAAACCTAATTGTTGCGTTTCTCCTGCTGACAAAATGCCACTACTCATCCCTGGATTGCTTCCAAGCTCAAATCCCATGTCGGTCTGTCCATTAGCACCATTTGTTCCTCCAATCTGACCCTGAATTTCACCAAAGTTTAACCTAAAATTCCCAGCACCAGATTCAGTCAGATTATGTAGAAGCATTAATGGAATCTGAGTTGATTGCTGATGAGTCGAATGATCAATAATATTCTCTGAGGATATTACATCTGTGGAGTTGGATGATCTCGAACCGACTTGCCTTTCACCAGACGCTGCAGACTTTGAGCTACTTTGGCTTCTGTTTTTCTTGTTTCTCCTACACCCACCTCCCACAGGAACATTTCTAAGGGCACCCCCTCTAGTCCAGTATCGTCGACAAGTTTTGCAAAAGTGTCGTGGTTGAGAAAGGCTGTAGTTATTGTAGTAGCAAAATTTGGTGTTGGAAGAATCACACCTCGGACACTTCAGTGCTACTTCTGGCTGGGGTAAGTTGGCTAACCGGGCTCTATCTGCCATCGAGCCAGGCCTAATCGAACCAGCGCGACCCCCACTGCCGCCACCAACATGAGGGAGTGGTGGAAGAGGTGGAAGATGGAGACTTTCATGGTTAGCAGCTAGTTGCTGATTTGGTTGCTGCAAAGAACAAAAATTGTCACAAATCTCTCATATCAAAAAGAGAGAAATTTTATCTGGTATATTCAACAAAGTAATAGGAATAATCATCTTTTTGATATGTTTCTTCATCGTGATTTCAGTTTTGCCTTTTTTTCTTTTTTGAGAGAGTAGGAGAAGGTTTGTGGATGAAAATTAAAAGAAACCATACCTGTTGCCAGTTGGGAGGATCTAAATAGACTGGAACTGAAGAGAACACCATGGCTATCTTTTGATCTTTTTCTTCTTTTATAAAGGTTGATGGGTCTTTAGGAAAGAAAATATGGTGGAGAATCACACAAGGAGAATACCAGAGCCAAGAAAGCAAGAGAAAAGAGAATTAAAGGTGAAGGTGAATGAAAAATAGGGGGAGGCTTTTGTTCTAATCTATGTTTTTTACTTCTTTTATCCTCATTCTACTCTTTTTTTTGCTCTCTTTTTGTTCTATTATATAATTAGGGTTGAATGGAGTGGGAGTCTGTTTCTTCACATATAAGTTTTCTTTGTGAAGATGTGGATCTAGTGCTCGTCCTAAAGAGAGATGTGGATCATGCTTATCAGAGAGAGAGATGAACATAGTAAAGCAAACCATCGCTGTCTGTCCTTTGTGGTGGGATCACACTACGTAATCGAGATTGCTTATTATGGAGCTCCTACACTTGTAATAGGGAATCTGTGGTGCATGGCATAAAGTTAGAGCTAACATATATACACATGAACAAGTCTTTCCTTATACACATATATTTACAATTAACATGGAGACCTACTATAAACTTTATGTCTGACATTAACCTACAAGCAAAAAGCAAATGCTTTTGCTGATTAGCCGATTTTAAAAACAAATAAAAGAATACAAAAAGAAACAATGTTTAAGGCTTCACAATATATACAGCAGTTCAACCCTTGATAAGTCTTCGCGTTTCCTTTGCTTCCATCAAATTAAAAGTGCCCAAAGTCCACCAAATGTTGCTTTCGTTGATGTGTATGTGATCTATATCAGTTCCTTCCAACATGACCTAGAGTTTAACCATCTTTATCAGTGTCCTCCAATTTGTCTTTCAACCTTAATTCTTAAATCATGCTATTATATACAAAACAGAACACCAGCTTGGAATTTGTCCCTCTTTAATTCCTTACTTTATATCACTCATGTCCTCTCTTTTTACAGATTAAGAACTGCAAAGTAAATAAATAGTGAATTTTGCAAGTTGCTGTGATTGGGAAATTAGGGAAGAAAAGCCCAGACCTGGTCTTGTAGCCCTCAAGGTGGAGCTAAACATAAAGCCATGCACTCAGCCATATATCTTCTTATTCCAGCAATTTCTCATGTTCAACAAAGTCTAAACAAGGAGTTTCAATCCATATTTTCTTTGTGTGAAGAGACGTTGTTAACATGCATGGGGATACCAGTACTCCATAGGGTGCACCTGTTATCTGGCACATCCGAGCATGTCTGTGGTTTTGTGAAATTCAACATCATGTGTCCTTTCTGTTACAGATTGATGTGAAAACCTACCTTATTGTACAGATAGATAAAAACTAATTTCTTATACACACACACACATATATATATATATGTGTGTGTGTGTAGGAATCGAAAACATATTAGGTTACACTTTATCTTTCTTTGCTCTGATAAGCTTTTCATGAAAAAGATACTAAATATTTATAAAAACCTTGCAACAAGATTCCGTAGAATAGTTTTACGTTTCCACTTGGTTCCACATAAAGACTTATCAGTGACACTGCAGTTATATATATTACAGATAGTCCCTACAAGTTGCCCTCAATAACCAACCAATCACCAAGGGCTTGTGTCCTAATTATAGTAGTTTTGGCAAGACATAATTAAAGGCACATAAGAACTATTCAATCATTGAAGATCGGGGATGTCTTATTTAAGGTTGTTTCATTCCAATTACGATAGAAACAACCTATTATGTGGTTTGAAAGAGTTTCTTAATAGGTACTAACTATCCGAACATGTTAATTCATATTTTGTTTTGGTAATTACTTTACATGCCACCATCATGCCTCAATTCTTTATCCAACAAGAAGTAAGTGTATAAGAGCTTAAGTGGCTAACATACCTTACGTATCAAAAGTATCTGATGTCCTCGTCGGCTGGACTTAAATGTATATATTGTTAGGTTTCTAATTTAGAGTTAATTACATCCTTAACTTCTAACTGCAAATTAGTACCTAATTAATTTCTATTCTTATTTCATTACATTGAAATTCTGCTGACAAACTAGGTGTGCATAGATTTCTTGTTGATGGGATAATTTTTCTATTATGTTTGTGGAGAAATTCTACGCAAGGAATAAATCCCAAATCTAGAATAATGTCATGTTTTGATCTGAAAAGAGGCAATATGTTGTCAAACATTAAAAGAAGATTATGAAAATTCAAAAGATGCAGCTATAATTGCTCAAAACAAATCCAGACTGGTGGAATCATAATCGAGCCCCGTGAAGAAGAATCAAAGGAGCACATCTAGGAAAATCTCAATTACTATTATTATTGAAACAATCACAAAGGATGATGCTACTAGTTAACTTCACCATTAGTAGAAACTATAAATAATGGTAGTAAGACGATTAACATTTCTACACTTGCTTGTAATATTGCATGGATAATTGATTCTAGAGTTACAAGTTCTATTTCATTTGATTTTAGTTAGGTTATAAAACTTAAACAATCCTTATAGAAAATTGTTTCTATTGCCAATGGTAATAAGTCCCCAACTACAGGGAAAGGTTCTTTAACTCTCATTAATACCTTGAATTTGAATTTTGTCTTGGTTATCCCATACTTAAATTATAAACTCTTATTTGTTTCTCAAATAACAATAACCTTATCTTTCACTATAATTTTTTAGCCTAACTTTTTTTTAAGGACATCCAAACAAAGTAAATGACTGGTTTTGGTATTAGAAGAGAGAATTTGTATTATTTGGATTTACATTCAAAGAGCTCTAACAAGTTACATCAAGTTTTGGTAATAGATGATTCTACTATAAGAAGAAGGATAACGCCAAAATCTAGTTGCAACACTAATGATTGAGGCATGCAAGTTTATGAGTATCTCAAAAATTATTTTCTAGTTTATTTAAAAAGATTGATGCCTCTACTTTCTGTTGTGCTATTTGTGAATTGGTAAAAACTCATCAAAATTCATTTCCATCAATTTTAAGAAAAAGTTATTTATCATTTATGATTGTTCATTTTGATATATAAACTCAATCTACTTTTAGGATAATCCTGCTAGTTTCTTTATTGATGATTGTACTAAGATGACTTAGTAGTGGTTAATGAAATCGAAAAATAAAGTAAAATTATTATATATGCCATAAATTTTGCAAATTCATTAAGATTAATAAAATGCATAGATTCAAGTTCTTTGCAATGATAATAGTGAATAATATCATTATTCTAAACTAAAGCATTATTTAGAAGCCTATGGAATTATTAAGTATTTTTAGTTATTTTAGTTCAGTTTTTTTATTTTGCTCTCACTTTCAGTTGCTTATTTGTTTTATTTATTTATTTATCTCCTTCCTTATCTGTTTGTTTATTTACTTATTTTATCTTTTATTTTTATTTTTATCTCTTTTAAATGTACTTTATTATTTATTATTTATTATATTTTATTTACTTATTTATTTTTATTATTTTACTTTGAATTTAAAATTATTTATTCTTATCTTAGTTTATTTCTTTTTTATACAGCTATTTGTTCATATTTTTTGCTTTTTTCTTCAAATAATTCTCAAAATTTTTATTTTTTCTCCTTTTCTTATGATCTATCAAATACAACTTTTCTACTAATTAGAGGTAAGGCTGTGTACTCCTGGACCTCTCTAAACCCTACATTACAGTAAAATATTTAGTAGGTTGTTGTATATATGTTAATAGAGTCCAAAAAATGGGTTGGCTAAGAGAAAAAAAACATTTATTGAAAATTGTTTGTGCTCATTAACTCAAGCTCATATGTCATTATCTAATTGGGAAGAAGCTCTTTCCTTTGCCTTGTATTTAATAAATCAAAATCCTCACACTATATTGACTTTCAAACACCGCTCGAAGTTATTAATAAGGTTGTAGTTACCTCGCCAATACTAAATTTATCTCTTTGTGTCTTTGGATGTGTAGTATTTATATTTATCCATAAACATCAAAGTCACAAGTTAGCTTCACAAGCCTTACGACAAGTGTTTCTCATATATGCTACAAATTAAAGGGTACATATGTTATCATCCTCTAACTTACTGTATGTTTATAATAATAGACATATATAGTTTGTCATGAAGACAATTTATTTCTCTTTCAAACTTTAGACCATCAATTTTAGTGGGAGTATCAATTTCTTGACCATGATGTTAGTTATTTGAATATAAGTAATGAAACTTTGTATCATGATGCTAATGATCATTTGGAGTAGGAAACTAGGTTTAACCAAAAGATCATTTAGATCATGAAGAAATGGTTGAACTAGAAGATGTAGGTACATCAATCAAAGAGTTTGAGTTCCTGACTAATATACCACATCAATCGTTTACTAAGGATGTTCCTATTCTAAAACCTAATCCACCAAGAAAACTATTACCAAAACATTTTACTAGAGGTATTCCTAAGCCTAATGATGAACTTAAAATTTCAAGTGTAGTTGTATATCTTATAAGTCATTTTATATCAAATGACCTATTAGAATCAAATAAATCATTTGCAAATCAATATTTACTGTAGTTGTTCCTAATAGTATGTAGGAAGTTTTAACTTCTCCAAAGTGGAGAGTCGCAATGAATAAGGAAATGAACATCTTGCAAAAGAATAAATTGTGGGAGCTTTTTAATTGTCCACTAGGAAAAGGGTTAATGGGATATCAATGGATTTACACTAAAAAAATATAAAGCAGATAGAACAATTGAACAATTCAAAGTAAGATTAGTGGTAAAAGGGTACACCCAAACTTATGGAATTAATTATATGGAGACATTTTCCCTATCACTAAAATCAATATTGTTAGAGTATTGTTATCCTTAGCTACAAATTTAGATTGTCCATTATAACAATTTAATGTAACAAAATGTTTTTTTATAGTGAATTCTATGAAGAAGTTTATATGAAGTTTCAACTAAGATGTGTGGTGACAATAAGATAGAACGAATAGGTGTGTAGATTGAAGAAATCATTATATAGGCTAAAACAATCTCTAAAAGCATGGTTTAAAATATTTACAAAATCTATAATAGCTTTTGGATACTACCAAAATAATTCAGACTATACTTTGTCTTTAAAAAAGGGCATGATAAAACGACTACACTTACTATATATATGAATGACATGGTGGTCATAAGGAATGATCCTGAAGAAAGGAAGGCATTGCAAGAGCATTTTTCTAAAGAGTTTGAAATGAAAGATCTTGGCTGCTTAAAATATTTACTTGGGATAGAAGTTTTTATACCAAAGAAACCCATCTAAAAGAAAGTATTCATATCTTTTTGGTTTGATAATTAGTTGAGACAAGGACCTCTTACCATCTTGAATGTTGGTCTAAGAAATTCTATCAATTTACCACTTCACTATTGATGGGATGAGATGGTAGCTCCCTACAAGCATAAGCCATTTACAACCTCCATGTCATCCTAATCCTCTCACTCAAGATACATTCTATTGGAATAATTTTCCTATTCAACTTCTGTCAAACAAGGTCATGAGAGATTTCTTAAGAGAAAAGAAACCAGTTATGGTATGGATTCATATCATCTGCAACAACCTTTTACCACCTCAACTCTCCTTCCTCTTATGGCTGGTCATTTAGAATTGCCTAAACACAACTGATAGAATCAGGTATTTAGATATGGATTCTTCATGCCCTTTTGCTTAGCAACGAAGGAGACAAATGTTTATTTGTTCTTCATGTGTGAGGTCACCAATCTTATATGGGAAACCATCAAAATGAGATGCAATTGGTCGTTACTAGCTAACACATTCTCTAGTGTAATATAGTGGCTATCTTCTCAAAATATCCCCCCAAAGTTGATATACATTATGGTTGTGAGCATATGTGCTAAAAATATTTAGAATGACAGGAATAATCGACGATTTGAAGTTAAGCATAACTCTACTCCAACTCTCATCTTGGAGACACTAGACAAGGTCAATGAACTGATTCTATTAAAAGGGGTGGGGTAAACTCCAAGCTTTCTATATCCTATAACTTGCCGTATAACTGGAGTATATCTTTTGAGTAGTTATTAATATTACAAGTTTTAGATGGACAGCCTTTGTAATTTTCGTTGTTTGTAACTCCATTCTTTGTTTTATTTAATGAAGATTCATTTTATATTTTCAAAACAAAGAAACTAGTATGTCAATATGTCAATTGATTAAGACACTAGTTAAGGAAGGCTTATATTTATATTTTAAAGTAAACTAACTATTGATAAAGGAAGACATCAAAAAGTTGATGTACTTGGCTTATGCAAGACATGATCTTGCTTATGCATTAAGCATTATTAGCCAATTTATTCATAATCATGGAGAACAACATAAGAACACAATTACACAAATTTTTAAGGTACTTAAAATATGCTTTTGAAAAATGAATTTTATTCAATAAAAATGTAAGTTGACAATATATATATGTTTATACAAACATTGAATAAGTCAATGTAATAGATGATAGATGATTAACTTCAAGTTAATTTTTATTTTTAGGTGACAAACTTGTTACATGGAGAAGTAAAAGAACAAAATGTTGTTGCTCACTTAGGCACAAAAGTTGAATTCAGAGGTGTGACACTTAGATTGTGTGGAGTTTTATGGCTAAGGTTATTTCTATATGATTTAGGTTACCCACCTAGGCAACCATTTCAATTCTATTGTGATCATAAAGTTATATGTGATATAGATTAAACAAAGAATGTAGAGATCGATAGATTCTTCACTAAAAAGAAGTTAGAAAATAAAATTTATGAAGTTACCTAAGATTCATTTTAAGGATCAACTAGCTGATATTCTTACTAAAGTAGTCTTAGATCAAGTGTTTTCAAAATGTCTAAGTTGGGAATACATGAAATCTATACACAAACTTGAGGGGGAGTGTTGAAAGATTTTCTTTATAATTGTTTGGATTGTAAAATTGTAATTTACTATTAGTTTCCTAATTTATAGCTAATTAGATGTCTAACTTCTAGTTATAAATTAGCAATTAATTATTTTTTATACTCATTTCACTCTCTATGGCTATGTTTGGTAGGGCAGTTAGTAACGGAATGGAATGGAATAGAATATTATTCAATCATTTTTAGGAGGGTTTATAATGGAATGGAATGAAATAGGATGGAAGAGGAGGGTTTCACATTACATCCTAAACAGTAATAATGAGTTACCTCTAATTTGAGAGATTTATGATAAAATGTAAAATGATAAATATGTACTACCTAATATACCCTCAATAATTTTTTATAATACTAATTATACTCTCAACCCTAATAACATATAGCAAGATAATACATCATTATTTTATCAAAGATAGAATAGTCATTCATTATTATTATACATACATTACATTTTATTCCATCCATCTTCCAAACAACATTTCACTAAATTACATTACAAACCCTTCCATCTCTCTTAAACAACAATTTTCTAATATTACATCCATTTACATCCTATTCCATTATAAACCATTCTATTTTATTCCATTCCATTCTATTCCATTAAAAACCTTACGTCCAACCAAACATAGCCTAATTGTGTGAGTATGTACTTTCGCTTGAAATATATGATAAAATAGAGAATTTTCAGTCTCAAGTAAGTTTTATATGATTTTTCCTAGCTATTATAAGATAAAATCTCTTTCATAAGTTTCTTCTACCACATCTTTGCCCTACTATCGTAAAAGAAAATATGCTCATAAATTCTTTTGAATAATAGGTGGAGCACCTTTATACTTTCTCTCTATTGATCCCTTTACATGTTCACAAAATTTATGTGAAAAACTCACATGAAATTTTGGATGAATTTTCAATCTTTTGGGTAACTTTATCTTAAATGCAAAATTTCCACTTTTTGATACACTTCAGAAAGGATAATCATAACTAGGGATTATTTCTATATAGGCTAACTTGCTACTTATTTATTTTCAAAATTAGGGAATCAATTTCAGTAGCATTTTTTCACATTAAATTCTAACGTATGCCATTTTTGGTTTATTTACTTCTTCATAAAGTATAAAATTTTTGCATAAATTATTTTTTACCTTATCCAATAACCCTTGCTTGGTTCTAATAAATTTGTATGTTATTGAAACATTTTTCACTCATATGTTGTTAAAAATAATATAGGTTGAGAATTTTACTTAGGATATCAAGCCTACAAGAAATAAAGTTAGAAATGGTATAGTTATTTTGTGGGGAAGGAAGCAGTGCTTCACTTAATGTAATAAACAAAAAAGGTTGTAAGCATTGAAATAATAAATAAAAGAATGTGTATTACCTTTCTAATATCAATGAGGTGGAATCCTAATATGACTATCTTTTTAATATTTGAATTATAGTAAACATCTAATCCTTTAATGTTGGAAAAACACTCAATGAACATATCCAAGTGTTTTTATTTGTATTGTAGTATGCTTCTACATTTTATAACTTCTTATTTCTTATGATGACCTTCCTTGTTATAATACTCCTTTTAATGTTTTCCATTAATAAATTGCTTCATGTATAAGGTAAAGATGTAGGCCCAAAATGATAACTTAGAATATGAGATTGACATGATCTTAAAGAATGCCTATTAAGATGTCCCACACCTTATTGGGCCTTTATATCTAAAGTCACCATTATAATTAATTAGGCCCTATTATAAATGTAACAGTCCAGACCACCCATCCATAGATATTGTCCGCTTTGGGTTACTCATCGGGCCAAATCCCTCATGGCTTTGCTCTTCCTACCCTTGGGAAGACGTGTCTTAAGGGGAGAGGTATCCATACCAATATAAGGAGTACTTCGTTCCCCTCTCTAACTGATGTGGGATCTCACAATCCACCCCCCATAGGGCCCAGCATCTTGACTAACACAATGGGTCGGGAACCAA
>JANZLC010000008.1:30993053-31012580 GCA_026413385.1 Erythroxylum gracilipes | reverse complement strand
TATGTACAACTGCCCAGCTTTTCGACCCATTATTCTGCACTGCAAAACCATATCCAGATAAATACAGATTATAAAGTCATTGAAGTGATTCTTCATCAGTCTGCATATAAAGTGAAATGAAACTTGAACTGTCAACAATAAGGAGGGAAAAAGAAACACTTCAAAGGAATGCAACCCAGTGATTGAACTAGTAATCTCAAGAATGCAACATCAAGGCATTCGTGAAGATTGCAGTTGACATGAAAAAGGAAGTCTTTGAAATTACAGCCCTCCGCTAAAGTAAAAACTCAAACGCTCAACATTGACCAAGTAGAGTAGTAATCAAACACTCAAGATTGACCAAGTTTTATCCTTCTATGTTAATTTTTCTATCGTAGTCCCAATTCCAGCAATGACTCATGGATCTGGATCTATCTAAGTTTACTTTATTTGCACATCTAGTCAAGTCACTATTGACCAAATACAGGTAGAAACGCAAATGGCATTTTAGCAAATACGTTGAGGCCTAATTCAACTTCCAGATAACCTAGTCCTGACTAAGTAACTATAATAACCCTCTTCTAGAACAGACAACGTTGAAATCATCGAAATCATTTTGTTGCTCAAATGCAACAAAGTTCAATTGTGCACAATCTGACTGCACAAAAAGGCCAGCTTCAACCCAATGTTTAGTAGAAAACAAGGAAAACAACCAAAGCAGGCGACCTTTTTCAAACCACACTTTTTCTTTTTTCCAGAATCCAATCAAAGAAGACCTAATCCGATGTTATACAGATATAACAATGGAAAATAAATATGATAAGACACTTACCGGAGGGCGACTGGAAGAGATGGGCGGTGTAGGGAGGCTTAGAGATTTGTATTATGCCTTTCGCTGCTGCTGGAAACTGGAGCTAATTAACTGGTATTTTCATCACTGGGCTTATGGAACGGAACTTCGGTAAATTGTTTATTTACTTTTCCCAACCCTTACAATCGAGTTCCAAAGTGTATCATATTTTTAATTCTAATCAATTGCGTTGAGTAGAACAATGAAACAGAAACTATCAACTATTAAAAATAAATTATTTACTAATTAAATTCAAAATGTTGAACTCTTTCACAAAATAGAAATACTATTATAATTTTTACAAAAATTTACCCCAAATAACGACTTATTATTCAATCATTCAGTAATTTACATTAATATGTAAATATGGACCTTTTTATTTATCGAAAATTTAATATATTAGATAATTGAAAATAATTAATTCCAAACTAATTAGTTACAATTTAAAAACAAAATTTTGGCGGTTAAATACCCTTTAGATTAAACTTTTTAATTTTTGACTAAATTAACCACTATATAATAAAATCATAATTGTTGCTAACAATTTGGAATTTTTAATGTTGGTGTTAATCTTAAATTTGAGCACGTTAGAAAGGAATTTTCTAAGCGGTTGACTTCTTATCAACGATATAAATGAGCCTCAAGAAACTTAGAAAATGAAGTTACCAAAAATGCTAAAATGTGTTGAAGTGGGATAAGAAGTAAAGAAAGTAATTGGATGTAACAAAAAAGGGAATCATAAAACTACAAAAGGAAATTTGAAATATCAAAGATATTTCAAAGATAAATTGGAAATGTAAAAAATTTTGAAAAATAACAAAGTGTTTTTTAGATAGATTGATTATTTTCTCTTGAGATTGGTTTTGTTGTATTCAACATTATTGTGTATGTTGATATCATCTAGGTGTTGGTAAATTTAGAATCCTCTTATCCTTAATCAATTTTTTTTTTCTATAGTTGCCCACTTCCCTACATTTTAGCTAACTAGCCCACTAGCTATGTTCCTATTAACTATCTTCTATTATTTTCTCAACTTTTACATTCTTGACTTACATAGCATATTTCTTCCTACATCCATGGATTTATGTTGCCAATGAATTCTCTAGCTAAATATTTACATGGCTTTTATTTTTGGAGTACCTTCTTTTACTAGTTAAATTGCTTATTAAGCCAAATAGGCTAAACTATTTTAAGCTATTAACAATTTTCCCCCACCTATGTTTGGTTGTGCAAACCAAACATATGGCATAAAAATCCTCCTAGCCTTTTATAAATTGGATTTTGACTTCCAACCTAGTGGTTTCATAGATTACAAGAATTAAAAAGAATTTAGAATGAAGGACTAGTGACATCATTGTGAGGGTCTTCCTAAATATGAAATAATCTTTTATATATTAGGAGATTCAGGCTTAAAGATCACATCAAGATATA
Source organism: Erythroxylum gracilipes (assembly GCA_026413385.1). Taxonomy (NCBI): domain Eukaryota; kingdom Viridiplantae; phylum Streptophyta; class Magnoliopsida; order Malpighiales; family Erythroxylaceae; genus Erythroxylum; species Erythroxylum gracilipes. The sequence goes on along the minus strand of JANZLC010000008.1, from coordinate 31,010,320 downwards.
TCACGTTTGAAATCCCTACCTTTCCATCTATTTTGGAAGAAATAAAATCTCTTTTTAAGTTTTATTGACCACAAATTCTAGCATTTGAATTCCTTTTTTAGCAAAGTAGATGAATTTCTCCATTTCAATCATAATCAAGGTTTGCTTCTCACTGTTGAAGTTCCTTTACCTACTGATTCTTCTCTCCTATCCCTATCCTATTTCAGAGAAGTAAGCAATTCGAACTTTCCTCTAGAATTTGTTTTGTTTCATATCAGTCACCCTTCATATCAGTCAGCCTAAAAGAGACATGGCCTTCTACAATTAATAGCTCTTTCTAAGAATTTCATAGAATATCATCTCAAACTCTTATCTACAATTTTAAAATTCTAGAGTCCTTCTTATAGCTCCTCTATATTTCCTTTTGGTCATGCTTCAATCTCAATGAAAGATGTTTTCTTTCTTACCAGACCGATTGTAATTAGGGAGGATTTCAATTGTCTTTAGACCCTAGTGCTTCTAAGTGTTCTTACATAAGGTTGATAAACAATTATGCTTCTTCTAAAAGTCCCATTTCTGAAGAACATATCAAGTTCATTTAGGTCCTACAGGACCAATTTATTTTTTGTCATGTTAATAACAAACTCAGTTTGAGCCAAAAGGAAAGCATGGTATTAGCATCTCTTATCTTAAACTTCTTTAATAATCCATTTCTGGGAATAGTCAACTCAATGAAATTGATGCACAATATAAGTTAGTTAACTTCAACCATAGATAGACCTGTTATCTATGAGACACCTTTATTAATAATTGTATAGGACTACGTGAAACCTGAAATAGTCAATTTATGGGTGTATGACTTTGAGACACCATAATCCTCTTCTTTCTACCTAACAAATTGATGTATCAATGCATAAGGATAAGATAAATCTTTACCATCCACTCTAAATGGGATTGTTTGACTTATTTGTAAAGAGTAGTTATCTGGTAGGTATCCTTATAACATAACTAATTGTAAACTTATGGTAGTCAGACTCTATTGTGTAGGTATACCTAATTAGTAGCTGCATAAATTCCTTCCCTTTTATAGAGCAGTAGCTTTTAGTAAGTTATTTTCTTTAGGTTTTATTTTCATGGGATTCCTCTATAAGAACATAAGGAGATGTTTGTTCAATCTCCCCTTGCAACACCTTAACTTATATTTATGGCTTATTTAACTTTAGACTTTTACTTACTTCCTTGAACTTAAGGAAAGAGAAGGTATGCCTTCCTCTAACCCTAAGTTTCCTGATTTTCTTGTTCTTCATCTTTCCACTATTTTTTGTAGCAAACCTCCTAATGGCATCTTCAATGTTTTGCTATCTCTGAAGTCTAAGTCCATGAATCAATTGAACTTCTCTGAAAGACCCCATTGGCATAACATATTAAAATTTTTTCTTATCTATTCCAATCCTAGAGTTTTTGTCGATAGTGGTGATAAAGCTTTAAAACTTAGCCCTTTCCTCTTAAGCTAAAATATATAAAAACCAAGAAGTCTCGTAAACTAAAGATCATTGAGGTGAAGGAAACAAAAGAACTCCTTTACTTTAGACACTAATAAGCTAGCCTTCTAAAAAATTCTTTTATGTCTTATAGGTAAAAGATGTCTAGACGTAACATTGATTTCAGAAGAAGTCTTTGACCTGAGTTTCATACATCTCTCTCTCGACATTCCCTCTAGTACTGCACTAACAATCAATTATGAGGAACTATCAGGAGTTAAGGAGTCTTTAAGACTTATTGTATATTAGGAGTTATAGTTCTTTACTAAAATTCAGTGTAGTTCTTTTATGAACACACTATCATATATTTTCTCTATCACTCAACTTTTTGTTGTTGGCGAACTGCTTAGCAAACTTGAAAAAGTCTTTTCTTCATTTGATAAGTCTTACCATGATAAGGTCATGTACTCCAAAAATTAAGCCTTTCATACTAATATTAAATGGATTATGATGTAAAGGAGACTAGAGGTGAGAATCTCCTGACAAAAATTCAAAATTTGAAAAACAATTTTGATTATTTAGTAATGATGTTGTAGATCATGAGTATACTATCAAATTTATTAGAGAGAAGCAAGAGGCTCTCAAATAGGATAGACAACGACTCAATTATGACTTTCATTAAGTTTAGCATTTAGCTATAGAGATAGGACGTCATTAGTAATGCAAAAGGATGAAGTCAACTTTTGGAAACAACAAGTCAAATAAGCCAAAGAGGACCAAGTTTCATATAACCAATGGGGTAAAGTTATCTCCTTCTACTTATACCAACTTTGATCTTCTCTTCCTTATTTCAATTTATCAACTTTTGGTTAGTTTCATGTGAGTTTTGAACTTTATCTATGAATGTCTATTTTGAATTAATGCTATTTGATTATTGAGAACTCACTTATGTTCCTTTATCCCTAACCTTTTAAAAAAGTTAGGTATATAAGGCTTCAAATACTTCTATTAGTGAAACAGTTGTGAGGTTCTTTCTCTAAACTAGCTAACTAATAGGCATTACAACTTAAGACTCTATGAATTTTAAATGTCCCTGATATGTGTTTAATTTTTGATACATTTAATCATTTATACTTAGCGATTAATGATAAGAAAATGTTTAAAATACTCACTTTAATTCATGTACGATTTTAGGTACAATTTGGAAGTAAAGAAATTAAAGTGAGTCGAAAGCACTACATTTGGGTTGTTTTTCAAAGATTTATTTTCACTTGTCTTCATGGAGCAAGAAGAAGAAAATTAAAAGACAAGAAGAAGATAAGAAAAATCAAAATACAAAAAAGAAGAATTAAAAGTGCTTGTTGGAAAAATGAAGAAATAACAAGAGAGCAAAACATATGTAACAGCTAGGAGTTGAAGGAAAAAATGAAATGCATGTAGGTGGATTAAAATAAAGACAAAACAATAGCAGCAAAACCTAAAGCAAAAACATTGCTTGCGTTTAATGCATGGCATTAAACACTAATGTTAAATGCCAATGCTAGCTTTGCATACGTTTAACGCGTGGCTTTAAACACTAGCGTTGAATATGAAAACTAGTGTTAAACGCTAGTGTTTAACACTACAAAAGGGTTGTAAAGAAGGGCAATAGAAAAGGAGGCGTGAATGGTAGCTGGTCCAACAAGGTTTATTTTTCACATTAAAGTGAATAGTAGCTGGAGAATAGAGTAGTGGAAGCAGAGAGAAGCTTGTGACAGTGAAGAGAACCGAAGGAGGCTTCGACCAGGGCATATTTTGCGGGGGATGAAGCTTTTTCTTGGGAGACCCATGGAAGGCTAAGTTTCTGACGCTAGTTTGGAGGTGACTTCGATGCTGACGAACCGGGTTAAGCATTTTTTATTGTTTTTATTATTTCTTTCTCTCATTAGAAATTGATTATGTTATCTTGAATGGATTGATTGGGTATTTGAATGATGATGATTTTAATGCTCTATTGAATCGTTTTTAATGAAACCCATTGTTAAGTTGAATGTAATACGTAATCGGTGTATTCCTGATTCATCTGTAGCAACTAATGCTTCCAAATCATTAGAGATAATATAACCTAGGTTAAATAATCTGAGTTTGTGTGATTATTACCTAGATTGGTCTGTTTTTCTTATTCATAAGGCGGTTGTCTGGATAAACTTAGAGAGCTTATTCTAGGTTTCCCGATAGCTAGGGTTAATTAACGAGCGCTTTGTAATTAACTAGGACCTAAGGAAAAATCGGGATTAACAGAGCTTGCTGTTAATCTACGACCGATAATTGCTAAGAGAGATAAAAGAACAACAAATCAATGAATTATGCTTAATTAGGGTGTAAGCCGAGATTGAACCAAAGAATCGAATCCTTATCGAATTCTCCAATTTATCATTTTCGCATGTTTTCTTTAATTTGTTTTCATTAGTTTTATTTTATTTTATTTTCTTATTAAATCCAAAATGGACTAACGTTACGATGCATTGTCAATTTTGGCGTCGTTTTTGGGGAGTACGATGTTTTAGTTTTTGTTTGTGATTTAATTAGTGTTTTGTATATATTTTTTTGTAATTGATTTCTTTTCAATTATTTTGTGATCCTTTCATTTTTTGTTTCATGCTTGTGAAATTTAAAAAAAAAAATTAATGGACGAAAGTAATTTCTTTTATAACTCATATTCACAATCCTATAACAATGTTTGGACTGATCATCCTAACTTTTGATATGAATGGCATAATCATTAGAATTACTTCCATGATAGTTTACAGGACACACAACAATTCCCGTATGGACCAGAAGCTTCTTGTCAAAACTCAGGTACATCTCTGGAAGAATTGATGAATGTTGTGATTGCTAACAATCTCCAATTTCAACAGAACCTACAACAAATGGAAGAGGAATAACCATATTAACCCGAGGTATACCCAATGGATGTTAGTGCGAAAATATTACAGAGTGATGAGGAGCTTGAGAATTTTTAGAGCATTACTCAAGTAGTTGCTTGTGTCAAAGAATTTGAGGAGGAGCTTGAGGTAGAAAAGTCTATATCTTTTAGCTCGAAGGTATACTGAGTTCCATTTTGTTGTTAAGAATGACTCTTTACTTTTACTTAGCAAGTTAGAGGAATTAAATGATGAAGAAAAAGATGAAGAGACATTTGAGATCTTTTCGGAGTATATGAACTCAGTCGTGATTGAGAATCTAAAGATAGGGAAGACGTTGAATGAGGATGATGATCAACTAAGGCCCTATCCAGAACAACCTCACGTGGAAGTGACGCTAACTATAATACTTGAGGATCATAATTTTCTCACATGAGGGAAAGAAGGAGTTGAGCCAGTGATTCTAAACAAAAAGGTGCTTCTTGGGAGGCAACCTAAGGGAAATAAATTTCTTTGCTTTAAAATTTTTGTATTTATTTTTTTATGCATGTGTGTTTCTTTGTTGGTTTATTTTTGCTTTTTTTAAGTTTTCAATCAAAATAAGAGAAAGAATAAAACAAACACAGAAACATTTTCTCATTTTCTATTGCTTCTAGGACTATATAGTCATGATTAAAGAATGAGTTGATTAGAGAATTTCATGGCAACTTTATCATGTATTTTTACTTTTGTTATTGGTTGATAAGCATTATCTTTAGAAGAATAGTGGCTAGTGGTAGACAAAGTGTTAGATCTTGAAAATTTTTCTAAATTACTTATTAATTTTTTAATTATTTATTTATGTTTGTTGTTTGTTTAATTATTTATTTTAGAATTGGGTCATTAAATTAGCAAGTATGAATAGAAATTTGAAATTTGAAATTAGAAAGAAGTGTTAGAAATTAAGTTAGCTTAAGTAATTAGTAGGCTTGTGTTAAATGAAAGGAGGGGTATATTTGGAAAGCCAAGTCTATTGAAGGGCAAAATGGGGAGAATGACTAAAAAAAGGGCATGAATTAAGAGAGAAGGAGGAGAGGTCATGAAAGCCAAAGAGAGAAGGGAGAGAAAACATGAGAGAAAGAAAAGAAGAGAAGAAAAATCAAAGAAGCTAGGGAAAAAGGAGGAAAATCATGGGAAGAAGAAGAAATCAAGCTTATTAAGGTGAGTTCTTCATTTTTCTTCTTGCTTTATCAAAGAGATGGGTTGTAATGAGAATGAAGAAGTTATCTTGATCCAGCTTATGGCATATGAGCTCCGAAAATGGACTCATTTTGTTCATGGTGCAAACTTCGGTTTCTCCATTCTGTTTCCATGGAACCCTAGAGCTATTTGTTTGTGCATTTACATTTTGATGTGTTAAGCTATGATGAAGTTGAGTATTATGCTTTGATGCTAAATTTCATCCAATATGTTTTATGTGATGATGTATTGAACTATGAGTTATGAATGTTGAACTTACTTTATTGGATCAAGATAAGATGAGTATGCTTATATGAATAGATGCATATATGTTTGATTGTGTGGCTCATAGCTAATAGCTATAAATATCTTAGCCACTGAGCTGTATAGCTCAACCCAATATTTTTCCCACTCCTCAGGTGCAGATCAAGAAGATCAGTGACGTATTTGGACAAATTCCTAGAGAGTTAGCTTTTGTACTAAGTTAGTGGCTAGACTTTTGGATAGCTTTATAAGCATATTAAACATTGAGCATCCAATGTATTTTGTAACTTGTGTTGAGACTTTAATGAAATGTTGATATGTAATTAAATCTATGTAAGAATCATTTTGATCTAGAAATGAATTGAGGACTAAAGAAGTCTCCTTGTATATGTGCTTATTTTTTCTTGTAGTTGTACAATTCATATTTTAAGTTTCCATAGGGGTAAAAATTGTGCACTGATTTCCAGGGGAAAAATGGGTTAATTTAGGCTATATTAGACAAAGTCATCTTCTTGAATGTTGTAGTTTATCCCCTTAGTTTTCCAACGGTATAAAGTATGTAAATTTTTGGTATCGGAGTTGAGAGAGATATGAGCATTATAAATGATAATGCTGCATATGAGGTATGAATATGACAGCTATGGTGAATGATGAGAGTTTGTGTATGCCATGAGTCATTTGAGTTGAGGTTTGGGAGTTTAATGCATTCAAATTGGTAGTTGAATGTTTGAGGAATGTTATTTCACTAGAAGAAGTGAATTTGGGAAGATTATGAGTGAATATGACGTTGGAATGGATGTAGGAACCTTTAAAGAGGCTTTGGAAGGAGTTTTAGGTCACCAATGTCTGTTAGATGGACATTATGTCCGTTAAACAGACCTTCTCAGGTGAAAAAGGACCCCCAGCCTCACCAATGTCCATTTAATAGACATTAGGTCCGTTAAACATACTTCTCGGGTGAAAAATGGCTCCCAAGCTTGACAATAACCGTTAAATGGACATGTCGGGATAGCTACAGTAAATCACGATTTTGACCTCTTTAGAGGCCGAATCTCGCTCATGTTCTTCATGAAAGTTGTATATCTCGAAATCCTCTTCCACACTATCTAAACAAAACATCAATCTGACATCTGTGGTGAAGGTTATGGCAATTGCGCCAGGATAGGCACAAAATGGTTAAAGACATAAACATGTTGGATTCTTTTGGCCATAACTTCATCATCCGACCTCTAAATGAAGTGATTCTTAAAGCAATGGATTCCTAACACGTTTTTATACCTTTACAAAAAATTGATAGCTTTGGGTGTTGAATTCAATAAGATCGATGGAAAGAAAGTGAGTTCAGTGAAATGATCCTACAAGGAAACCCGCTCATGCTTTATGACTCTGGATCTATAGTTGGGCTTCGAAAATGGGGCCCAACAATTGCCCTTTTAATGAGTCAGCTGAAAAGAGAATAATCTCACCTCTAATGAAGATTCTAAAGGTTGGAGCTAATAGATGGAAAGCTACATTACTAGGCTTTTTCCTTGAAAAAAGGATTGTTTTTCCAGTCAAGAAGTAGTGGGCTTTCAATTTCAATAATTGGAAACAACATAGATTAATTGATGTTATTGTAAATAATGATGATGTCTTTCTGTTCAAATTATTAGGATCTAAAGAAGCAAAGTTAGTGGTCCAATATGGACATTAGCATGTCTAGAACAAGCCTCTGTTGCTGCAATCGTGGAGTCCTAGTCTCAAGCTGGAAGACCTTAAGTAAGACAGCATCCCTAAATGGATATGCATATAAGAAGTCTTACTAGAATATTGGACAACGAGTGGTCTAGGTCACTTGCAAGCCACATAGACCTATAATTCTAGATCAATCAACAACTGAAACAAGGTGTGTTAACTAAGCAAGAATATGCATTATGGTTAATTCACTAACTGACCTATCTAACATCATACCTTTCATCAGATTGAATGAGGATATGGAGCCTATTAAGGATCATTTGAAAGTATCATATACTTGGAAACCTCAAATTGATAAGAAGAAGGTATGAAGATGAATAAGGAAGGTTTTGAAAATTGGCAATCACCAAGAATTGATGGAAATCAGCTCTGACTAGAGTTAATACAACATAAAAAACATTCCTACTACATCTAATATTGTCGTAGACAAGGTTTTTAAAGATTTACATTAGGCAGACGAATAGGGGAAGAATAAAACATGAACTCAAAAAAGATAATAGACACGATAGAGAAAAATTTGAGTGAAAACACCTAGTCACTAGAAGCAACATCAAGTAATGAATGGTCAAGAATTTGAAACAATAGTTATAAAATATCCCTCAGGGAGATTGCCATATGAAAATTCCAACATGAAATGTAAGAGGGGCTAATTCCACTAACAAGAAGCTAATGATCAAGAATACTATTTTACAAAATAAAGTGATTCTTGTTGGAATTGTTGAAAGTAGAATGAGAAAGGAGAACTGCAAGTCACTTAGTTATTTTTCTTCTCAGTGGCAGATCATCACAACTTATGATTGTCATCCTAATGGTAGAGTAATAGTCTTATACGATAATGTACTGATAGTTTGTTCGACTTTCATCTTAGATCAGATAATTCACCTTAAATTTTATATGTTATCTCTAAATCAGTATCTATACATCTCACTCACATATGCACAAAATAATGCAAATCAAAAAAGTTTCTTATAGAAATAGATTAGCGATTTAACTAATTCAATCAATATGCTTTAGATGTTATTAAGTGACTTTAATAAAGTTGGAGTAAGAGGAACGCTTGAGAGTAGGTTGTAACCCTTGTATAAAGCTTGGTAAATGCCTTGATGATGCTCAACTAACTGATATCCCATCAGGTGGTTGCTTCTAAACCTGGAATAACAAGCAAAATGGTCCTCATCTAATCAAGAAAAGTTGGACATAAGTATTGCTAACTTGAGGTGGATGTTTGTTTTTCCAAATTGTTTCTATAAGTTCTCAAACAATTATTTATCTAATCATATACCCATTTAAACCTTAACAAAAGCAATTACATCCAATTTTCCCTTCATATTTAATAACTTCCTTTTAGAGTTAGTAAGTTTTGAAAAAGGAATCTGGATAGCTCTAAGTTACAATATTAAGGGAACCAAACAATATCTTCTTGTAAGGATGTTGCACATTATCAGACAAGAAATTAAAAAACTCTTTAAAGCTAATATTAGCAATACACACAATCTAGTCAATACAGCTAAGAAGGATTTGGAGAATATCTAGCAAGTTATGTATTTCAATCCTGAATGCTAGATTCTACAATTTAAAGAAAGATAAGCCTTGCATAATTATTCTAAAGTACTTCTCTATGATGATTCTCTTATGAAGCAAAGAGACATGGCTAATTGACTGAGAAATGGCGATAGAAACACTATAATTTATTACAAAGACATTGTTTTAAGGAAAGCACGAAATATAATCATTTTTCTTAAGCATAAAAATGTTCACCTTAACTCTCAGACATTACTATTTCAAAGACCCTATGTCTATTTCAGTGATTTCATGAACAAACCATTAGAGGCTCAATCCCTTAAGATGTTCCTTAAACAGAATTTCCAAGATACTATCTCAACCAGGATACGAACCTCCTATGCAGGAAACTTAAACTAACCAATCTTTCTTTTGCAGATGATCTCATCTTGTTATACAAAGTAGATGCAACTTCCACATCCACTTTAATGATGGCTTGAAAAATATTTTAAAGATTATTTAGTTTATAGGTGAATTGCTCCAAAAGCAATATATATCTTTCTAGAAGTGGTGTTAGTAGGAATCATATAATTGCTGCAATTACTAGTTTCACTTAACAAAAACTTTCAATGAATTATATCTCCTCAAGAGTGAAAGAAAATGATTTCTCTAGTCTTCTAGACAAAATCAACACCAAAATTTCTTTATGGAGTTCCAAGAACCTATCAACAATAGGGAGAGCATAACTTATTGCCTCAATTATAAATTCAATAAACACATATTGAGCTGCTTAACTAGCATTTCCAAGTTGCATCATTAAGACAATTGATAAACTATTCAACAACTTTATATGGCTTAGAAGTACTGAAAGATCCTGCAAAAACAAAGTGAAATGGAGTGAAATTTGCACCCTCAGGAATTAGGGGGCCTTGGAATATGCTCATTAAAAACTATGAACACCATAGTACTCACAAATAGGATTTGGAGGCTTATGGTTGACAAACAATCCCCTTAGTGTAAGTGATTCACACCTATTTCATCAAGAACAGAAGCATTTGGGCACTTAATATTACTCAGTCTCCCTCATCCACTCTATGAAATTCTGAAGTTAAGAGAAAAATTTAAGACTTGAAGTAAGTGGATTCACACCTATTTCATCAAGAACATAAGCATTTGGGAACTTAATGTTAATCAGTCTCCCTCATCCACTCTATGAAAATTTGAAGTTAAGAGAAAAATTTAAGACTAATTTTATTGCTTTGATAGGGAATGGAGAATCCACCAATTTTTTGTATGATAGTTGGCTATCTGTAGGTCATCTATCCAATATGAATGAAGCCTCAACTCTTAGGAACTTAACACAATTAAATGCTTCAGTTGTAATAACTCTCATTCATAAGAAGATATTTGAACAATCATCTAAATCTAGACCTCTTAAAACTGAGATTTGTCGGACTTTCATGAGTTCTAAAGAAGATAGATATATATGGAAGCGTACTAATGATGGTAAGTTCACTGACATCTCTCGCAAAAAAAGTAATCTTCAGAGATTTCTCTTCTTTTCATTGCATAAGGGTAGCAAGGGCTAGTTATCTCAATCCGTTTAGCTTGCAATAAAGACAAACTACAAACTGTTGATAAGCTTGCATAGCATTTAAACTTTATCAATTGATGCTCACTCTATCGACAAGTTGAAGAGAATTCAAAACACTTATCCTTTAACTATATTTATACCAAAGGAAGATAGAGGAACTATTCAGAAAATGTTTAAATAATGAAGAGTTATCCAACTTAAAAAGAATTAAAGCTTGGTGTTTAGCTAATAGACATTCAAATAGGACTGCATATAAGTGCTTCTGGTTGGTTATATCCTCTATAGTTACAGCTACACAGGATGAAAGAAATAACATAATCTTTAATGACAAGAACTTCCTTATGATCAATTCTGCAAGTAGCTAATGCTTGATATTAGGCTTCAAATTAATATATAAAAATAGAAAATTCCAAATCAGCAACATTTTCTTTCCTTTTAGAATGTCTAGTTTCCTTTCTTATTTTTAAGTTGTCCTAGTAATGATTGGTAGTCAATAAGTTTTTAATGACCTTGTTTATGTATTGGATGTACATTTAACTCGCTGTTAAGGATTAATTAAATTAATCTTTTAAAAAAATGAAACACCACTCTTGTTTAATTCTTATCTAAAAAGAGATTGACTTCAATAATGATTCATAAATAGGTAGCAAAAAATTGATCTAAGCATAGTTTGGAGGGGCCATTAATCAATATAGAAGACCTCTTCTTATTTAAGTTTTTCAATAAAGGAAATGTAATAAAAAATTGTAGAAAATGACCCCTAGCATTTCTATGGAAAGCCCTTTTCTTCTTAATCAAACAAAGATTGAGCCTTGACTTTTAAAGCTTAAAGATGAAACATGGTTCTATTTATATTAAGTTCTATGGCTTCCCTCTTTAACATTGGACATACTACAACAAAGTTGACCTCTGGTTACTAAAAAAATCGTAGCTAAAGGTATAAAAATCGTCCCTAATAAGAATTGGTGATAAGTTAGTTTCATCGCCTAAAACATCGCCAAATCTTTGTAATTGAAAACTATAGGTGACGTTTTTTTTATTAATCGTTGCTAAAAGTTTTTACCTATGCTTTATTTTCATAGAGAAAAAATGTTGGTGACATTTTGAGGAATCGTCATAATACATTTGGATACTCTTACTTTTTGTAGATAAAAACTTTTAACTATGTATCCAAAAACATAGCCAAAAGTTTTTAGTTATGTATCTGGAGATATAACCAAAAGTTTTTAGCTAAATTTTTAGAAATGTAGGCAAATGTTTTTAACTACATTTCTAGAATTGTAGCCAAATGTTTTTGACCGCATTTTCATAATCGTAGCCAAATGTTTTTAACTACATTTATAGAAACATGGCCAAATGTTTTTAGATACGTTTCCATACATATATCCAAAGTTTTTAGCTACATTAATGAAAATGTAGCCAAATGTTTTTAGCTACATTTTGTAAAATGTAGTCAAATTTTTTATCTATATTTTAACGAAATATTATACGATGTTGGAATAAAATATTTGATACATTGTAATCCATATTATTGTATATAACGTTTCGATATACTTTTATTTTTAATTCATTACAAAATAATTATACAAAAATAATTGATAATTTGAAGCATTGTATATAAAAATAAAATATCATTAAATTTCTTTGTATACAAAATTTTAATTACAACTTCAAAAATTCTTATATACAAATCACTCAGTAGTTGGATCTTCTTTAAATTTGTAATCCCAGAAAAAGTATTATAAACATGAATTAAAAGAAAAAAGTATAAGAGAAGAAATTAATACCATTGAATTTCTTCTTCTTTTATAATTTGAGCCAAGCAATTTTTTTTAGGCACTTATTATACTTGGCTAAATTTTTTCGAGTATGTTGTAATTCAGCTTTAAGCGTCTTGTTTTCCTCTACAAGATGTTAAATGTATGTGGATTTTGATGAGGTTGAAACATTTAGCTTATGGCCAAAGCCAGGACCATTGATATAACCAAAAAGTGTACTAAGCACGGTATTGCAAATATCTTCTATGTTGACCTCATTCCTCTCAGACATTGATTTCTATAAAAACTCTTGCATCTTATTCTAAAATTAAAAAAAAAAACAATATTCAATGCAAATGTTATTAGTTATTATTACATAAATAAATAAAATTAAAATTAAAGCAAATTTTTTTACTTACATAGTTATTTTCTGCTTCTTGTGACATCCACCCTTGGCCTTCCTTATAGTGAGTGACTTTGTATAGTGCGGTCCTATCACTCTCTTGTCCATGTAGTTCCTTCTCACTCTGTTTTATGAAAGAAAAATATAAGCCACAATAAATAATATAGTGTTTATTGATATAATTATAACTTGTAAACAAAGATCCTACATATTTATTTCGGACGATAACAAATGATTTAAACCATTGATTGTGAGATATTTTCATTATTGACCTTTTCCTTCTCACATTTTTCATAAATAAAGAAAAAAAGATTAGGTAGTCACTAAATCATTTAACAAGATTAATGGAAGCAAAAGCGAAGGGAAAGAAATCAAACTTAAACTTTAGGAGAGGCCCAATAATCACACAATTTATTTTAATTTCTTGAGCCATATAGAGACATTCATTTTGGAAAATGTCTTCTTGCCTCTGCATCAAAAGGACAAAAATTTACAAAACTGATGTAACCTATATCGATGATCTCTGGTCCTTTGTTTCAATAATGAAAGTCATGCAGTTTGAAACATCAGGTGATATCGACAATATTCAATTTCATCTATGAGCAATAAGTAAAAGTGTATTTAATCTTAAAATAAGTGAACTAATGTTGCATATAGTTAAATAAATTAAACTATTACCACAAATTTATCTAAATCATTTTCAAACAAGTTGTCTTTCTTCAAGTCCTTAGCATGCTTTAGGCAAGGTAATTATATTCTCGTAATAATCCCCAACTCACTTGACAATTTTACAGATAGGATCTTGTCTATAGGATGACCTTGCGAAGTATCAATGTGTTGACAACTTGCTATTCATTGTAACATTCGTTCATTGTAATTCAGAACTTCTAGTTATACCTTTACATCTTTTTTTAATACTAACATTGTAACCTTACAACAAATCAATAATGATAAGAAAATACACATTAAACATGTAAGTATATATTTGAATATAAGTCTATTTGTAGGTCTTAAAGGTTAACAAACCTGCAGATCCCTCTGTACTAGTTGATTCATTGTTGTTTAAGGAAGAACGAGGTTATAACTAACTAACTTCATTAGTAGCTGCGGTTGAATATTATTGTTGGCTAAGAACTGATTGATCTGTTTGAAGTTGTAAATCCATTTATTTTATAATTTCGATACCTACCACCTTTTTCCCTTTGTTTTTATCAGGTTCCATTATATTGGATGTCTATAGAAACAAATATAACTTTTATTAACATTACAATACATCTAATCATCATTAATAACATACATTTAAACTTAAACCTTAATCGCATTAATATAACTTAATTATCAACAATACAGATTAGCATAATTCAATCATCAACAATCTGCATTAATATAAGTCAACCATTAATAACACATATTAACATAACTCATTCATTAACAATCTGTATTAATATAACTCAAACATCAACAATGCATATTAACAAAAGTGTTACCAAAATTACATTTCAAACAATATAAAAAAACTTTTATTACCTTTAATCATCATGATCAAGATCTTGAAAATCATCATCATTAGTTGCATTATGACTTGACTCTTCATCGCTATTATATTCGATCAAAGTATAATCATTGTCATATAATTTATCCTCAATATAGTCTTCATCTCTTTGTACAACAAGATTGGATTGTACTTCATTTGATTCTAGTTTATTGGGATCAACATCTCTCCTATGGAATGACAATATATCTGCATTTTTTATTTGTACGGCTTCGTTATTCAGCTCTGATTCAATCTCCTAATATACTTCATCACCATCTTCACCAATTTGACCTTTTTTCTTTCACAAAAATAAAAAAGTTTTGGGTGTTGAAACTTTTGAACAACTTTAATATAGTGTTGTTGAGGTAAAATACTTACTTCACTTGACTTGCAAGCACAAAAGGGTCATTATCATACCATGTGTTACTAACACTGATGCTAGTAATATTGTCTTTCACTTTTATGTTTTTGCCTTTGTCACCAAGATTAAACAATTTGCACTTAAATGGAACAATCGTTTTATTCTTAATATAATACAACTCTATTATTTTTGAGATGACACCGTATAAGTCAATAAAATCATTGTTATGTTGTCCCTTAACAACCACCGCATGATTTTGTCTTCTAAGTCCACTGTCACAACCTTTTATGTGAAATATAACTCCCTTAACAATGCAACCTGTATATTTTTTCCTATATATATTAGGCCCATATGCCAAAGCATATAATGTTGAGGCCCATATGTCAAAACATATAATGTTGTCATTGCCTCTGGCAATTTACAATTATATAACCATATCATCTGTACAAAAATATATAATTAAAATTTAATTTCACCTATAAACTTCCGTAAGTCCATACTATTCCATAATAACTTACTTCCTAAACCATGATGGGAAGTTAATCTTATGTCTTCCTTCAACATTAATAATTCCTTTGCTTCTTATCTCATCTTTGTGCTCTCTATTTAAAAAAGTAAATAGATGTTAGAAAAGACAGGTTGGATGTTATATTTGAATATGAAATAATGAATGAGAAGTAATATACATACACCATATATAAATCATCTTCCTCATAATTGTTCAAAACATGCCAATGGACAATTTCGAGTTTGTCTTTAGGTAACTTCATATATTTTCTAGTTCTAAGTGGCCTTATTTTTTGGGAGCAAGCTAATAAGCCACCATCTTGATCAAAATTAAAGTTACATTCTTCTCTATTAATTCTTGTCTCGACGTCATTTAATTACATGGAACAAAATGTCAAGCATTCATTTAATATATAAGTCTCTATAATAGAGCCTTCAGGTTGAGCTCTATTATGCACATAGTGCTTAAAAGAGCCTAAAAACCTAAGCAAGATATGTTTATTGTTACTAACTAATAACTTAAGAAAAAAAGTTGAAGTTAATCTAAATTACCTTTAAATGGGAAACATCCATCAAAATTGAACATGTCCATAAAGTTTTGTCTCGTACGGTAAGTGAATTGCCAAATGCACCATAACATCAAAAAAATGATGGGGGAATACTAGTTCAAGCTTACATAGAATCAAAGCTATCTCTTTTTACATTTTTCCAAATCTTCTACTTTTTGTGTCTTACAACATAATTGCTTAAAAAACTCACCCAATTTTCCCAAAGTTACGAATACATCCTTTGTCACCTAAGTATTTCAATAGGAAGTAACTGTTGCAAAAGTACATGAAAATCATGACTTTTCAACCCTAAAAATTTTACCTCATTAGCATTGACACAATGGAATATATTAAATGCATACCCATTAGGAAACTTGATTGATTTAAGAAATTGACAAAAAGTTTGCTTTTCCTTTTTTAAAATGTTATAACATGCAAGTGGAATGATATATAACACATCATCTCTTCTTTTCAAATGCAAATCTTTTATTTTATTCATGTCTTCCAAGTATAATCTAGTCTTAATTGTGTCTTTCGATTTTATATCAATTCCTATCAAAGAACCTAAAATATTCTCACAATTTTTTTTAATATGCATCACTTCAAGATTATGCATCAATAGCAATTCCTTCCAATATGGCTAATTGAAAAATATGTTTTTTTAATTCCAATTAAGATCAACAACACTTCGCTTCCGCTTTCTATTACTTGGGTGTTTTTCAGGTTAAAACTCAACCAACTGTGATAGTTGCTTAACCACATCATTACCAAACAAGTGCAAAGGAGCTTCACTATGTTCTACTTTGCCATTAAACAATTTGCTTCTTCTCCATCTATGCCCATGTTCCAAGTACGATGTCCCATATAACATATTTTTCTTTGTAACCTTATTGAATAAGTTTGATGGTTACACATAAGACATGTCGTATACCCTTTAGTACTCCATCCAAACAAATTGTCATAAGTTGGAAAAACATTTATAGTCTACAAAAGAGCCACATACATTATAAATGTTTCACCTTCAACAACATCATAAGTTTTTAATCCAACCTTCCAAAGATGGTTTAAGTTATCAATTAGTGGTTTCATGTATACATCGATATCCTTACTAGAAGTAGTAGGACCTAGAATAAGTAAACACAATAACAAAAACAACTCCTTTATACATTTCTATAGAGGTAAATTGTATGGTATAAGAATTACCTACCACATGCTATAAGAAGTACTCATATTACCAAATGGATTAAATCTATCAGAGGCTAAACCAAGTCGAACATTATGACAATCCTGTCCAAACCATGGAAACTTTCCATCAAAGTCTTTCTATGCCCTTGAGTCCACTAGATGTTATCATCAATGTGTTTCTCTTAATGCTGTTAAGTCAAAATGACTTTACGTATTAAATGAATTTTGATGACAACCAAAGAAAGAAGAAAAGCAGACGAAATGTAATCCTAACAAAAATCAGACGAAAGGCTTTGGAG
>JANZLC010000008.1:30972502-30985276 GCA_026413385.1 Erythroxylum gracilipes | reverse complement strand
CTGGAGCAAATTGTGAGTAACCTAGATGGTCTCACTTAATTACTTGCTTGCTTAAATTCTGTTTTGAAATGATTTTTTTAAAATGTGATTTGAGTGTTGATTACAGGCAATAAAATGTTCGAGGAGTTATTATTCGAGAATGTATGGGAAGTGCTGCTTGTATGTGAATATGACGGAATAAATGTTACTTAACAATGATGTTGAATGCTGGACCTTGGGTCCGATGAAAATCGTGATCTGAATATGAATGTGTAAGCATGTGATTGATTGAGAAAATAATATGTGAAGCATTTCCATATATGAATGCATGTAAGATAAAGGAAGTTGTGATCGAAGTTGCCAGTGAAAAAGAGCTTAAAGCTCAGAATGTGAAAAGAGCCTCAGGCTCAGTTCTGAATGTACCCGATATCCACTAAGGGATATGGGACATAATTTGACACAACTTGATATCCACTAAGGGATATGAGCTAGTAAAAAGGCATCGGTCATAACAATAATAATAAGTAAAAATGAGTCTCACATGCATTGCATTTATACTTGATATGTTTTCTTTATATGATTGAAATGATTATAATGATTGTTCTAAAAGTGAAATGTGATATTTCATGAATATGCAAGATGTGAATAAATTGTTATGTGTATTAATTAGATGCATGAATTGAGTGAACCATCGATGATGGTTACCTCATCGAGTTCGCAAAATTCAACAAAATTGTAACGTTAACTTTTCAGGATCGAGAGACGATTTTAGCTATTGAGAGATGCTACAAGTAGTGTAGACTTGTGAATTGGGAAGAGAAGTCGTGGCTCAAAGGTTGGTCAGCTAGGTTTTGGACATATTAGATAGATTTTGTGTATTTCCTCTTTCATGTAGCACTTTTGTATTAAGCTATGATGATGTACATATAGGAATGTTGAAAGACATATTGTAGACCTTCGGTTTTTATGAAGTGAAATGAGTAAATTTTGAGGTTTTAAAATATTGTGACTTTATTAATGACGTTCATAAAAGAACAGAGATATATGATATCATGTGAAGTAAATGTTGTGATTGATCATAGCACGTCATTATCATAGGTTATGTATTGGAATGTCCTCAGGACGTCCTGATATGTACCCTAGGATAAGGGACGCTACAGTTGGTGGTGTCAGAGCATGGTTTGGAATCCATTGGGATATCTAGGAATGTTAAGTATGAAATATCGTGAGAAATGTGGATGATGATTGAAGTTATTGTTTATTATAGGTCATCCGCCATAGGTGAACAAGTGGGCGAACCAACTGACCTAGAATCGATAGGAGTCAGTAGGGAGTCCTCATGACCTCAATCAGAAGAGATGCCTCTGAGAGTTCCTAAGAGAAAGGAGAGGAGGTATGATAGGCTGCGGAAGCAGGGAGTTGTGGATTTCTATGGTAACACAGACCTCGCTGAGGCCGAAGGATGGTTGGAAAGGACAGAAAGAATTTTTGATCAGAAGGGACAGGGGGCTGTGGATTTCTAAGCGCCAGAATAGAGCCTTCAAACTACCAGTTGGATCTAGGCAGTCAGGATCCAGGCAAAGGGGTGGCTTTGTACAATCAGGCAACGGAAGAGGTACAATGTAGAGTCAGTTGCCCCTATGTGAGTATTGTGAGAAGAGGCACGGTGGAGAGTGCTGGAAACTATCTAGAGCTTGCCTTAGGTACGACTCTTTTGATCACCAGATTAGAGTCTGTCTAGCTACTTTAGGAGCTCCAACAGAGCAGAGGTAGTAGATTCGGATATAGAGGTTGAGGTAGAGGCAGAGTGAGCTATGGGAATTCATATGAGTCTAAGTTTCACAATTTAGACTTATATGAATTCAACACATTGCTTCCTGCATCCCTAGTTTTTTTTTTTGCCAATGAATTCTCTAACTAAATATATATTGGGCTTTTATTTCTAGGATGCTTCCATTTGTTGGTTGAATTACTTTCCAAATAGGCTAAATTATTTTAAGCTATTAACACTTAGCAAACTTGGCATTCTCACCTACAAAAGAGAAGCTTTGAATGTTTTAGGAAATTCGAGTGGGATATTATTTTATGCATAATAAAATAAATATTTTATGATTTCTTAAATATTATGATCACTTAATATATCACTTGATTAATGCATAAATATAGTCAAATGTGAAACATAAATTATACTTTATTGTAAAATTTGATCTCCTTTTCCTACATCTTTTCTCAAACCGATTTTGAAATAAATTAATCATAATCACCGTAGTCACACAAGTGTTTAGCCTCTTACGATATTAACACAAATAAGTTGAAAGAACTCTCCAAGTAATATTGATAAATAAGTCAGAAGTGCTAATTCATTAAATGTCTAACCTTATTTATAATAAGGTTTAAACTTTTTGGTATTTAATTTACAATTTTAATTATAATTAACTTTTATTTTATTTCAATATAAATTAAATCAAATTAAGATTTAGTATCTAATATTAGTCCTTATTTATCAAAAATCTTATATTTGAGTTTATAGTTTTTCAAACTTTAAAATCAAGTTCAACTTGATTAAATTATATGTCTCTCTTCAATCATTCTTTGTGTGTTACTCATTATATTACTAAATATGCTAACATTGGATATAAACATAATCTTAAATTGTATTTACAATTAAATAAATTAAACTCATTTGATTTATCTTTAATTTTATAATTAAGAATTTTATATAAGATCAAGACTAACTTCTAATAACACATCATGACCACCCAAATATTATGAATATCAAAGTAATTTTAACTAACTTTTCTGCTCATAATGTTTCTGTATAATTTAATCATTACAATATTCTAATTTAGATATAAAATATTAAATTAATGTCTACTTTATTTGATTTCAATCATATTCGTTTCCCAACATTAGTAATTGGTTCCTTTAATGACATTTTAAAACTATTTTTCAAATTATCATTCCACCTCACCTACATATTATTTCAAATTAATACTAATCGATAACAAATGAATATTTTCTCTAATTACTTTTGGTGACGAATCTTTTATTGATCAACCAATTACATTTATATACCTTTGACTGGAATATATCACACGTAATATCAAAATATAATAATATGTATATGAGATACTCTAAAATCTTAAGCCAAAGCATTACTTATACAATCATCGCAATGATAATTTTTTTAGACATATATTCAATGTTTCGTATATAATTTTCATGTTATGTTAATTCAATGAACTTCTTTTCTAATAAGTACTCACATATTTATTTAAATATCTTAATTAATTACTTAAACATATATAAGATAAAGAATGTAATTAATTAATTTTATTAAGACATCTAGAATCAATCAATTAGTTGTATATTATGATTGATCATTCTTTTGTGAGATTACACAAGCTGTTTGAGTAGTGATAGTTATCATGTTCATGTTAGTTTTCTTCCTAAAAAGACATGGACAAGCTTTATCAACTCTAGTAATTTCATGATTGATCCTTCTTCTTTTTTTCTTACTTCTAATACTATTTGTCGACTTTAATGTCGCAAGTGTATATCCTCGGATGTCAAGATAATTATTAATATTATACTTTGCTAGTAGCTTTGAATGACACCTCAAGTAAACTTATCTGTTATAGAAATTAGGTGCAAATTGAACTTCAAACCTTAAAACATAAGATCGAGTATAATAGTCTCTGGGAAGACAAAAACTATTTAAGTAATATGGTGGTTTCTAACGGGACGGGTCCGGTGAATTGACGACTTCCGCATTGGATGGACCACTTCTTGGGTCTGGTCTCACATGAAGCCAGGCCCCAATGCCATAACTTGCCTGAAAACGTTTGTATTGTATCTGCCGATTTGAATTTGAATTATCCACAATCAGTCATGTTTTACAAATTTTAAATCGTTTCCGTCAATCACATACCTTTCTTTGTGGGGGCAACTTTTCGGTCGAATCGCGTGATGAAAATGACGTTTCTTGTTGTTTAGGCAAAAGCAAGCGCCTAGGCGCTTAACTCAGCTTCTTGAAACAGACCTGCCCCCGCCCGAGCGGCGTTTATTTGACCTTCTCCTTTTCATCATCATGTCTCCTTTCTGTATTTTATCTCTTTCCTTTGTTAATTATAGACTAAAAGGGAAACATATTCTCAAATCTGCAATGATAAAAACTTGTTTTCATACTCCAACAACTTGAAGAAGGAAAACAGCGCAAAAAGATCCGAGTATCACAAACATTTCAACGCCTGGTTGAACATTTCCACATGATATCAAATAAATACAAGAGAAAAGCATTCCCACACAGCTGTAAATGGTAGAAAACAAAACATACAGAAAGTGGAAGTACCAAGAAAAGTATTCCTAGTTTCCTTCCTTAGACAAAATATTGAACAGCATTAGCTGGAAGTCATTTAGAGCTTAACGCGTTAGGGAATGTACGTATTTACTTTCCGTGGAATGGAATCCATTAGGAAACTCAATCATCTTCACACTGAATTATAGACCACAGAGGCAGACTAATTCATATTTATGTAAACATCCCAAACAAAGTGTGATCCGTTCTGCTAATGAAAAATTGATAATTACTCCATTAATAGTCAGTCCCAAGTTAGTTAGTATAGGAATAGGGTATTACCCCACAAACATCTCAACGACAGTAAACACAGTTTGTCAGTTTTGCTTTGGAATATGCTCGAGGTTCCATGCCTAGCAACTGTCGCAGATTATGGCCATGCTATGTTTAAGCGAAAGCTCGTAAATTTAAATAAGGAAGCGAAAGGTCAGAACTTTAAATACACAAGTATCAGTTTTTTAAAAATAAAATTGACATATCGGAATCAACCAGCTAAACCCATAACTTAACCCATCTGGATCAATGAACAGTGGCATTCTTCTCTAGAGTTCTGAATGATGTAGGTGAAGAAGCCAGGGGGAGTACCTGAGAAGAGCCCGAAGGGTATTGAGGTAGAAGATGAAGAAGCTCTCTTTCTTTGGTTTTAGTACCAACGATGAAGCCTAAAAAAGACCCTTCCGTGTTTTCACTTAGGGGTGTTACATTAACAGCCTTAACTTGAGAAGCATAACTCTTCGATGCCCTTTTATCAGCTTCTTCCATTAATCTCCTCAAAAGTTTCTCTTCTGCATCTCTCAAGAACTTAAATTTCGGAGGTGGTGAAGATCTAAGCCTGTTAAGCTCTGCCTCCGCTGATGATTCAAAGAGAGGATTGAATCCATGGCGGTGATAAGAATCCAAAGGATTTAATGGAGGAGACTTCAAGGCTGGAGAAGCTAAAGGACTGAGAAAAGGGTTGTCAACAGTGAGCATTATATCACTCAAGCTTCGTGTTCTTGACCCTTTTCTACTTCTATCACCTCTAGATTTGCCATCCTCGGATTCCAAATCTTCTTTGGTTTCTTCTTTAATTGTGAACAGAAATCTTGGTGGTCCTGCAAGATTGTGCAGCCTCATGAGCTCTGATTCCACACTTTCTTCGCCACAAACTTTCACTGCCCCCAATTCCAGGTCTGGTTCTTGGCCACAAACTTCAGAGCCCCTACTACTGTCTTGAGCGTTGTTGCGGCTATGCAAAGATGAAGAAGGCTTCCGCCGGCAGACCAAGTGAAAGAACTCCTTTGCGTAGTTGTTGCTGTAATCTTGGTCTTCAATTTCTCTGTTGGCAATTCTCTTCTTCCACCATAACAAATAGTAAAGTTCAGCCACTAGCGCTAGACCAAGGCAACCAAAAACTAGACTCAAACCAATACCTAAACCACCGAAAGTAGTCATCTTTACACCGAACTTACATTCCCGGATCAACTACAAACAGCTTTCTACAAAAAGATACCTAAGTACTCCTCAAAGGAAAACCCTTTATCGATATGTAATCTGCGAAAATTGGAAGACAAAAGCCCCCGCCAAATCCGAAACTAACACTTCCTTTTGTCTACTAAATTTTCGATGTTCCAAGGAATGAATAAAAAGAAGTCTTTCTTTCTCGAGTGAGAAACTATCTTTCTATTTATTCTCAAATTACAAGGCAAGAATCAGGGATGTTGCCTAAAACATACGCTACGAGGAAGTGATGTAAGTTGGGAGAATCCTACAGTAAGAGTGACTAACTTAGCTTGCAAGTACTAGACAAGAGAAGGCAATATGAAACCCAAACAGACGGAAGACGTATGAATGACTGCAGGCCACTTAACTGATATTGGAGGGGTCACAGGGGGAGGATGCATAGTTTTGTATACTTTGTGTCGTATTGCATGTGGAATTTGGTTGGAGAAGCAGCCCACATGGGCTTGCAAAAGCGTTTCCCAAAGGACACCAGCTATAATTAATTATACCCACAAACGACATATATATTAATGCAATAACAACAATTCAATGAAGAGGGATTCTTTTTACATTAAAAAAATTAATACCAAAACAAAAGTAAAACTAAGGAAATTAGCAATTAAATTATTTTTTGATTTTTTTTTTCCTGTTTTGAGTCCAGACAAGGGCAAGGGAGGCATGCGACTGTACACGTAGTCTGCTAACTGGTTTGGAGGACAGTGCCGAAGGAAAATAATCGTCACCACCACGTACACGCCTTAGCTGTCCAGGGCAGCAATTGTATGCATCTCTGTGTAACACAAAGAATTAGGGATTCCAGTGAGTTTTCAGCTTCATTAATATCCGCATTATTCGACTCTAAAAAATAAATATGGAGGTTAAAAAATATATTTATATGAATGCTTAAAAATAAATGTAGTGATAACCCGAATCGTTCGATACTTATATCCTATTTTTTGTTTTTTCTTGAATATTTATAGTTAAATATAATAAAATATTAATATTTTCTGAAAAGAAACAGCTTTAAAATCCTCACTTTACTACTCAGTCTATTTTCTTATAGGATAATAATGCAAATGATATGGAGATGGAGTTTTGAATGTTATGGAGTTCGTGCAATGACAATTTGAAGCTTTTGATATTTTAGTCTTTGATCCAGTTCTTGATTGTAAAAAATATATGTTGTCTTTGAACTAGACATTATGATTTTTATTATTCCAGTTTTATGGTTTTTTTTAAGACATACAAATTAAAATCTTGACATATTATTATTAAAGTAAATTTGATTTGGAGCGTTCGCAAAAACATACTCTTTATATTTTTTATTTAGAAGTTATATTTTTATGTGCTATACAACCCTGTTAGTGAATGTATAAAACCAATTAAGTTAGCCTCATACAATAATTTAAGCTATTGTCATGAAACGGTCACTTAATATGATATTAATAACCCGATGGATATCCAAAAACCTAAACAATCTAATAGATTTGAATATGGGTAGTAAATCGTAAAATCCGATAAATATGAATATAGATATGGGTTGAGTTATAAAAAATAGATATAAATATGGGTAGAGTAATATCCGAACCAAATCTTACCAATTACTCTCCCTGTGGGAATGCAGCTAATCAACGATTGCAATGAAAATGAAACAATTTTGGTTTCAAGAAATTAAAGTTTCTTTTAATGAAATGTACTTAATATTCAATATCACCAGACAAATTCTTAACAACATGCTTATTATTTTATTCCAAATAGTTTATATATTAAAAAATATATAAATAAATAAATCATAACTGGAAGCGCAATAGACTGAAACTACACTGAGCATGATAGAGTAGACTGAAAAATGTTACTGTAATTAACAGATAGCATTAGGGACAAAAAGGACCAAATCACTGTTAACTACTCCAAAGACTTTATAACTACTCATTGTCACTGATGTTGATAGATTAGGTTTAGATTCGTTAAAAAATGAACCATCCCATAAGAATTTAAGTTATGGTCCCAATTTTCACATAAGTAAAAAACTATAAATTGTTAGATAAGAAAAATAATTATTTTTTGGATAAAATATAAATTAGTTTTTAACATTTTCATTAACATACAATGACATTTCAAAAAATAAACTTTAATATTTATAAAACATTTAAAATAAACTTGAATAGGTTGAAATTAAAAAAGATAAGTTTATGTCTATTACATAACACATATTATATATTTTTAATCAAACACTTACAAGCCGTTTGGAAACCAATGAATTGGATTCAATTCATTAATTTTATGTAATTGAATTCAATTCATACGTTTGGAATGCTAAAAAAGAGATGACTTGAATTCAACCACGTAATTGAATCTCATTTTTTTATGAATTTAATTTACATCTTAAATGATGTGAATTGAATTATGAATTGAAGAGCCAATTCTTTTTAAAACATTTAAAATTCTTTTTCCAATTATACACATCATAAATATACAAATTACTACAAAATACACACACATTGATTACATTCTATTTTTAGTTAAGGATAAAAAAAGTCATAAAAAGTAGTTGAATTCATTTTTATTGTGTTCCAAACAATGTAATTGAATTCAATTTTAATATTTATAGATTTATTCCAAACAATGTAAATCGAATTTAATTCAATCCCACAAATATAATTGAATCAAATTCGTCAATGAATCTAATTTGAAAGTTTCCAAACGATCTGTTAGACTTCAGATGTCAAACACTTAGTAAACCAATTTAATGGTTTATAAGAAAAATCATTTGATAAAGTCAATTTAAGACTGATAAGCGCTAATTATACTACACTTTATCATGATTTAGAGAGCATTTAACTTTTCTTTTAATCATTTATATGGAATTTGTTACTTAATTTGGTTTATATTTTGTTTACAGACCTTTTTCTAGTTCTCCAATGAAGAATGAATTCATGTAATTTTGAGTTAAGTTGCATAGAATTTGGCATGATTTTAAAGGAGGAATTAGAGTAGAAGTTTAAGGTGGGGGGTGTGTTCTGGAACAAATGATGAACATATGAGTGTGTTTTGGAATAAGGGATTAGCATGAGAGTCTTTTTTGGAATAGGGGATCAACATTAAGTCGTGTCTAAGCTGTGTTAAACGTTCTTTATTATGTTTCTTCTCATTTTTAGTTAGAGCAACACGAGACCAATACGGGAACATGTTAGGCACATGTTGGTAGTAATTTTTAAGAAAAAGAAATCAAAAGGGGGTGTAAAGCAATATAGGCACCAACACGAGGTCGTGTTTGACCTGTGTTTAGTATAAAATCTCAGGTTTAGTGAAATAAAAGGAGGAAAAAAGAGTATAAAGAGAGGGAGATGTCTGGGAGGACCATCAATAATTCGCAAGGCCCATAGTCTTAAAAACTCATAAAAAAGGAGACAATCTTACAAGAGAGCAAAACCTAATCAAAGATCAATCAGGATGCATCAAGATTTAAAAACTATAAGCTCATTCTTATCTCTTATTTATTTATTTCTTGTCGATTTTCTTTGTCTTATGATGAACTAAATTGTAATATGGATTTATATGTGATGAACTCTTGAATTATGTTTTGATTTGATTTTTGATTCATTCAAAGATTAATGTTTTCTTCATATTTATTCATACTTATATATTATGTTGAATTGAAAGAATGAAAGCTAAAGGTTCAATTATTTGGTTCATACATTGAGATTCAAGAGATAAGATGTATAATTGGATCACAACATGAATAAAGAGAGTTAAGTGTAAGTTGCCCGAGAGAGAACTATGAGATATTTCTGAGTTAGGGTGAAACTCATAATGGGAATTCATAGTGCAGGCTAATATGTTCTTAAGGGTTTTGATTAGAAAGATATTTCATTCATTTAACTTAAAGATGCGAATTATATGTCTCTAGAGAGAAAATGATAGTAACATAGAAATTCCTGTTGGCCCAAGCAAAAGGAGGACTAATATCTCGAGGAGCTCCTTATGAAAGTTATAACTACATTCAAGTATTTCATTTAAAGCACTAAAGAGTTCCTTATCTCCATCCATAATATAGAACTTTCAACTAAATCGATCATTGAACTTATCTATAAAAAGCATCAAGGTGCCTTGTCCATCTACACTAAACTAAATTGGAGGGAGCAAGTGGATGAGATAACTTTGAGGAGTGGAGAGGAGCTGGAGGTTGAAAAGAATAAGAAGGAAGAGGAAGAAAAGATTGATATTTAGAAAGAAGAAGAGAAAAAGGAAGATAGAGACAAGGAGACAAAGAACAAGGTTGTTGAACTTTTAACAGTCATCTTAAGAATAGAGGGCTCCCACTTCTCATATAATAAACTGCCACATTAAATCAAATATCTAGAGAATTTTATTATTGTTTATTATATTGACAGTATGTAACCCAAAAGGGCATTAGTGAACTTACTTGGTATTACTAATTTGATGCCACATATCTTTATAATATTAAAGGATATGTCCTATTTGCAGGCTAACGATCCTTTATTTAAGAATACAGGTGGAAGTTAATCATTAATTATATATCCAAGTTACATAAAGTACTTGTAGAGAAGTTCGAGTAAAAGACTAGTACAGAAGCATTGGTTGGGAGGTAACCCAATGATTTATTTTTTTAATTTAGTAGAATTAGGAATCCTTTAGGATTAGTTTTAGAATTTTTTTCTGGGTGTTTAAGTTTTTATACATGTGTTTTTTGTTTTTATTGCTTTTAGAATTATGGTTTTTATTTTGTTACTTGAGATGCAATTTAAAGAATTTTAAAGGCTCTAAAGGCAACATTACCCCTATGTGCTAGATAAAGATAAGATTTTATTAGCCCAAAACATATATTGATGACCTTAGACAAGGCTGATGACTTCTATTTCTGTAGGAGCACCAGTTATCTTTATCTCTTCCCATTATTTTCCACTATTTTCACATTTTCATAGTTCTTGCATATTTTGTATATTGTAAGTTAAGTATGGGGGAGGGACTTAATAATCATGCTTATCAATTTTGTTATAGTTAGCTTAACAATAATAAATTCAAGATTTTTTTCATAAAGAATGTTGATCTAGACAATTTATTATGAGTTTGATTATGATTGTGATTGTGATTGTGATTATGATTGTGATTCTGACTTGATTTGTATAGGAAAATGGTTATGAGTTTTGATGATTAAGTTGTTTTCAATTTATTTCATTAATTTTAAATAGGATACTAGATTTGCATTATGATACTTTGTGTATCATTTGTACATTCATTGAGTTAAGTGTAAACTTTTTTACACATTTTCATGATCCCACATAATAAAAAAAGAAGAAGAAGAAGAAGAAGAAAGAAATATAAATATGTGTGAATAAATGATTATTGAATAAATTCACTCCACTAGCTTTAAACCAAGTAAAAAGGTTGAAGTTAAAAAGTGGTGCTTGTATCCATTTAAAACAATGACATAATTGAGCAAGTAAGAGTACTTATGATAAGGTATTTGCTTTTGCATCAAAAGATTAACTGATTTTTCAAACAAACTTCTAAATGCTCTTGTATTGTTTCAATTTAGTGTTTTGTTTTTCTTTAAATAACGGATATGAAAATGCTTAATGGTTGAAGCATTTTTAATATGTATATTCATTTTATGCATTAAGTGGAATGTTTTGAATTAATTGAAATTTGAAGAATTATGGAACCAATTGAATTGAGTTATGATTTGATGCAAATAAATAAATGCTTAACAATTCAATGAACTTTAAAATTGGATGAATAATGGAGAATATTGATTGATATCTTTGACATGTTTAATGCTTTCTTAGAGATGCTTCCTATTAAGTTGAGAGTAATGAAATTGCTTTACTTAAGGGCAATCAAATGCTTAAATGTCGGAGAATTTCATAAGTGATAATTCACTATATTTTAAAATGGTTTACAGAGTATTTAACATGTGTTTTAATAATTTATATGATATTTGGTACTTAATTTAGTTTATATTTTGTTTACATGCCTTTTTCTAGCTCTCCAATAAAGAATGAATGAATTCGTGTAAGTTTTAGTTGAGTTTAAATGATTTTAGGATAATTCTAAAGAAAGGAATCATAATAGGGGCCTAATATAGGGGTGTGTTTTGGAATAAGGGATTAATATAAGGGTGTGTTTTGGAATAGGGGACTAACATAGGGTCGCGTTTTAGATTCAACCCATATTTAGCTTATGTTTAATGTTATTCATTATATTTCTTCTTATTTTTGGCTAGAGCAACACAGGGCTATATTAAACCTATGTTGGCGCTAATTTTTATAAAAAAAGCTGATAGGGGTATAAAGCAACATGACCACCAATATAAGACCTCGTTTGACTCGTGTTTAATATAAAATCTTGAATTTCATAAATTAAAAGGAGGAAATAGAGAAGAAAGGGAGGGGAGATGTTTGAGAGGACCAAAAATCAGTTCTAAGGTTAAAGGGACTCAAAAGCACATCAAAGAAGAGACAATCTTGGAAGAAAGCAAGACTCCAGTAAAATAAATCAAGATGCATCAAGATTTAAGAACCATAAGCTCATTCTTATCTTGATCTGTAGAGCTCCAAATGAGTTGATTTTTGTTTATAATTAAACTAGAGACATGGAGCTACAAGTTATATGAAGGAATCAAATTTCAATTCAGTCCTTAAGACTTTCAGTTTCTGGAGTGAATTCGGGTGTAGTATTCAGTCTTGGTTTAATTTTAGCCCAAAAGTGTTTTGGCCATAACTTTTTATTTCTAAACCAAATTGAGATTTTTTGGTGTCGTTAGAAAATTGAGACAATGAGAAGCATTTATCCAGAAGGAAGTGTTAGCAAATTCCTTCAATTTGATGATTAGAAAAAAAAGTCTTGATTTTGGAAGGAGTTAGGCAATGACTAAATGAATTTTGAGGCTTTGCTATATTATATTATTTTGTGGAATTAATTAGCATGTTAAT
>JANZLC010000008.1:30951763-30972402 GCA_026413385.1 Erythroxylum gracilipes | reverse complement strand
AGATCAATAATTGACGAAATAACTTTACTGAAATTTAATCAACATTGAAATAAGAAATAAAGTCATAAGGTTTAATATATAATTCCTAAGTTAGAATAAACCTCCTAGAATAAAGAAATTTAAAGGTCCATAACTGAATTAATCATAAAAGCAAAATGAACAATTAACTTCAACATGAAGGATGAAATTAAAAATAGAAAAAGGAGGAAAAAGGAACTCCAATTTTGACTCGGATCTTGATCTCTCAATCTCCGATTCTCTTTATCGATCTCTGTTTCTTCTTCTCTCCTTCTCCTTGTCGATCTTCTTCTTTCTCCCTGTCAAAGTCGTCGCGTTCCCAGCTAAAAACCAACCCCCTTTTCATCTGTCTTTCCCTCTATTTAAAACTCAGTAACCGTCAGAATATGGTTTTACACTGGTCGTGTAAAAATCACACGGGTTACCCGTGTAACCTACGGATGAATCTGCACGCGTCCTGCTTCAATTTACACGGGCGGTATAAAAATCTCACGGGTTACCCGTGTAACCTACGGGTGAATCTGCGTGCGTCTGTCTTCAATTTGCACAGCCCGTGTAAATTCACACGGTTAGACCGTGTGAATTAATAATCCTGCAAAAATCAAAGAAAAACCAACAGCAGTACAATTTCACCAAAAACTAAAGAAATTCCACAACAATTAATGTAAAAACAATGACAAAAGAGATCTAGAAAATAACAAAAATAACAAGTTATCAAGCTCCTTCTCCACTTCTTCAACACAAACAATTTGTTGAGGGTTGACTTTAAAATTCTCAAGCTCCTCATTACTTTGCAATTTTTCCGCACAAACGTCAATTGGGTACACCTCGGGTTGATACGGCTGTTCCTCTTCACTTTGCGATTCTAGGTGATCAAGACTTATTGCCATCTGACCCATTAAGTGTTCCATCCTCTATTGCCTTGCTTTTGTATCCTGTTGAAATTGCAAATTGTTAGCAATAAGTTTGTTAACAATTTCATCTAAAGATGCACCTGAACCAAGTTGGCTCTCCAGATCTTGGGCGCTAGACCATGTGTCTTCTGGAAATTGGCCTCCATCCTTCGGGAATTGTAAAGTAGTCTCTTGCAATTGCAACATCAACTTTGTAAAGTATCCTCCTGCAATTGCAACATCAACTCTTCCAAAGATGGACCGAAGTTGTGATAGGTAGATTCTGGTATGTACAAGAATTGTTGTGTATCCTGCAAACTATCATGGAAGTAATTCTGCTGATTATTCCATCCATAATAAAAGTTAGGTTGATCAGTCCAAACATTATTATAGGATTGAGAATATAAATTATAAAAGAAATTACTTCCGTCCATATCGATTTTTTTCACGAAACAAAAAAATTAAAAGATCACAAAATAACATAAAAGAAATCACTTACGAACAAATATATACAAAACACCAATTAAATCATAAACAAAAACTAAAACACCGCACTCCCCAGCAATGGCACCAAAAATTGATCGCGCGTCGTTATGTTAGTCAAAATAAAATAACTAGACTACTGCTATAGCAGTGGTTAGTCTAGGTTGATCCCACAGAGAGTGTATGTAAAGTTTATGAAATGAAATTAAAAGGTGTTTAGGTTTAAGGGGGGTTTGGGATTTTTAAAGAAGAACATAAAATAAAACTAACTAATAAAAACAAATTAAAGAAAACATGCAAAAAATGAGAAAAGTGGGGAATTCGGTAGGGACCTAGTTCTTTGGTTCAATCTCGGCCTACACCCTAATTAAGCATATTTCATTAATTTGTTGTTCTTTAACCTCTCCTAGCAATTATTAATCGTGGGTTAAAAATTAACCCAAGTTTTCCCTTAGGTTTTGTTTAATCAAGATACGATCATTAATGAAACCTAACCACCGAATAACCTAAGATATGATCTCTAGATTTAATTAGGCGGTAGCATTACAAATTAGGAAAACCAATTAATCAAGGAAACAACCACATACAATGCGTCATTTAACCTAGGTCATATTATCCTTAATGATTATGAATCATTAGTCGCTACACATAAATTTCAACATAACAATTACGGATTATATCGAAATTTTAGCAATGGGTTTGTAATTAGCAATTCAATGAATGCATTAAAATTATCAAATCACAATATCCAATGGGTTCATACATGAATAACCAAATAATAACAAAAATCCGATTATCCATACACAAATCCCAAATCAATTAAAATAGGATAACATAATCAATTCCTAATGAGAGGAAGAAACAACAAAATAATTAAAAAAATACTTAACCTGGGTCATCAGCATCGATGTCGCCTCTGAACTGACATCAGAACATTTAGCCCTTCATAGGTATTTCCTAGAAAATTACTTCAGCCCCATTCCAATCCCTAGCCAAAAACCCCTTGACTTCTTCTCACTATTGCAAGCTTCTATCAATTTTACTGTTCATGGATTTAACGAATAAGCATAGGAGTTTTCAGTTCTAAGCCCTCTCTTCACTGCCTACTCTTCACTGTGCCTGCACCATGCCTGCACCAGCTCTACTACTTCTCCAGCCGCAAGTCACAACACCAAGCTGCAACCGCAGCTCTCCAGCTCCTTGTCTGCGCCTCGTTCTGCCTTGATGCCACCCACTGTGCTTAGATTGGACCATTTAATGTTGGAGTTTCTTCAATGAACAAACCGCAGTTGCACTCTTCACGACCACCATGCCGCAGCTGCGCCCCAGCCAAGCCTCTCACGGTAGCGTCGTAGCTCAGCAACCCTCACGTTAGCGCCAACGCTCCTAGCCGATGCGCATCACGTCTCTCCTCTAGCGCTTCTGTGGCATTCTTCTGCTTTGACAATTTAATTTTTGCTGCTCCTAAAAATCCCTTTTGTGCTGGCCCTAGCAACAACGTAGCGTTTCATGTTGTGTTGCTGCATGAAATGCTGCATTGCTGCGTCCACCAGCTTAAATCCTTTTTTTTCAGCTACTTGCAATTTTTTTTTTGGTCTTCCATTTTTTGTCTTTTAATTTTCTTTGTCCATTTCATGAAGGCAAACGAGTATTGATATTCGGAAAATGTCTCAAATAGTATGTTTTTGACTCACTTTAATCTCTTTGCTTCCAAATTGTACTTAAAATAATATATGAATTAAAGTGAATATCTTAAGCATTTTTTTATCATTAATCGCTAAGTGTAAATAATTAAAAATATGAACAATTAAGCACATATCAACTCATGTCTTATTCGAATTGGTTTCCCATGTTTGCATTTACATGCTAAGGAGGGAAAAGAATCATCAAATACATAGACAGACAGAGACACATAAACATATGCTAGCTACCAAACTAACCTACTAGTTTAGAGTTCTTTTAGTAACAAAACCAATCCAAATATCTCATATAGACAAAAGATAAATTGGAATATCAATTAGCTAAACCATATCACCGGTTGGGAAGAACCCTATTTAAGTATACAATCACAAATTGAGAAAAGAATCAAAAGGAAAATAATTCAAGTGATTTAATAATGCCTACCATACAATTGGATGATGCACTGGAACTCCCGTAGCTGATGAAAACAATTACAATAATCTTTGTTAGAGGTGGATGATCAGTAACTCTCCCAGAAATCACAAGGTCAAGAAGCAAAATCCTTAGAAGCATAGTCAATGAACGATATTATCTAACTAAATTTGTGCTTTTGGTTTAATCTTCGTCGACGTCGTTTAGATAGTGAAGAAAGCCTTAACTTCTTTTGTGTGGTTAATTATATTTAGCTATGCTTTTCATAAGTTATATTAATATGTAATTATTATATGGTATTTAGATTACATAGCTAGAAATAAAATTACTTTGATTTCCAATGATAATTAAGATTAATTATAATTAAATTAGTTTAATTACATTTTAAATAATTTTATAAGATAAAAATCATGTTATTTTAACTTAATTATGACATTTAGGCACTATTGTGTTAGGTGGATGCCACGTGAAATAGTGGGCCCATATATCAAATTAAGAGTATAAAAAATGTACCACATCAATCCTAATTTAGCACATAATAGATGAAAATTTAATTTCTTCTAATTTTTGGTCCATTCATAGTTTATTTTGAACATTTTGAATGCTTTAAAATGTTAGAGTTTAACTTTTATTTTGATGTTAGCATCCTATCATTCCAGATGCCTAATACCAAATAAACTAGGGCAGTGAGAATAAACCATACATCGCCTTCTTGTGGTAGTTTAAGCTAAATAGTCCATTCTATGATGTCAGACCATATTACATAGGGTTGTGAATTCCACATTATTCCTTGTTGATTTCCAAATATGATTTAAGTAGGTGCAAGAAAAGAAGTTAGATTCAGCATTGGTCTTATACAAGGAACGCCAGTTAGGAATATATAGGAAGCTACCAATTCTGTCCAGGGTGACAAGTTTAGTTTTGAAAGCTTGTCAGAGTAGTTGAGCAAGCCTAGGATTAAATTTCTTATTCTATACTACATGGAACCAATGTACCTGGGGATAATCTAACCTATATATGCTTCTAGCTAAAAAAGTGGAGAACTAAACAAAATTTATTAGCCTTCACAAAATCATGTCAGTTTGCCTAGTAAAGAGTTTGTTTAATAAGAAGTGAGGAAATACTCATGGAAGGACTTCTAATTTGGAGTTGTTGATAAATGGTTAAGCCTTGAGCCATATTAGTATCTGTAGAAATGAATCCTTTGAGCACATGAAATTGAGGAAGGTTATAGTGTATATTTAGATTGAACCATGGATTAAACAAAAACTTTAGGGTTTCCCAATTGCTAAGTTGATAATTACAATGAATTATGATCTTCTCCTGGTTCTTACCTATGTATTTGATCAAAGCATAAGCATTCCTAGGAATTTTGAAGCACCAAATGGATTTCTCTTTGATAGAATAGGCATTGACCCATTTAACCCATAAGATTTATTTGTGTTGGATCAATCTTCACACTTTCTTAGTAAACATTGTTTGATTCAGCAATTTGGAAGTGATAAGACCAAGTCCTCTTTACCTGTGAGGTGAACATGCATCTATCTATTTAATTTTGCCAGCCTTAGTAGTCATATTACATCCTGTCCATAGAAAGTTCTTGGAAATTTTTCAATCTATTTGCGAATGTAGCTAAGAATTATAAGATAGGACTCCCAATGAACTACCATGGAGGAGATAAGAATTGATATTTGCCAGCAATGGAAAGTTCTGTATGAATCCAACAGCTGATTCTATTGAGAATTTTATCAGTAAGACATTTGAAGTCTCCAGGGTATGGATTAGCTGATGATCTAGGAACTCCAAGGTAAGTTATAAGGATTTACTGACTTTGGAAACCAGAGATTGAGGCTAGAATTAGGGCAAGGCTAGAAGCACTTTTGGAAGTGAATAAAGCAATCTTATTGTAGTTGATATGAGACTTGATATCTTGTTAAAAAACTTAAGAGCATTGGAGAATGAAGCTATTGAATTGCAATTTTCTTTAGAGAATAGGAAAAGATCACCAACAAAACTCAAATTGATAAGCTTTAACCTTTTACATTTTCCATAACATTTAAATTTAGAGTCTTTTCTACCACTCTGAGTAAGAGTTTGTTAAGCACCTCCATTGCCGATGAGAATAGGTAAGGGGAAATAGGATTCCCCTACTTAATACCTCTTGTAGCTTTAATAGTCTTGGAAGGTTCCCTACTTACTAAGATCTTTAAAGTCACAGTGCTTATATATTGATGAATCCAAGTGATGAATTTTGAAGGAAAGTCATAATCCTGTAGAGTGTTAGTGATAAAAGACCAATCTAGCATGTCATAAGCTTTTTTAAAGTCAACTTTCAAGGCACAATTTTTATGTCCTCTTTTCCTTACATAATGCTTAAAAAGTTCTTGAGCAATGGATATGTTATCAATAATAGATCTACCAGGAATGTAGGCACCCTGATTGCAATAGATGTGAATAAGGAGAATAGTTTTAATTCTAAGTGAGAATACCTTGGAGACAACTTTGTAAACAGTGTTAAAGCAGGTTATTGGTCAAAAATCCCCAAAAATACTAGGATTAACTCCTTTAGGGATAAGAGTTATGAAAGTGCAGTTGATCTCTTTTAGAAGATTTCCATTGTTGAAAATTTCCATCATAACATCAACCACCATTAAATTTGTAATATGTCAAGTCTTGAAGAAAAAGTTGGCATTGAAACCATCAGGACCTGGTGCTTTCTTGGGATCGATTGATTTGAGAGCATGATTGATTTCCTGAATGGAAATAGGTGCAAAAAGGTTGTTGACTTCATGAGGAGAGAGTTGATCTTAGACAATTTCATTGATGAGTCTAAGAGAGGATTTTGAAACGGGGTGAGAGCCCAGCAAATTTGAGAAGTAATCTTTAGCTGCTTAGATGATTAAAGGCTATGAATTTATATTGGAATTCATATGGCTGATGGATACAATCTTGTTTGAAGCTTTCCTGGAAGTGATTGCCTTATGCAAAAATGATGAGTTCTTATCACCATGTTTCAACTAATTCACCCTGGATCTTTTCTTTAATAGGGAATGGTGAAACTTTAAAGCTTGTGAGAATGCATCAAGAGAATGTCTTTCCTTTTCAGCAAGCAACACAGAAGAAGGATTGCAGTTGTAACACCCCTATATGAAACCTACAACCACACACACATATATGGCACCCAAATTCCTGTACATTCATTCCTGGCATACAATTCTATTCATTTGTAGGGATTGTCATCACTCATTTGTCTAATTACAATTCTATACATATTACAAAATTTCATATCCCTTAACATTCTTATTTAAAAGCAGTATTACATCATTACATTTATATGGTAATCCAAAAGAGATAGTACACATATAACTTAAATTCTTAATTACAAATTGTCAAGAAACTACAATTTCCTTCATTACATACACAACCATATTTAACCACAAGACACATTCCAAAGGTATTTTTACTTCTAGCGGTTGTCCTTAGTCCCCGTATATGTTCCCTGTGCCTTATTCCTATTACTTGGACCTATACGGATTAACAGTCATGCTAAGCTTGAAAGCTTAATTGGGAAACACTTAGTTTGATGACCACTTATAGCAATCATCCACCAAGCACATATACATCGTGAATATCATAAACTCATGTAAACAATGATGGAATAATTAACCAAAGTGCATAATGCAAATATCCTTCAATATATTATCCATATGTCGTAAATTCACATTTATAAGCCAAATATTGATTTCCAAAGCTTATCAATGCAAATTATTTATGTTGTCATGTTGTATCTCTTATTTATAACTATTTAATCTCCTTTGTATGTTAGGCCTGTACATTCCTATGGGTGTGGATAACGAAAGCTGTGGATATCTGAAGATATCCAACTATGGATATCCAAAGGCTTCGAACTATAGATACCCAAAGGTATCAAACTATGGATACTTGGAGGTATCAAACTATAAAGACACTATGTGTGAGATCCTACATCGGTTAGAGAGGGGAACAAAGTATGCCTTCTAAGGGTATGGATACCTCTTCCCTTTAGACACGGCAAAACCGTGAGGGGCTTGGCCTGAGGCGTAACCTAAAGCGAACAATATCTGTAGGAGGGTAGTCTGGGCTATTACAAATAGTATCAGAGCCGGTTCCCGACCCATTGTGCCAACGTGGGACACTGGGCCCTAAGAGGGGGTGGATTGTGAGATCCCACATTAGTTGGAGAGGAGAATGAAGTACGTCTTATAAGTGTATGGATACCTCTCCCCCTTAGATGCATCTTCCCGAGTGCAAGAAGAGCAAAAGCATAAGGGGCTTAACCCGAGGGCCAATCCAAAGCGGACAATATCTGTACGAGGGTAGTCTGGGCTGTTACACTATGGTCTTGAAATGAAGACACCATTGGTGTTAAACTATAGTAGTTGCACTATAACCCTATAGGCATGCCTATCTATCCATCATCGAGATAATGAAGTAGGCATTGTAACTGTTGTGACTAATTTTTATTAATTTTGCTTGCATTCATATCTTGATTTTGGGTACAAATTACTGCGATTTAATTCAAATTTGATATGAATTGAGTGAAAATGGCGGGGATGTTGCATAAATGTTGAATGGAATGTCTTGCGAATGTTGTATGAAAAATAAGAAAAATTATGCATGAAAGAATGAAATGGGACGTGAACTATGCATGTAATTAATCAAATTAAGCATATATAGAGTCACACCCGTGACAACTTATTTTGCACTCATTTTTTATTTAAAACGTGCAGGTTTTGACAGTGTAACAACCCTAAACCTAGACTCGTGCTATAAATAGAAAAGGGAAAGTCGGCTAGACAGGCTGGACATTTTGGGAATGAAAAAGAAAGAAAAAAGAGAAGGTATGGGAGGGAGAAGCAGAGAGCTTCGACTGAGAAGAAAAAAGAGAGAAAGAATAAAAAAAGGAAGTAGAGGTGAAAGCCAATATGAGCATCGATCATCTGTGTGAGAACCAAGTGGAGGTATAAGGCGAGAGCTGATGCAGGGAGCTTGAGATTGGCATGAGATCTACCACCGACACTCTCATCTGAACACCCTTGTTTGCTTACCCTGATTTATATTTGTTGCTTTATTTCTCTGTTACATTATGGAACTTCTCTGTTGAACTTGTTTTCTTTGTTAAAGTCTGATAGTCCATTTTGGTTTATTCACTGTTTAATTATTTTGATACTTCTCTGTTATTGTTGAATATAGGATTCAAGTACTTGAAGATGATGAACCATGTTTATTCTATGATGGGCTGATTACCTGTTCTTGAGGATTAATGTAGCTAATTTAAATGATTATGCATGATGAAGGGGCTATTTTATTGTCTTATTAATTGTTATAGTTTCTGAGTTTATTGGATGTAATAGCATGATCAAACTTTACATCATTTTGGTATTAAACGAAGGATCGAGAGAAGAAGTTTAATTTAGAACGAGAAACTACAGACGCTTAAGTCATGAATTAGAAATATATTAACTTAACTGGGCAATTATTAGTTAGGTTTAATAATTAATTTGGATAATAAACTAGTCAAATATGAAAGTTAGATTAGTTTGTTATTTGAATTGAATTTAGAACTCAATTGGTAATTTTATCGCCTAGGTATTTTAGAACTTATTTTGGCACAATAAGTTTTTGACACCATTGCCAGAGAGGTGTTTAGTGTTTACACTTAATTTAATTTTTATTGTTTTGTCGATTCTTTTGTCTGTTCATGCATACATTTTTATCGTGTTATTTCATTGAGTTTTTTTTTACCAATTTTTGTTACTAATTCAATGTTGTATTTACTTTGTTTATACAAGGAAGGAGATCTCGAGAAAGTGAACTCGCTACCTTAATAGCATACATCAAACAAAAGGACCTTAAAGGGACTTTGAAGACAACCTCAAGGAACCCAAGCCTAAAGATCAAAAGATGGGTGAAAGGCAGCTAGTAATAAAGGAGTTTGCCAGGCTAGTAATTGGTACTGTCACTTCATGCATACATTTGGGAGAGGCAGCTAGAGACTATGAATTTAAGAGCTTTTACTACAATATGCTGCCATCATTCTATAGGGTTCCTAATGAAGACCTTTTAAACTTCATTTGGGAATTCTATACCACTCTCCAGACATTGCCTTTGGATGGCCTAAATGAAGATCAACTCAGGATGAGCTGCTTCTTATACACCTTGAAGGATCGGTCCAAGGCATGGTTGATGACCCTTCCATCTGATTCATTGACTAAATAGGAGGAACTATATAATAAATTCATGGGAAAATTTTATTCCCATTAGAAGGCATAGCTACCTTCACTCATATGGAGGAGAGTCATTCCATAAGGTGTGGGAATGCTTCAAACTTCTGCTAATACAGTGTCCACATCATCATTTTCCACTTCAGATGCAGAACCAGTTCTTTTATGATGGATTGACACAACAATGTTAGTACACGATGAACAATGTAGCAAGAGGAGCTATGGGAGAGAAGACTATTGAAGAAACATATGAAATCTTTGAAATGTTGGGGGCTAATTCTCAACAAAAGAATGTGAGAGGGAGAAGAGCTGGAGTTCATGAAGTGAGTTCAAATCAATAAATGGCTATGCAATTGGCTGAGTTGATAAAGCATGTAAAAATGCTAACTATGAGGCTACCTCAAAACTTTCCAAATCAAAAGGTATACGGTATATGTGGAACTTATGGCCATGGAACTAATGTTTATTTGTATTCTTTACATTGCAGGAGAAGAAGAACAAACGAACTCACTTGATGGTTTTTAACCAAGGGTGTGAAATTATCCATATTCAAACACCTACAACCCTAGTTGGAGAAACCAACCCAAGTTTTCATGAAAGACAAATAATCCACCAACGCAACCCCAACCACAATATCAGAATTTACAAAGACAAAACCAGTTTTAGGGGTAATCCTTAAATCAAATCTACCGAGCAAGCCTTCTTTGAAAGAAAGTCTGAACTCATTTATTCAGGTAACAACTCAAAATCAAGAAATGAACAATAAGAGATTCGACTCCTTGGAAGCATTTATAAGGAGGGTTGAGACTCAAATAGGGCAACTTGCTACTCAAATGCCCAAAAATCAAAAAGGTAAGTTGCCCAATCAACCCGAGCAAGCCCAAGAAGTTACTATTTTAAGAATTGGTAACGTGATTGATAATCATGTGGAGATCCTTTCTAATAT
This sequence comes from Erythroxylum gracilipes, assembly GCA_026413385.1. Lineage (NCBI taxonomy): Eukaryota > Viridiplantae > Streptophyta > Magnoliopsida > Malpighiales > Erythroxylaceae > Erythroxylum > Erythroxylum gracilipes. The sequence goes on along the minus strand of JANZLC010000008.1, from coordinate 30,961,687 downwards.
GTCTGGTGTAGGTAATTAAGAGGAGGAGAGCTTTACAAACGAAAAAGATTAGAAGAATGAAGAAAGCAATGGGCATGACAACTTTTTAAGTTACATTCAAAAAGGTGAAAAACTAAGGCATACAACCAATAGCAATGAAGGATCAAGACTACAAAAGGCGACTAATCCTTATAGACCACCATTCCCATATCTGAGCTACCTTAAGGACTCGAAACAAGATAAGCAATTTCTTATCTATATAATATGTTTTCCAAAGTTAATATTAATCTGCCTTTGTTAGTTGTGATTAGGAACATTCCAAGTTATATAAAGTTCTCCAAGGAACTAAGCACCCAAAAAAGGAAGTTTGAGCTAAATGAGATGGTGATAGTTTCAAAAGTTACAAGTGCAGTGCTTCAGCAACAATTACCTCCAAAATTGAAAGACCTAGGGAGTTTTGTTATGTAAGTATCAATGGGTAATGGTGATGAGGTTAAGGTTCTGCTTGACCTTGGAGTGAGTATAAACCTTATGCCTCACTTTATTTATGAGAAATTGGATCTAGGATAGCTAAGACCTACAAACATGTGTTTATAGTTAAGACCTACAAACATGTGTTTGCAATTAGCTGATAGGTCAATCCGCTATCTGAAAGGAATAATGGAGGATGTGTTAGTGAAGGTTGGAGGATTGATTGTTCCTATAGACTTTGTTGTCCTTGACATGGGGGAAGTAAAGAAGCAAGAAAAGGAGCACACCATACTCCTAGGTAGGCCTTTTATGGACACCACTAATAACTTGATTGATGTGAAGAACAACAAATTGACCATGATTGTTTTGGCAGAAACAATAGAATTTTCAATCTTTAATGTTAAACCTATTCCTACTACTACTGTTTTTGAAGACTGTTTTTTGTTGATCAAATTAATGCTGCAGATTTTGATTTCGCCTTACAAGAAGAAGAAGAAAAGGAGCTGGACTTGGTTAAAGAGAGTGATGAATGCTGCCAATTAATAATCGATGTAACTGAGGAAGTGTTTGGAAAATTCTTAGAGATAAATCTCAGTGAAGAGAAAATAATAGTGGAATCATTCACTTTGAATGATCCACCTTGAGCATTCTATTGAGGTGTCCAACTACAAGACATTAAAGAAGCACTGAATGGGAGACAACCCATATAATTTCTATTTTGTTTTTCAATTCTTTGTTTATTGTTCCTTTTTAGTGAATCTCTTCTTAGTTTGTTTTCTTTGTAAGCATAGGCCTAACTTTTATTCTCTTTTATCTGTTTTCCTAGCAGTTATTCTTCACTCCTCGATGCAATACGTCAGGCTCTGCATCACACTAAGACTCCACATAGCACACCAACCTTACCTTCATGTCATATTTCTTTCCTTTTTCCTTTTTATTACTTGTTAGTTTAATTTCTCTTTATTTCAATTTTTGTTCTTCTATGAGTTGTTTACATCATAGGTTCCTTTTCCATTTTCTTATCACATTAGAGAAAATGTGATATTTATGTTTGGGGGGGGAGAGAGAGAGGGGGGCAGAGAGTGCTGATCTTATTTATTGAGAGGAAAGAAAAGGAGGGAATAGAAGATAACAAGAAAAATGAAAAGAAATAAAAGTGATAAGAAAAGGAGGGGGAGAGAGAGAGAGAGGGGTGGGGAACGCTAATCTTGTTTATTGAGTGGAAAGCATTGAATGTTTTGTGCCTCATTATTTGTATTACTTTAAATGCTCAATTTGTTCTGTGGTTTTAAACAGTGATTTTCCTTTTTCATACCCTTAGCACTTATAACCAAAATAAAGACCTTTGGATTAATGTTTGTGTTTAATATGAGTGGTGGAGATTGGATTAGTAAGCAAGCCTATGGTAGATGCTTTACATGAAATGAATTATGAGTGAATATATGCTACCTTTGAATGCTTAAGAGGATGGAGAGTGGTGTGACTGTCTATCACACTTATTGATGGTTCTTTGAATTGAAGCTCTTATTAATCTTGGAAAAAATGCAAAGAGTAGCTTGTTCATAGAATATTATGAGTTCAAGTTTTTAGGTTGTGTTTATTGAAATGATTTTTGATATCTTTTTACTATTATTTCGAAAAATTGTTGTTTCCATTGTTTGTTCTTGTACAATCTAGTGTTCTTTGTGTTGCTTGACGACAAGCATAGTTTAAGTGTGGGGGAATTGTTGTGTCTAATTCTATTGGACTTTGCTTGCAATCGTATCTTGATTTTGATTACAAATTCTTATGTTTTTAGTCCAAATTTGAGATAAATTAAGTGAAAATGGGGTGAATATTGTGTGAATGTTAATTGGATTGTCTTTTGAATGTTGCATGGAAATACGAAAATTATGCACGAAAGAATGAGTTTGGACGTGAACTATACATGTAACATGGATTAATTGAAAACATTTATGTAAATTGAGTCACACCCGTGATTATGGATGACTCCCAAGGCACAAATGTGAAAACTTATTCTGCACTCATTTTTTTATCCGAAACGTGCAGGTTTTGATGGTGTAACAAGCCTAAATGTAGACTCGTGCTATAAATAGAAAAAGGAAAGTTAGCTAGAGAGGCTGGAGATTTCGAGAACGAAAAAGAAAGAACCAAGAGAAGGTGTGGAGGTAAAGAAGCAGCAAGCTTCGGCTGAGAAGAAAGAAGAGAGAAGAACAAAGAAAGGAAGTAAAGGTGAAAGCTAGTGTGAGCATTCGAACATCTGGGTGAGAACCAAGTGGAGGCAAAAGGCGAGAGCTAATGCAGGGAGCTTGAAATTGGCAAAAGATCCGCCACAAACTCTCTCATCTGAACACCCTTGTTTGCTTATCCTGATTTATATATATTGCTTTATTTCTCATTTACATTACAGAACTTCTTTGTTGAACTTGTTTTCTTTGTTAAAGTTTGATAGTCCATTTTGGTTTATTCACTATTTTATTGCTTTGATACTTGTTTGTTATTGTTGAATATGGGATTGAATTATTTGAAGATGATGAACCATGTTTATTCTATGATGTGTTGATTACTTGTTCTTGAGGATTAATTTAGCTAATTTAATTGATTATGCATGATGAAAGGGCTATTTTCTTGTCTTATTAATTGCTATAAGTTATGAATTAGAAATATATTAACTTAAGTGGGTAATTATTAGTTAGGTTTAATAATTAATTTGGATCATAAACTTGTCGAATTCGAAAGTTAGATTATTTTGTTACTTGAGTTGAATTTATAACCCAGTTGGTAACTTTAGCAAGAGAATTATCCAATTAATTCACCTTCATTATGCATAGGAGATTAAATTAATGAAATTAATTCTCAAGAGTTTCCACACCGATTAATCAATTCGTTTTTGCTTCTAATTAAATCAGTTCACTTTTTAGTCTAATTATGTAATTTTCTTTAAAGCCTTTACTCAACAAATCGGGATAGAATGTTTATGATTGCACTTTTTTTTAATTCAAGATTAATTTGAGTGGACCAATTTCACCTCCGTGGCAGACGACCTTGGGTAATCAACTATAACTACCTTGTATACTTGCAAGTAGGATAATTTAGGTATTTTTAGAACATATTTTGGCACAACAGTAACATGTCCTTTAATCATTTGCCAACTTCATAGTTAATATATTGACAAATCATATGATATTCATTTGAAAACATAAAATGTGTTTTTAAGTTCATACATACAGGTCATAACTTATCACCATTAGGATAGTATTCAAATTACAAGTACTTGTATGATTTATTTTGTATATGTTTTGTTCAGTTGTGTTTCTTGTGGTACATTCACACAATTCCAGTATATAAATTCTTATACATCATTTAAATATAAAGCATGTTAAAATTTACTTAATTTGTAACACCAACATACCCCTAGGAGGATATGCAGATGCCACACAAAATAGTATTGACATAATCAAAAACATGCTAAAGTCAAAACAGTACTGAAATAATCCAAAACATGCTAAAGCATTTTCAAAAACTCAAGTAACATACATTTCATTTCGTAGGTTGGGTCATAATTAGAACATAACATACACATGGTACTTATTACTTACAAGCCTTAAATCCAAATCTAACCTGTATTAAGGTTATTACAAACCTTCAAACAAAATACAAGTTCCAATATGTTTCATTACATTAAATATAACTCAAAAACAAACTAAACATTTCCGAACAAAACACAATCTCCTTGGCCACTACTGTTGTCTTTGTCCTAGTCTTTAAACCATCTTATCAAAACCTACACGGAGGCAAAACTACCTTGCTAAGTATAAAGCTTAGTGGGGAAATAACTAAACAAGATATAAATTGGCGACTGTTTCTAACAGTCGTCTAACATTCACATATATAAAATCAGATCACATCTCAAGCAATCTTTAATTGTTTATATTAAAGCGCAATCCAAACAATATGTATCTCAGAACATAATATAACATATCAAAACAGGATATATTGTCTTCAGAGAAAAATTTACAAGTATTATAACAGAATACCATAATATCATAACAGAACTTTAAAGTACCATAGTAGAACTGCACTATATCAAAACAGTATCTACTTATATCATAATAGAACTTAGTTATTTCAAAACAGAGCTTGTTTATATCAGAACTGAGCATGTAACAGAATACAAAACAAGTTAGCCTGTTAATCCTTTTTTATAGAAGTGGGTAACGGGACCATAACAAAAGATACCTATGTTTGGTATTTGAAACAGAAGAGACTTAAGTCTTTGAAACAGAAGACACAGAAGTGTCTAAAATCAAAAAACACCAGAGTGTCTAGCACAGAAGACACCTTAGTGTCTGGTTACAGAAGACATCTTAGTGTCTGGTTATAGGAGCAACTGCAAACCCTTCTAGGTATGCCTATTTATCCACGAATAAGACTTGGCAATTTTAAAATAAAACATTTCAGATTTTAGAATCACATGCAAAAGATGTAGTGCATAACATATGTCTTTATTTCATTGTTCTCCAATTGAACATATCCATTCACATCCAACAACCTAACATACCTAATGAACATAAACATTTGCAATAATGTACCAATAAATGCATTATGTATTTACAAATTACATATAATTACACAAATTCCCAATTCAAAAACAATCATATTCAATTCACATCACATAAATCCTTTGAAACACTTTTGTATTCATAAGGACACGTTCATCCTTGAGCACACCATACATTTCAACATTAGACACATTATTTACTAACCACACATTACTTAAGTAATTACCTCAATTAACAATCCATAACTAAATTAAGTTTTACTCAATTAATCTAACCTCAATTTAAGCTCATTTCACACCTTAAACAAGTCTAATTAAGCCCCAATGTACCAAATAAAAAGACCTGACCTTATATAGTTCAATAAATGCACAAAATCAAGTTTTTCACCTTCCTAACCAATTCCCACGACCATGGGAATGTGCCTTACAAATCCCACGATCGTGGGAGGAGTTAACCGAAGGTTCACTCACCTACAACCTTCAGTTTGTTTCCAAAACTTTACTTCTTCACTTCCATTCGACACACCTTCACTAAAGTCCATCAATTTCACTTAAATTCTACCTTATTCATGCTTCAATACCTTATCCAATTCATGTCCAAACCAATTCAAAATCATTCATAAAGCATCTCAGAATCCATGATCTCTCAAGTATAAAAACATCCAAAGCAAAGGCTATCAAACAAGTATCATGTTCCAGAACTTAATTCATCATCAATTCAATACGTATTCTATCCAATTCAACCATCAAATAACTCATATTATAGCATGCAATCAAGTTTAGCATTCCCTTACCTTCTTAACTTTAAATTCCTACTCTAAAGAACAAGTCAATCAAACCCTTCATGTAACCAACATAAGTCTAAGATCAAGGTGTAAATCTTAGCACCCAGAAGACAGTATAGAAGATAACATAATCTACTTCCTTGAAGCAATATTTGGCTAAGAATTTGGAGTGGTAATGCACAGATTTGCAGCAAAATTTCAAAACTGAAAGAGAGGGATAGTTTCGATGGTGATTAAGTAAGAAGAGAAAGAATAACCAGCAGAAACACTTCTACTTTAGCTGGACTCATTTGATGCTAGGTGTCACTCCCACCATAAGATCGTTTGCATGTATCACATATGTCCAGCATTTAAGCCACTAATTGTCACACTTCCACTAAGCCACTTACCACTTAACCAATGTTGCCAAATGTCAATGCATTAGCTATGCCAAATGCCACTAACTCGTAGGCTTAGTCATTCTAATTTTTCATGTACCAACTTGACTTGCCACTTGACAATTTTCGTAGTCCAGATGTACATTTTAATACCTTAATTCTCTAATGGTATCAATTAATTCCAAATCACTAAGTATAATCCATTAAACCAAAATTCAAACATATACAACTTACAATCATGTCACAATTTTAGCACCTATCATAATTACCTTCTTAAGCATGTAACATTTTAACTAGGGTATAATTTGGGGCCTTACATAATTATCTTCACAAAATTAGTATGTGAACTTGTATAGTCATATTACACACATATAAGTAATAAATATGCATACAAATCATCTATATACATGTAAATTTTCTTTAGCATGCATTTATGCTCAATCTTAAAATTCCTATATTTAATCACCCAATTCACATATCGTAATTCATATTTTATTTATTTCTGGGTGTATGAAAAGTTTCATAAACATTCAAAAAGGTTTTGATATGATTTGATTAAAAAAAAAAGATGAAAGCAAAAAATTCAAAATAGTGCAATTTAGGCTAAGCCTATGGTGGGTCTAAAAATAGGCAAACAAATTTGTCTAGAAATAAATCACACGACAGTCTCTACTTTTTCTGTTACTTTCACATAGAAAAATTTCAATTTAGGCTTTAAGGTCTTCTAAACATTTGTCTCTCTATATCTCTAGTTTTCATATCACTAAAAATCAAACCATTTTGACTTCTAAACCATGAGATATGCACCACATCACAAGCTGCTCCAATATAGGGCCAGCATCAGGTCACCATTTTTGATCTCAATTTCCAATGTCATAAAGCCTGAATTAAGCCTGAATTTCTTCTTGAGGTTTTTTATTTCTATGTCTTAAGTTTCATATCCAATTGGAATCATCCAATTTAAAGGTTTATATTCCGATTTATGGTCAAAATAATGGGGTTGTTTCAGGTGAACTGAGAACCTAAGATAGAATTTCTCTAAACGGGACTATCTCTCTTTTCATATTCAACCAATTCATGCAAAGTAACACCAAGACATCATTCCAACAACTATTGTATGTCCAAATCAATCTTTGTACATATTAAAATATGTACACATAGAAAAATTAACTAAGTGTAGCCCCAAACCTTGAAATTTGCCAATTAACTCTTCTTCTTATGCTTTCCCTTCTCTTCCCCTTTTGCTTTGCTTGATTCACCAACTAGAAACACCATAAATACATATATCATTCCAATTCCAACCTTATAATTTCAACTTGTCATGAGCAAAGTAATAAAAGATGAAGATGAGAAGAAAAACCATTAACTTTTACCTTGATTTTCACCTAAGATTGGCTCGATTCCTTATGTAAAATGATGCAATAAAGGAGATGGAATGGAGAGGAGATCAGAAGAGAAAATTCTTGAGTTACCCTACAAACACATCCCTCTTCCCTCTCTTCTACTCCCCTTGTCATGAAGTTTCTAGTCTAGCCTTAGACACATGTTTCAATCCCATTAGACCATATGTTGATTTTTGGTAAAATTGCACATTTGGTCCTTCTTCTTCCTTAAGTTCCCAAATTGGCATATAAAGGCATCAATTAATTTCATTCTAGTCCATATTTCACATATAATTATTCATGTCCATGCCTAAATAAAAAATTACAAATTTACCCTTATCTTTTAAATTAATTACCATTATGTCCCTTACTATGCTTAGATATACTTAATTATGTTCGCTTCATAATACACCCTAGACATACTATAATGTTTCTAGGGTATATATTGGGGCCTTATCATAGTAGATAGTTGATTGAGCTTGTTTAAGAGCAGCTTTAGCAGTAGAGACTAGATGATAAGTGTTACCAATGTTTTGCTTACGGAATAATTTGATTGCTTCCTTGGTGGAGTGAAGTTTCCTCATGAGGATGAATTGTTTAGGCCTATGGCAGGAATAGTTGAAGCAATTCTTCACCACATCAGAAAATCTTATAATGTCATTGAAAAAGTTGATAAATCTAAATGGAAAATGAAAGGACTTTAAAGACCTGATCTGAACTAGGATGGGGGAGTGATCCAAGAGAGTGGTGTTAAGAAATAAAGCTTGAGAGTGTAGGAAGGTATGGCACCACTCGATGAAAGAATTTCCCAGTTGTTTATTGTTCCAAGTGTAGAATTTACCCCATATGGCAAGTCAGAACTTAAATATCCTCAAGACATCTCTTAAACTCATAGTGATGTTTATGAGTAAAAACACCCTCATATTGAGCAGGAGAAATGGTGGCATTAAAATCACCAAAAATGAGCCAAAAGGATTGGATTTGTGGTGTTAGATCTCTAAGATTGTTCCAAATAGAGGTTCTCTGAAAAGAATACATGAAAGCATAGATGTAAGAGATATGAATAATAGTTTTCAGCTATAGAAAATGGACTTGAAGTTGAAACATCTAAGTTGAAGCCTTATGATTGAGTATGGCAATTCTCTTAGGATTGTTAAACCAAGGGAATTCTGCCATTATGATGTTCCTTATAATTATGTCTCAACTTCTAACCCTTAGGAAAGAAATGGAGAATGTCACACTTATCTTGCTTGATTCGAGACTCAAAAATGCCAAGCATACTAGGCTTATAGTCTAAAATGAAATCCTTTATCAAAAGCTTCTTCTCAGGGGAATTGAGACCCCTGGTATTCCAAGCTAAGATAATCATTGAATTTGGCCCAGAGAAGGCTTTTCCTTCTACTAGATCTCCTTTTGCAAGAAGGAATAAAATCAGCATCTGCAATATCACGGTCTGAAATGGAGCTTGTTTTACTGGGAGTTGAAGAAGGGATATCAATGTTATTTGCGAACACTGTAGCTTGTTCTGGAACTTTAGATCCTGTTTTCATTTTTCTTATGGTAGGACAACATGAAATTGGCTAAATGTTAGGGTGTGAGGATTTTGATGTGATGTTTTATGTGGTAAGACAAGGAATTGACTGATTATCAGGCTGAGAGGCTTTTATAGTGGTGTTTACTGAGGTAGGACATGAAATTGGCTGAATGTCAGGGATTGATTTGATCCAACTTTAGGAGTGGGGTTTGGAAATTGTTGTTGTTGTCAAGGCCTTGACAAAGACTAGAAATGTATTGTTGGACCCCAAACGTTTCTTAGAAGCTAGGACTGTTAAATGAGAAATTTTTGGCAATTATTCATGTCTGAAGCAAAGGAGAATTCTTGAATTTGAAAATTGAGACAATGAGGAACATTTTTCTAGAAGGAAGTGCAAGCAAATTCCTTCAATTGCATGATTAGAAAAGGTATTGATTTTTGGAAGAAGTTAAGCATGATTTAAATAAATTTTGAGATCTTAATAGAGTATGTTTGTGGAATTAATTAGCATGTTAATGGGAGTTAATTAGCATGTTAATGTGAGTAAGATCATATGGCATAGGTTGATTGTATTAAATTAAATTAAGGTGATAAGATTGCATGAGGGCATTTTGGGAAGACAACTTAAGCTTTTAAGTTACAAGGCTTACATGTAAGGGCAAAGTGGTCATTGCTTACTCATTAATGGCATTTTTGTAAAAAGACATGTGGGTTGGCTTTTAAGGAAGGAGCATGCACGAAATTGGGGGAGAAAAACAAAGAAAAGAGAGAAGAGAGTGAGAGGTTCGGTGGAGAGGAAGAAGAAAGAAGAAAGAAAATGCTAGGGTTTGATTTT